>LR750480.1:185215-466467 GCA_902729485.2 Mus minutoides
AAAATAGCAGAAAAGGTTAGAATACTGAGCAGGCTCCCTTAAGATGAAGCCTGATGTCCATAGTACTACAGTGGAGGCATTTTCTACAAAATCAACCATAAGTTATAAGCTCCCAGAACACTGTGGGGGAAGGAAGGCCACTTTTTCCTTAGGAAAGGAACTTGCTATGTGAACCTATTTTAAAAATAATTCTATAGCGTTCAATTTGAAAAATTATAGCACTTTGTGATCAGTTAAAGAGAGAAGTGAATATGTCAACAGAGAATGGAAGAGTGTAACTATATGTGGCCAGACAGTCCTATTTTCAGCAAGGCTCGCATCTTACATACTTTCTAGTTGTAACTAGTCAAACAATCAAGTCACGTCATACTTTCATTTCTGTTTCAAGTTATGACTCTGAACATATTCTACAATCCTTGCTGGACATCAATTCTATACCGATTTTGGACACCACTTCCTTACACCTGGCTATGAGTAGGGACTTATTTTATAGTTACAAGATATATAGAGACATCTTTGATTGAAATAAAGATGCAAAGATGTTATAAAATGTCACTAAGTTATTATCAGAAAGCAGAGTCCTCAAGAGTTTCCAGATGTGGTTAGAGAGATGGTTCAGCAGTTAAGAACACTGGCTGGTCTGGATAGACTCAAGGCCAACCTGGTCTACAAAGTGAGTTCCAGGACAGCCAGGGCTATACAGAGAAACCCAGTCTCAAAAAAACAAAACAAAAACAAACAAACAAACAAACAAAAAATACTGGCTGGTCTCCCAGAGTTCCTGAGTTCAACTCTCAGAAACCACACAGTGGCTCACAACCACACCATCTGTGGTCATGGGATCTGATACCCTCTTCTGGTGTGTCTGAAGATAGCTACAGTGCACTCATATACATAAAATAAATAAACATTTTTTAAAAGAAGATAAAAAAGAGTTTCCAGACGGCTACCCACAAACTGGCTGATTCAGAAAGCTATAAGTACAAGCGCATTCTAAAGAAACAACTGACCATCTTTAAAAGACTGGCTTTGCTTTGAGGGACACTATGAATCATGACCACGAGGAACATAACAATGTGATACACTTGAGCAGATCATTCTTCATGACAAATACAAACTTGGTGACATGCCAGCGTGGTGTGTATCAAATAACATAGAACCTGGAGAGCCTACATTTATTCTTGATTCTGATAAGAACTGAATTCCTGGCCTTTCTATGATTTATTTATGTTATAAAAGCTACCCCTACATCTTTTTGTCATGTAACACTCAACACATGCTTGGGCCATTATATGTTCATGTTCTAGGATTTCTAGTCTGTATTTAAGCCTTTTTAAAAAATGCTTCTACTATAGTGTTTAAATGCGTGAAGCAGGTTGAGGGTGAGACAGAAGGAGGTAGCTAGGGGCATTCTGACAGGCTGGAAGGCATATCACCTGAAAAGGCAGTCAAACGAACTTTGCTTTTAATACAACTTGAACCCAGAAAATTAAATATTTAGTTGAACATGTAGCTTCACACTTGTTAGGAAAACTTCAGATGCTTATTTTCAAATTTGACTTGTAAGCTAAACATAAAACTCTATTCAAAGGCATTCTCCTAAGCAACCAAACTAAATATTTAATTGTCTACTAGAGCTCCCCTCTGGGCTGTCCTTGAGCAAGGCTTTCCTATAAATGTTTTACTTTAAACCCTTTGTCTGAAGCACTGTAGGCCACCCACATCTGCAACTGTGAGCAGCTTTCACTGCAGACCTAATTGCTGTCTCCCACTAACTCTGGTGACCCTCTACTCCCTGTGTTTTGGCATAATCTCTGGACACAAACTTGATGGTTTACATTGCTGCGTCTGGACTTTCGTCCTTACTATCTTTCTAATAAAATTTCTGCTTTTAAGTAATTTTCAACTCAAATTCATGGAGTGTATCATATATGAATAATTCGTGTTGTTAAATTGTTTCTTCTTCTGATGAGAATTTCTTTGTGTCAGTTATGTTTTATGATTTTAGGTATGTTTTGTATATCCTGGGATCTTTTTCTGCAGGGACAAACCATATATGACTTGTCGTTTTCCTTTCTTACTTGAAAAGCATAACTCCAATTCATAGGCTTATGTCTGTCTTCATTACTGTGGCTTTCCTCCTTAATTGTAACTTTGCAGGTTTTTCCATTACTAGTCTCTAAGTTATTAGTTAAAAAAAAAAAAAAAAGACCTATCTCATTTTAGGACTAGGATAGGCTCAGATGGGAGCTTTTATTTTTGTTTCCTTCCAAGCCATTAAACTACAGAGCACAGAATGACATAAAATGTTGTACCATTTGAACAAGAAATTCAAAAAGGTCAAGTATTTTTTTAATGAGTATATTTAAATTATTTTCCTTCAAATTTCAGTGACTAATACAGATTTAGGGTGAAGCATGGATAGTGAGAAAATGGGCTCGTTAAGAAAGTATCTAAGTGAGGAGGACAGAAGGAGGAAAATGCTTAGATCTACTATATTCATTTCCTTTTTATTTTTTATTAGATATTTACTTAATTTACAATTCAAATGCTATCCCAAAAGTTCCCTATACCCTCACCCGCCCTGCTCCCCTTCCTACCCACTCCCACTTCTTGGCCCTGGCATTTCCCTGTATTGGGGCATATAAAGTTTGCAGTACCAAGGGGCCTCTCTTCCCAATGATGGCCATTTCTTAAGCCTTTCACACTTATGTAAGATGAGATTTCATCTTACATTCATTGACTTACAGAAGACTAACCCTCCATTGGTGACTCTATTGTATATACTTTATGAGAGCTAGGCCACACAAAGTTGCCCTCTGGAAAATAATACTCTGATTCACCAAGGGAATCATTTGTAAAGCTTGGTGGTACCTCCAAGAAGAAAGCCATTTTAACACCAAATGTTGTCATGGTCTTAAATACCACAATCAACAATACATATTCAATGACCGAATGGAAATTATCTATGAACACAATATTTAGGAATAGTTATGTGTTATTATAATATGCTGAATGATTAAAAGCCTATTTAAATTCTAGAAAAAAAAAAGCTGAGATCATTTAAATAACTCTTGCATGTATGTTAGACCAATGTCTAAGTGAATGGGTGTAATGTGTGGGAAATGGCGAATATGGCCTCTGTGTTGCAGCACATGGCAGCTGAAAACCAAATCATCTAACACAGAACTAGGGAGAAAGCTAAAAACTACCAAACAGCAGTTCAGAGTTTATAGTCTTTCAGTCTTTTGCACAAGGAATAAATAAACTTCAGTTTTGGCTACTTGCATCACTTATTGAAGTAAACAGAACAAATTTAATAGGAAAGCAGTTTCTTAATTTAGCATTATAATTAGTATTGATATATAAGATGGTAATCTGATATTGTAGACTGACAACAGTTATGGTGAGCCAAATACAAACCAAAACAATATACTGGCATTTTGATTTGTGAACATTTTATATACAAATATCAAATAATGCATATGTAATCATGAATTAATTAATCCATTAATTCCCTATGCTGTAAAGGTGAATAAACTGTATCATCTATACTAGTACAATTTTGATAGATAAGTAATAGCCTATGGGGTAAAATGAAACAATTTAACCCTTTAGGATCCTAAAATAGATGAGAGTGTAGTATTTACAGTTCTTTATTATCTTTTCTGAATAATGTTTTGATTGTAGAAAGTAATTTACTAATAGTTACCAAAATACATGCATTAGAATGAAAAATTTTATATCCATTTTATATAAAAGTGCTTTTCCCTCCAATTTAAAGATTCAGGTACATTTAAATGATAGAAGATTCGTGGGTAGAATATTGCCACTATCTTTAATACACTGAGAAAAGTAACTGGAGACAGGTAGAAAAACTATTAGCTCCTAATTACTACTCTAGTCTTTCTCAATTAAATAGCTGACTTTGATACTTTAACTGGTATATGCACATCAGAGAAAGAAAATAAATTCTATTTGCCCACTTGCTATCTGAAGCTTCAGGGTTTATTACAGGTTGTAAACAATGAATGCAGAAGGAATGATACCTGTAACCTTCAAAGTAGGCTCTGTAGGGCAAAGGAGAATTCCTCTAATGCTAATTACCTCCTTTTGTGGTGTAAAAAAGACAGAAGAAGAGGGAGGGAAGGACTAGAGGAAGGGAGGGAAAAATGGAAGGAGGGAGAAGAGACTGAGACTAAAAGTAAAGGAGAAAGACTGAGAAAGATACAGACAGACAGACAGACAGACACACACACACACACACACACACACACATACCCGCACACACGCACGCACACATGCACATACACTGAAACAGACAGTCAGATGTATAGACAGAGACAACAGAGACGACAGACAGACAGAGACAGACCAAGACTGAAACCAAGAAAACAGACTAAGCAAAATATCATCCTGGATAGTCAAGTGCTTAACTAGAATTTCCACACTAGTTTGGTACCCAGAAGTTACATAAGGGAAGAATCAGAATACCACCAACATCTTACATTTCTATAAAAAATGAAATTTTAGCAGATAGAGAATTATGCATGTTATAGTTCCTCATAATTTTTTAAAAACTGACATGAAATATTCCAAACCAATTACACTATGTTAATTTCAAAACATCAATTTATGGTGCAATTCAGATTAAAACTTAGGACAATATCGTTATCACCCATATTTTTTTTCTCAAAATCCTTCTGAAACTTAACACTTTTGAGGTAATTACTCCAAAATATAATTTTGACTAATTATATTATTGAGTAGGTGTTAGCAGAAGAGTTCATTTCATGATATCCAATCAATGTAACCCTTTAGAACCCTAAAGCAGTAAGCATTTAGGTGCAATGAAAGTATTATTTTTCTCAAATACTTATTAAAACATTTCACATGTCTCTAGTTTTTGTTTATTTTTAATTAATCCCCCTTCTCTATGTATGTGTGTGTAGTGTATGTGAATACAGGTGCCAGCAGAGGGCACCAGATCACCTAAAGCTGAAGTGACATGTTGCTATAAACACCAAATGAGGATGCTCCTTCCCAAACTCAGGTCTTCTGCAAGGGTAACAAGGTCCTTTATACAAAGCCATCTCCCTGGCCCTGTTTCTTGGTTGTTTAGGTCTTATGTAAATATGAATTAAATACATTGAAAATACATTTAAGCAAATACATTTAAAATACCTTAACTATAAAATATGTTCTAATTTATTATACAAATGTTATAATTATAAAATATTCAGAGTCAATATGGTCATAATTTAATAACATTTAAATATGTCAGGCAACTACTACAGAAAAAGGTATGAAAAAGCTAACTTTGCCAACATTAGAAAATATATATTGAAATTCATATTTACAGATGAACTGAATATTATAATTCAACACGGTCATGAAGCTGATCAGAATAATAAAATTCTAAACACCATGCTTCCTGTACATGTAGGGAAAATGTGAATAATGGTAAAAAAGAAATTAATCAAAGCAATGGAAAAACAATTTTAATGTGCTAAATTTTCCTTTAATATAATGCTAGGCAGTGCCTCAGGATATAATTACCTTGTAAATTAAGGTATGCCATGGAACTTGGTAATTTTTATAAATTATCTATGTCTATATCTGAATCTATATCTATATCTATATCTATATCTATATCTATATCTATAAATTCTCTTTTAATTATATATAATAACATACAACTTTATATATAAAATATATTATATATTATATTAACATTTACTTTTATATATTATACATAAAATAATAAATGTTATTATTTTCTAATAATATTTATAATAAAATAAATATTATATAATTACAATAATTTACAGAAAATTTTATATATATATATATATATATATATATATATATATATATATATATATATATAAAATGCATACATATGATGCATGAAAATATCCCAAACTCCTAACACAACAGCACTTCTTCTAGGGATCTAACCTACAAGTGAAACAGAAATTTTATCTAAAAATGTTATGTAAAAATATTTTGAATGTTCAAGAAGCAAATTTAACTTCTCAACAGAAGAGTTTATTTCATGGTATCATAGCAACTCAAATTATTACCTAACATTGATTCGACAATACAACAAATACTTTACTATTGTACAAGTCAGTTATTTGAATAATTGTAAGGTGGATCATGATTGTGTATGACTGTAATACCACCCAAACTTATATAGTAAAACCTTGTTTCACAAAACCAAAACAGAAAAAATAATAAAAGTAAATAAAAGTATGTTAGTAGAAAAATATTTTAAAGATGAAAAGATAAAGAGATAATATGATTTTATTTTTTAATGTTAATTTTTTATTAGATATTTTTTCATTTACATTTCAAATGCTATCCCTTTTCCTAGTTTCCTCTCCAAAAGTCCCTTATACCCTCCTCTGCCTTGCTCCTCAACCCACCCACTCCTGCTTCCTGGCTCTGGCAATCCACAGTACTGGAGCATATGATCTCTTCAACACCAAGGGCCTCTCCTCACATTGATGGCTGAATAGGCCATCCTCTGCTACATATGCAGCTAGAGAAACAGCTCTGGAGGTTACTGGTTAGTTCATATTGTTGTTCCTCCTACAGGGTTGTAGACCCCTTTAGATCCTTGGGTACTCTCTCTAGCTCCTCCATTAGGGGCCCTCTGTTCCATCCAATAGATGACTGTGAGCATCCACTTCTGTATTTGCCAGGCAGTGGCATACCCTCACAAGAGATAGCTATATCGGTGTCCTGTTAGCAAAATCTTGCTGGCATATGCAATAGTGTCTGCGTTTGGTGGTTGTTTATGGGATGGATCCCCAGGTGGGGTAGTCTCTGGATGGTCCATCCTTTCACCTCAGCTCCAAACTTTGTCTGTGTAACTCCTTCCATGGGTATTTTGTTCCCCATAATAAGAAGGAACAAAGTATCCACACTTTGGGCTTCTTTCTTGAGTTTCATAAGTTTTGCAAATCGAATCTTGGGTATTCTAAGTTTCTGGGCTAATATCTGCTTATCAGTGAGTACATATCATGTATGTTCTTTTGTGATTGGATTATCTCACTCTGGATATTATCCTCCAGATCCATCCATTTGACTAATAATTTCATAAATTCATTGTTTTTAATAGCTAAGTAGTACTCCATTGTGTAAATGTACCACATTTTCTGTATCCATTCCTCTGTTGAGGGACATCTGGGTTCTTCCCAGCTTCTGGCTATTATAAATAAGGCTGCTATGAACATAGTGGAGCATGTGTCCTTATGACATGTTGGAACATCTTCTGGCTATATGCCCAGGAGAGGAATTGTTGGATCTTCCAGTAGTACTATGACCACCAGACTGATTTGCAGAATGGTTGTACCAGTTTGCAATCCCACCAGCAATGGAGGAGTGTTTCTCTTTCTCCACATCCTTGCCAGTATCTGCTGTCACTTAAATTTTTTTCAAATTTTTATCAGATATTTTCTTCATTTAAATTTGAAATGTTATCCCAAAAGTCCCCTATACCCTCCCCATACCCACCCTGCTCCCAGACCCACCCACTCCCACTTCTTGGCCCTGGCATTCCCCTGTACTGGGGCATATAAAGTTTGCAAGACCAAGGGGTCTCTCTTCCCAATGATAGTTGACTAGGCCATCTTCTGCTACATATGCAGCTAGAGACACAAGCTCAGGGGGTACTGGTTAGTTCATATTGTTGTTCAACCTTTAGGATTGGAGACCCCTTTCGCTCCTAGGGAAGTTTCTCTAGCTCCTCCATTGGGAACCCTATGTTCCATCCAATAGCTGACTCTGAGCATCCACTTCTGTGTTTGCCAGGCACTCGTATAGCCTCACACGAGACAGCTATATCAGGGCCCTTTAAGCAAAATCTTGCTGGCATATGCAATAGTGTCTGCATTTGGTGGCTGATTTTTGTATGGATCCCTGGCTGCAGCAGTCACTGGTTGGTCAATCCTTTTGTCTCAGCTCCACACTTGATCTCTGTAACTCCTTCAATGAGTGATTTGTTCCTAATTCTAAGAAGAGGCGAAGTGTTCACACTTTGGTCTTCCTTCTTGAGTTTCATGTGTTTTGCAAATTGTATCTTGGGTATTCAAAGTTTCTGGGCTAATATCTACTTATCAGTGAGTATATGTTATGTGACTTCTTTTGTGATTGGGTTACCACACTCAGGATGATACCCTCCAGATCCATCCATTTGCCTAGGAATTTCATAAATTCATTGTTTTTAATAGCTGAGTAGTACACCATTGTGTAAATGTACTACATTTTCTGTATCCATTCCTCTGTTGAGGGACATCTGGGTTCTTTCCAGCTTCTGGCTATTATAAATGAGGCTGCTATGAACATAGTGGAACATGTGTCCTTATTACCAGTTGGAAATTCTTCTGGATCCTCTGGTAGTACTATGTAAAATTTTCTGAGGAACTGCCAGACTGATTTCCAGAGTGATTATACAAGTTTGCAATCCCACCAACATTGGAGTAGTGTTCCTCTTTCTTCATATCCTCGCCAGCATTTGTTGTCACCTGAATTTTCCATCTTAGCCATTCTGAGAGGTGTGAGGTAGAATCTCAGGGTTGTTTTGATTTGCTCTGTGCCCCATTTTTTAATGGAGTTATTTGATTATGTGGAGTCTACCTTCTTGAGTTCTTTATATATATTGGATATTAGTCTCCTATCTGATTTAGGATAGGTAAAGGTCCTTTCCCAATCTGTTGGTGGCCTTTTTGTCTTATTGACAGTATCTTTTGCCTTACAGAAGCTTTGCAATTTTATGAGGTCCATTTGTCAATTCTCTATCTTTCAGCACAAGCCATTGTTGTTCTATTCAGGAATTTTTCCCCAGTGCCCATATCTTCGAGGCTTTGCCACACTTTCTCCTCTATAAGTTTCAGTGTCTCTGGTTTTATGTGGAGATCCTTGAACCACTTAGGATTGACATTAGTACAAGGAGATAGGGATGGATCAATTCCCATTCTTCTACATGATAACCGCCAGTTGTGCCAGCACCATTTGTAGAAAATGCTGTCTTTTTTCCACTGGATGGTTTTAGCTCAAAGATCAAGTGACCAAAGATCAAGTGTGGTTTCATTTCTGTCTGTAGCTGTACTAGTACCATACAGTTTTTATTACAACTGCTCTGTAGCACAGCATATGGTCAGGCATGGTGATTCCACTAGAGGTTCTTGTATTGTTGAGAAGAGTTTTTGCTATCCTAGGTTTTTTGTTATTCCAGATGAATTTGCAAATTGCCCTTTCTAATTCATTGAAGAATTGAGTTGGAATTTTGATGGAGATTGCATTGAATCCTTATATTGCTTTAGCCATTTTTACTATATTGATTCTGCCAATCCATGAGCATGGGAGATCTTTCCATCGTCTGAGATCTTCTTCAATTTCTTTCTTCAGAGACTTGAAGTTCTTATCATACAGATCTTTCACTTCCTTAGTTAGAGTCACACCAAGGTATTTTATATTATTTGTGACTAT
The DNA here is from genome assembly GCA_902729485.2 of Mus minutoides. Lineage (NCBI taxonomy): Eukaryota > Metazoa > Chordata > Mammalia > Rodentia > Muridae > Mus > Mus minutoides. Next base: position 194,714 of record LR750480.1, read on the forward strand.
TGTGAAGGGTGTTGTTTCCCTAATTTCTTTCTCAGCCCATTTATCCTTTGCATAGAGAAAGGCCATTGATTTGTTTGAATTAATTTTATATCCATCTACTTCACTGAAGCTGTTTATCAGGTTTAGGAGTTCTCTGGTGGAATTTTTATATACTTACATATATTATCATATCAGCTGCAAATAGTGATATTTTGACTTCTTCCTTTCCAATTTGTATCCCCTTGACCTCCTTTTGTTGTCAAATTGCTCTGACTAGGATTTCAAGAACTATATTGAATAGGTAGGGAGAAAGTGGGCAGCCTTGTCTAGTCCCTGACTTTAGTGGGATTGTTTCCAGCTTTTCTCCATTTACTTTGATGTTGGCTACTGGTTTGGTATAGACTGCTTTTATTATGTTTAGGTGTGGGCCTTGAATTCCTGATCTTTCCAAGACTTTTATCATGAATGGGTGTTGGATTTTGTCAAATGCTTTCTCAGCATCTAACGAGATAATCATGTGGTTTTTGTCTTTGAGTTTATTTATATAGTGGATTACATTGATGGATTTCTGTATATTAAACCATCCCTGCATTCCTGGGATGAAGCCTACTTGGTCATGATGGATGATCGTTTTGATGTGTTCTTAGATTTGGTTAGCAAGAATTTTATTGAGTATTTTGGAATCAATATTCTAAGGGAAATTGGTCTGAAGTTCTCTTTCTTTGTTGTGTCTTTATGTGGTTTAGGTATCAGAGTAATTGTGGCTTCATAGAATGAATTGGGTAGAGTATCTTCAGTTTCTATTTTCTTGAATAGTTTGAGAAGAACTGGAATTAGGTCTTCTTTGAAGGTCTGATAGAACTCTGCACTAAACCCATCTGGCCCTGGGCTTTTTTTTTTTTTTGGTTGGGAGACTATTAATGACTGCTTCTATTTCTTTAGGAGATATAGGAGTGTATAGGTCATTAATCTGATCATGATTTAACTTTGGTACTTGGTATCTGTCTAGAAATTTGTCTATTTCATCCAGGTTTTCCAGTTTTGTTGAAGGATCTGATGGTGTTTAAGATTTCCTCAGGATCTGTTGTTATGTCTCACTTTTCATTTCTGATTTTGTTAATTAGGATGCTGCCCTGTGCCCTCTAGTGAGTCTGGCTAATGGTTTATCAATCCTGTTGATTTTCTCAAAGAACCAGCTCCTGCCTTGGTTGATTCTTTGAATAGTTGTTTTTGTTTCCACATGGTTGATTTCACCCCTGAGTTTGATTATTTCCTGCCATCTACTCTGCTTGGGTGAATTTGCTTCCTTTTGTTCTAGAGCTTTTAGGTGTGCAGTCAAGCTGCTAGTGTATGCTCTCTCCAGTTTCTTTTTGAAGGAACTCAGAGCTACGAGGTTTCCTCTTAGGAATGCTTTCATTGTGTCCCATAAGTTTGGGTATGTTGTGGCTTCGTTTTCATTAAACTCTAAAAAGTCTTTAATTTCTTTCTTTATTTCTTCCTCGACCAATGTATCAAGTAGAGTGTTATTCAGTTTCCATGTGAATGTTGGCTTTATGTTATTTATATTGTTATTGAAGATCAGGCTTAGTCCATGGTGATCTGATGGGATGCATGGGACAATATCAATATTTTTGTATCTGTGGAGGTCTGTTTTATGACCAATATTATGGTCAATTTTGGAGAAGGTGTCATGAGGTGCTCAGAAGAAGGTATATCCTTTTGTTTTAAGATAAAATGTTCTGTAGAGCCAGGCGGTGGCACACGCCTTTAATCCCAGCACTCCTGAGGCAGAGGCAGGCGATTTCTGAGTTCGAGGCCAGCATGGTCTACAGAGTGAGCTCCAGGACAGCCAGGGCTATACAGAGAAACCCTGTCTTGAAAAACCAAAAAAAAAAAAAAAAAGTTCTGTAGATATCTGTTAAATCTATTTGTTTCATAACTTCTGTTAGTTTCAGTATGTCTCTGTTTAATTTCTGTTTCCAGGATCTGACCATTAATGAGAGTGGGGTGTTAAAGTCTCCCACTATTATTTTGTGAGACGTAATGTGTGCTTTGAGCTTTACTAAAGTTTCTTTAATGAATGTGGCTGCCCTTGCATTCAGAGCATACTCAGAATTGAGAGTTCCTCTTGGAAGATTTTACCTTTGATGAATATGAAGTGCCCCTCTTTGTCTTTTTTGATAACTTTGGGTTGAAAGTCAATTTTGTTCGATATAAGAATGGCTACTCCAGCTTGTTTTTTCAGACCGTTTGCTTGGAAATTTGTTTTTCATCCTTTCACTCTGAGGTAGTGTCTGTCTTTTTTCCTGAGGTGCGTTTCCTGTAAACAGCAAATTCTTGAGTCCTGTTTATGTAGCCAGTCTGTTAGTCTATGTCTTTTTATTGGAGAATTGTGTCCATTGATATTGAGAGATATTAAGGAAAAGTAGTTGTTGCTTCCTGTCATTTTTGTTGTTAGAGTTGGGATTCTGTTCTTGTGGCAGTCTTTCTTTTAGATTTCTTGCTTTTTCTAAGGTGTAGTTTCCATCCTTATATTGGTGTTTTCCTGTTATTATCCTTGGAAGGGCTGGATTCGTGGAAAGCTATTGTGTGAATTTGATTTTGTCATGGAATATTTTGGTTTCTCCATCTATGGTAATTGAGAATTTTGCTGGGTATAGTAACCTTGGCTGGCATTTGTGTTCTCTTAGAGTCTGTATAACATCTATCCAGGATCTTCTGGCTTTCATAGTCTCTGGTGAGAAGTCTGGAGTAATTCTAAAAGGCCTGCCTTTATATGTTACTTGACCATTTCCCCTTACTGCTTTTAATATTCTGTCTTTATTTAGTGCATTTGTTGTTCTGATTATTATGTGTCGGGAGGAATTTCTTTTCTGGTCCAGTCTATTTGGAGTTCTGTAGGCTTCTTGTATGTTCATGGGCATCTCTTTCTTTAGGTATGGGAAGTTTTCTTCTATAATTTTGTTGAAGATATTTACTGGCCCTTTAAGTTGAAAATCTTCATTCTTATCTACTTCTATTATCCGTAAGTTTGGTCTTCTCATTGTGTCCTGGATTTCCTGGATTTTTGAGTTAGGATCCTTTTGCATTTTGCATTTTCTTTGATTGTTGTGTCCATGTTTCCTATGGAATCTTTGGCACCTGAGATTCTCTCTTCCATCTCTTGTATTCTGTTGCTGATGCTCGTATCTATGGTTCCTGATTTCTTTCCTATGGTTTCTATCTCCAGAGTTATCTCCTTTTGGGTTATCTTTATTGTTTCTACTTCCATTTTTAGATCCTAGATGGTTTTGTTCAATTCCTCACCTGTTTGTTATTGTTTTCCTGTAACTCTCTAAGGTATTTTTGTGTTTCCTCTTTAAATGCTTCTAGTTGTTTACTTGTGTTTCCTTTTTTAAATTCCTCCATCATCAACATGAGAAGTGACTTTAGATCCATGTCTTGCTTTTCTGGTGTGATGGTGTATCCAGAACTTGCCATAGTGGGAGAGTTTGTTTCTGATGATGCCAAGTAACCTTGGTTTCTGTTGCTTCTGTTCTTATGCTTGCCTCCTGACATCTGATTATCTCAAGTGCTTGTTGTCTTCAATATATCTGATTGGAGCCTGTCCTTCTTATAATCCCAGTTGATTCTTGACTCCTCAGAGTCCAGCTCTTACTGTGATCCTTTGATTGTGGGTTCCTGTGAACCTGAGATTCTGGGTGTGTCTGAGTTCTTGGCAGTCAAGTTCCACTGAGACCCTGAAATACTGGTGTGACCCAGCTCCTGTTATCCTAGGATACTGTTGTCCTAAGATCCTGGGTGTGTTACAATGCCTGGGTGTGGTGTCTCCTTTGAGGAGCATGGAGCTTTCTGGTCAGTGGTTTCAAGAATGCGTGGAGTCTTCTAGGGACGGTTGGAGTGTCCACCGACTCAGCGCCCAAGGTGACCAGGTGCTGGAGCAGACCAGAAGGGACTTATGACCCTGGTCTGGCTGATTTTCTGCTTCCCTAAAGCTGTCTCAGGTCTCAAGTGACTGGATTGGAACAGAAGTTGTGTTCTACTCACCAGTGGTCCCCAGATTGTGTGGAGAGGCCTCTAGGGACCATGGCGGTGTCCGCAGATTCTGTGCTCAAGGTGACCTGGTGCTGGTGCTGACCGGAGGGGACTTGTGCTTCTGGTCTGGCCAATTTTCTGCTTCCCTAATCTAAATTTTTGATCTTAGCCATTCTGACTGGTGTGAGGTAGAATCTCATGGTTGTTTTTGATTTTCATTTCCCTGACCATTAAAGGTTTTGAACATTTTTTTCAGGTGTTTCTCAGACATTCGGTATTCCTTGGTTGAGAATTCTTTGTTTAGCTTTGTACTCCATTTTTTAATAGGGTTATTTTATTTTCTGGAGTCCAGCTTCTTGAGTTCTTTGTATATATTGGATATTAGTCCCCTATCAGATTTAGGATTGGTTTTATAACAGCTCAAATGTTTGGATGTCTTTTTCTTTTCCTTTTAAGTATTAAATTCTATAACATGGGTATATTTTTTAAATGTCAAGTATATTATCCAGAAAAATATATACTCTTCATCTGAATCCAAGTCACAAAATGAGTGAATTAAAACCAGCACTAGTCAACTTTGTTACATCCTAGATGAAAGCTAACATGATTGGCGATTATACTTGCATGTACAGTCATGTGAGCCGTGTGCCTGTGGATGACAGAAGTCATGTCTAGTATCTTTCTTAATTCCCCCTCACACTCTTTTTAAAGAAGATTCTGTCTTCCTCTCATGGATTTGCTGCCCTGGCTGAGCAAAAAGCCCAGGGTTGGTGATGGGATTACAGGTACTTACCACTACACCAACATTTAGAGTGAGTGCTGGTATCAGAACTCACGCCCTCATGCTTAGCCAGCAAACACTTTAACCATCAAATTGGCTCCCCAGACCAACTGTTGGAACTTTAGGATTTAATAACTTAGGGGAAATTAAAATGTAAGGGCTGGTGAGGATGACTTAGTTTATGAACCCTATTATTTTCTTTATACACCATAACTTATTTTCCCTGTTTTCATTCTCCTATCAATTATAAGAATGCTTTTTTTTTTAAGTCTTATTTATTTATTATATGTGAGTACACTATAGCTGCCTTCAGATACTCTAGAAGAGAGTGTCAGATCTTATTACGGGTGGTTGTGAACCACCATGTGGTTGCTGGGATTTGAACTCAGGACCTTTGGAAGAGCAGTCAGTGCTCTTAACCACTGAGCCATCTCTCCAGCCCATAGGAACACTTTTTACGTAGATAAAAAAGCAAAGATGACAAACAAGAATTTCACAGCAGCCCTGCCTTTTGTTTAATGATAAACTCTAGTTCTTATGAGTATAACATGGCTTCAAAAGCATTTGTGGATTAAATAATTATCCATAAATAATAAGTATTTTTCTAATACAAATAATCAACTATGGAAGATTTAGACCTTGTATAACCTGTACATTTTAAAATGTTCCCACAATAAGTAAATAAAATGCCTTCTCAATTCCTATGAAACATGGAAAAAATTATACATTACTCATTATTAAAAAACACCATATTCTCAAATATTTGAAAACTCATAGTAAAAACATTCATTTAAAAATCCTATGTATGTTGTCAAGAGTATTGCTCAGTGATAGAGCACTTGTAGGTTCTGTTGTTAACTATCATATATTACTTTACCCACTACTATAATAAAATGCCCTAAAGAAAGGAAATTAAGAAAAGGGGGGTTTATTTTGGATCAGAGTGTAATGGAACTGCTCTTGTGAGAGATAGGCATGGTGCTTGATCTTGACGCAACATTGTCTCCACAGTCAGGAAGCAAAGAGACATGAGTGCTAGCACTGAGCATCCATTTCTCCCCTTTACCCCATCCAGGATTTCACTCCCTGAAAGAGCACCTCTTACAGGTAAGGATCATCTACCCACTACAACTAACATAATTAAAATAAATCATTACAGACATTTCTAGATGCTAACCTATTCTGCAGAGCTCCTCACAGGGTTGCCCACTGGCTTTTCTTCCAGGCCATTCTTAATAATGTCAAGTTGTCAAGGAATTGTAAGCATTGTAGCGACTATGTGTTAAGGATCCGATCAGCAGGATCATTTGTTATCAGTTTTACACTGGATTTTGATAAGCCTACTGACATTAGGCAGAATACAGAGATGGTTCTATTCATATCTGCCCTCAACCTTGCAAATGTAATACATGTGTCTAAGCCACAGCGACACACATGGAGGCACTTACAGGATGGGCTGGGTCAGAAACAAAAAGTTAGAATACCATTTCTATATAGAAAAGCCAGTAAACTCTCAGTATAAAGTAAGAGTTTACACCATCACTTAGCTACATCTAACTAATGTTTTGCCCTTGTCATCTAGCAGTCTCTTTAAATGTGTCCAATCCAGTGTCAGTTGCTTAAATCAATCCTCCATCATTGGAAACAACTTAATGTACATTGTTTTAATACTTACATCAAGATCATCCTTAGCATTATAGTAGACAACTTCATTGCTCTAAAACAAAAAAAGAGAGAATGTTGTGTTGATAACAAAGCATAAACAAGAAATACTTTACCTAACATTACCTAAATGCATTTTTTAGTAGTCTAAGTAATGACTTTTTCACAAATTGTTTATACAATATACCCCATGAAGCCCATAGATCCACATATGTTTTCAGAAACACTAAAGCAGTACACCAGGGTCAAAATTTATAGACCAACCTATAGTGGAGAAAAGAGCTTATAACAGGACTTAAAAACATTGTCTAAGTGAAAGAACATATAGAGTTCATAAGTTAAGTGCATCCTTGGGATACAGGTAAACACATAAATACAATAAATAATACACACTATAAAATAAGACAATTTATTTATTAGTATTAAAATATTTTTGATCTTTATATATAACTTTCCATAGTATTAACTCTTGAAGACATAATAAATGTTGTGAGAAATTTTTTCAAGAGTTTAAAAAAAAACAACCTTAGGTAGTAGAAAATACCCAAATTTTATATGTCAAATTATATAAGAATCAAATTAGTATTATTTATCATATTCTTATGAAGTCATAGATTATTCTTTACATGTGAGCAAGAATAAATATAATTGACAGTTCTTCTGACATGAGTTTGCTGAAATATACTGAAAATGTGTATTTTTTAGATTTATGATATTTTATGGATGAGAGTGTGTCTTGCCTTACACATATATGTGCACAATGTGCATGCCTAGTGCCTTTGGAGGTCAGAGGAAGGGTTTGGATCACCTAGAATTTATGAGATGCCATGTAGGCTCTGGAAGATGAACCCAGGTCTATTGCATGTAGAATTGGTGCTCTTAATTATTGATACGTTCTCTCCAGCCTCCAAGATACTGATTATAAATGAGAAATATAAATCGTGCTTCAGACAGACAATATAAAAGAACAAAAATGACTCTCAGGAAATATAAATTCCTTTTCTTGTGTCTTGAGGCTAGTTCTACATCTGAACTATCAAACTGTAAAGATATTCTTTTCTGTGCCTCATACACATCTACCAGCATAGGTAACTTTATAAAGTTGTATTAATAGCAACCTTACGATAAGCAATGCTTTAAAAGATAACATAACTGGGCTCTGAGTTTACAAACATACTATGTTGTTATACCTTTCTTAGAGAAAAAAGGTCTCAAAATCATGGCTAGAAAAAAAAAAGGTGGGGGGCTGGAGACAGGGCTAGACATCTGCATGCATGCACTTCTCATTGGTGGAAACAGAACACAGTTCCCAGCATCCGCATAGAAGGTCCATAACCACCTGCAACTCTAAGCTTCAGGAAAACTGAAGACCTCTGGGCATTTCACCTCTCAAGCACTCAAACAAGCACACGCACACACACACACACACACACACACACACACACACGTACAGACACACACGTACAGACACATACCCACATAAAATAAGCCTTGTAAAAAAATTGTAACTTTTTTCATATGTTCAAAAGACACAGGTGTCTAGGGTGTAGGATTACATTTGGTTGACCATTCTAGAGTCAATAGACTCATCTGATTAATCAAATGACTGAATATATGTCTCTTCATGAAGAAAAACATAGTTTTGTTTTCCATCTTACTAAAAATAGTAACCAGGTCCCACTATTTGATGTTAATATGAAAAGCCTACCTTGAGATTGAAGAGTCTATTCTAGTCTCTGTAAAGACTGAAGAACTTCAAACACTAAATATTATAGATGGTTCATCACACTGATTAAAACCCATAAATTGGAATTTAATTCATGGAGGATTAATAGATCTTTTAAAAATATAATTTGATTTTTGAAGTGGCTTGGTAGTGAACTTTAATGAGCACAGAATTTCCAATTCCTGAAACATCTTACAGAATCCTTGTGATTGAGCTAAATCCATAAGCAGGAGACACTTCCAAGTCCCCCTGAGACCTACACCTAATCACTTCTTTATTGATTCTACTTGCAATGCAGTCATTTATGTTTCAGAGACAATTTTCAGTTTAGAATGTGAATCCTGGCAACAAGTTAAACACAGAGTAAGTTAGTTCTCCTTTGGAAACTTCATTTCCTACTGCATGCTTCTTGCATTTACAAAATGAAAACACGCAGCAAACGCAGTGCAGCTGTGTGAAACTGCATGCACCTCAGTACCATCTTTTCAACAGAAAGATTCAAACCTATACATCATTGTGACATGTCAGGAAAGGTGGGAAACAGATTAAACTCATCTTCTCTTACTGGAAACAGCTCAATTACACAGAACAACCTGGAGGTGTAGGATTACATTTGGTTGACAGTTTTAAAGTTAAAAGATTCAACTGATTAATCAAACTGTTTCCTACATGTGACCATGTAAAGAGGGTAAGTCTTCTTCTTATTCTTTTTTTTAAACATTTATTTTATTTTATTTTATGTAAGTACACTGTAGCTGTCCTCAGACACTCCAGAAGAGGGAGCCAGATCTCGTTAGGGATGGTTGTGAGCCACCATGTGGTTGCTGGGATTTGAACTTATCACCTTCGGAAGAGCAGTCGGGTGCTCTTACCTGCTGAGCCATCTCACCAGCCCCCAAGAGGGTAAGTCTTCTAAGTATGAGGCTGTTGAGAGGATCTACGTATGACAAAGCATGCTAGAAGTAATTCAAATTAAATATTTTGATTCTGCTAAATTGTACATGAAATATAAATTAAGTCAAGTAAAGTTAAAATTTTTAAAATCCATTTGAGTGATGTGCATTTCGACGACGCAGGCCAGATCAGCAGCCTGATGCCCCCACACATTCTACACCCAGCATGCCTCCTAGGGGATCCTAAGTAACCAGGGACACAGATGAGAACCTTGCCCAAATATTCACACCAGCTGTGACACACACAGAGCCCAGTTCACCTGGACCTTCCTGACCTCTGAGCTCTACCTTCCTTCAGGTCTGCTTCCCACCTTGGAAAGGTCAGAGGTCAGTAAGCTCCCACACCATACAGCATTCTCTGCCCCCACCCCTGCCAGGAGGTCCACAGCAACTAAGGACACAGTCTGTCTGCCTCCCAGGAGATCCAGAGACACAGATTGCTTGCCTGCAAGGAGGTCCAAAGTAAAGAGGGAAACTGAAGGCCTGCTCTAACCATAGACACAAGAAGCTGACCCTAACCAGAGACAGCACTGCCTGCCTCCCAGAAGACTAGCTCTAACCCAGGTCATAGAGCTCTATCTGGCTCCAAGGAGGCATGCTACAGTCTGAAACACCCAGGCCAGCTAATGCCAGAGATAACCAGATGGCCAGAGGTAAGCACAAGATCATAAGTGAAAGAATATAATGCAATTCAGCACCATTAGAACTCTGTTTTCCCATCACAGCAAACCCTAGATACACTAATGTGCCTTGAAAGCAAGATAATGACCTAAAATCCTATCTCATTATGACAATAAAGGAGGATATAAGTAACTCCCTCAAAGAAATATAGGAAAACACAGGCACACAGGTAGAAGTCCTTAAAAGGAAACAAATAAATCCCTTAAAGAAATACAGGAAAAATATAATCAATAATTCCTGCAGGTGAAGGAATTAAAGAAAACAGTTCAAGAATTAAAAATGAAAATAGAAACCATAAAGAAAACACAAATGGAGACAATCCTAGAGATAAACAAATTAGAAAAGAGATAAGAAGCTGCAGGTGCAAGCATCACCAACAGAATATAAGAGGTAGAAGAGAGAATCTCAGACATAGAAGATACCATAGAAGATATTAACACATTGTTCAAAGAACATACAAAGTGTAAAAAACTTATAACCAAAAATATCTAGGAAATTCAGGGCACAGTGAAATTATCAAATCTAAGAATAAGAATTGAAGAGGATGAAGAATCCCAGCTGGAGGGGCTAGAAAACATCTTCAACAAACTCAGAGAAGAACTTCCCTAACCTAAAGAAAGAGATGATGATAAATGTGCAAAAAGCCTATAGAACACCAATTAGAATGGATCAAAAAAGAAAATCTTCATCTCACAAAATAATCAAAAACAGAAATGCACAGAACAAAGAAAGAATATTAAAAGCTTTAAGGGGAAAACGCCAAGCCACATATAAAGGCTTACACAAGACTTCTCAACAGAGACTAAAATCCAGAAGATTTTGGACATATGTCATGCAAACCTTAAGAGAACACAAATGTCAGCCCAGGATACTATACCCAGAAAAACTCTAATCACCATAGGTGGAGAAGCCTACATATTCATGACAAACCTAAGTTAAACAATATTTCTACTAATCAACCCCCACAGAGGAAAATAGAAGGAAATCTCCACCACAAGGAGAGTAACTACACTCAAGAAAACAATAGAAAGTAAGCATTTCACAACAAACCCAAAAGAAGAGAATCACACACATATAATACAAACTCGAGCATCAAAAATAACAGGAACTAACAAACATCTGTCTTTACTATCTCTCAACATCAATGAACTCAATTTCCCAATAAAAGATACAGGCTAACTGCCTGGATATGTAAACAGGATCCAGGATTTTGCTGCATATCAGAAACACACCTCTGTGACAAGACAGAAACTACCTCACAGTAAAAGGCCTCATGTCTTATTCAGAGTTTTTATTCCTGCACAAAACATCACGATCAAGAAGCATTTGGGAGAGGAGAGAGTTTGTTCACCTTACACAACCACATTGTTGCTCATCATCAAAGGAAGTCAGGACAGGAACTCACACAGGGCAAAATCTTGGAGGCAGGAGTTGATTCTGAGGCCATGGAAGGGTGCTGCTTACTGGCTTGCTTCCCCTGGCTTGCTCAGGGAGGCTCTTAACTCCAGTTTGTTTCAAGTTGATACACAAAATCAGCCAGCACACCTCAGAAGATGGAAAGATCTCCTATTCTCATGGATTGGTAAGATTAACATAGTGAAAATGTCCATCAGATTCAATGCAATACCCAGCAAAATTTCAACACAATTCTTCAAAGACATGGAAAGAGCAATTCTCAAGTTCATATGGAAAAACAAAACCCAAGATAACAAAAACAATTTTCACAAGAAAAGATCTTCTGGGGGAAACACCATTCATGATCCCATGCTGTAACACAAACCAATAGTGATAAAGATACCATACGATTGGACAAGTCAATCAATGGAATAGAATTGAAGACCCAAAAATAAACCCACACAACTATGGACACTAGAGTTTTGACAAAGAAGCCAAAACCATTCAGTGGAAAAAAAGAAAGCATTCTCAATAAATGGCGCTGGTCTAACTGGCAATCTGTATGTAGATGCCCCACCATGCCACAGGGGCACATGTTCCACTGTTTATAGCAGCCTTGTTTGTGATAGCCAGAAGCTGGAAACAACCCGGATATCCCATGACAGAAGAATGGATATAGAAAATGTGGTTTACACAATGGAATACTACTCAGCTATTAAGAGTGAGAACATCCTGAGTTTTTCAGGCAAATGGATGGAATTAGAAAATATCATCCTGAGTGAGGTAACCCAAACACAAAAGGACATGTATGGTATGTATTCACTAATAAGTAGATATCATCCAGAAAGTACAGGATACCTAGGATACAACCGAAAGACTATAAGAAGTGTAACAAACAGAAAGACCCAAGTGAGAATGCTTTAATCCCACTTAAAAGGGGGAAGAAAATAATCATGGGAGGCAGAGTGAGGGAGGGACCTGAGTAGGAAAGAGGAGGGAGATGGGAAAAGGAGAACAAGGTCAAGTATTGAGGAGGTAGAGGAGAAAAGCCCAGAGGACTAAGAGAAATTGGAAATATGCAGTTTCTGGGAGAGAGAGATGACAGATACTCACTCTAGAAAGTACCAAAGACCCAAAGATCTGGGAGGTGAGACAGTCTCAGAACTCAGTGGAGGTAACCTTAGCCAAAGTGCCCAACAATGGGAAGAGGGAACTTGTGAAGTCCACCTCCAGTAAAAAAAGACAGGAAGGGGCGGGGTTACTAACCCATGGTAAAAATTTCTGACCCAGAATTCTTCCTGTCTAAATGAACAGCAGGAACAAAAATGGAGAAGAGACTGAAAGAAAGACAGTCCAATGACCAACCCAACTTGGGATCCATTTCATGGTGGGGGAGAAAGAGGAAGGGCTCCAAGGCCTGACACTATTACTGATGTTATGATGTGCTTACAGACAAGAGAATAGAATGGCTGTCCTCTGAGAGGTCCAAACTGAAGCTAACGGAGACACAGATGCCAACCACTGGACTGAAGTGGAATTAGGGGAAGGATTGAAGAAGGGGAAGGGGAGGGCAACCCCATAGGAAGACTAACAGGCTCAACTAACCCAGACCCTAGGAACATATATATGTGCCCCTGGCCCATATGTATCAAAGGACTGCCTGGTCTGGCCTCTGTGGAAGAAGATGTACTTAATCTTGGAGAGACTTGAGGCACCAGGGAAGGGGGAGGATCCATAGAGGGAAGCAACCTCTTGGAGACAACTGGGAGGAGGAATGGGATGAGGAACTGTGGGGAGGGGGGAACTGGTTGAATTGTAAATAAATAAACAAAAAAAAATTCATTGAGAGTTTCTAATGTATTCCCTTTGTACCATACCTTTTACATAAATCCTGTTATTTAACTATACTTTCTGAAATTGTTCATTTCTCTTTAAACTGTTTCTGATTAGTTCATATTGTTGTTCTACCTATAGGGTTGCAGACCCCTTCAGCTCCTTGGGTACTTTCTCTAGCTCCTCCATTGGGGGCCTAGTGTTCCATCCTATAGATGACTGTGAGCATCTACTTCTGTATTTGCCAGGCAGTTGCATAGCCTCTCTCTCAAGATAGCTATATTAGGGTACTTTCAGCAAAATCTTGCTGGCATATAGAATAGTGTCTGGGTTTGGTGACTGATTATGGGATGGATCCCTGGGTGGGGTAGTCCCTGGATGGTCCATCCTTTCCTCTCAGCTCCAAACTTTGTCTCTGTAACTCCTTCCATGGGTGTTTTGTTCCCTATTCTAAGGAGGAATGAAGTATCCCCACTTTGGTCTTCCTTTTTCTTGATTTTCTTGTGTTTTGCAAATTGTATCTTGGGTATTCTAAGTTTCTGGGCTAATATCCACTTATCAGTGAGTGCATATCTAACGACTTCTTTTGTGATTGGGTTACCTCACTAAGGATGATATCCTCCGATACATCCATTTGCCCAAGAATTTCATAAATTCATTGTTTTTAATAGTTGAGTAGTACTCCATTGTGTAAATGCACAACATTTTCTGTATTGTCTCTAGCTTCATGTGTAGCAGAAGATGGCCTAGTAGGCCATCATTGGGAAGAGAGGCCCCTTGGTCTTGCAAACTTTATATGCCCCAGTACAGGGGAATGTCAGGGCCAAGAAAGTGGGAGTGGGTGGGTAGGGGAGTGGGTGGGGAGGGTGTAGGGTACTTTTGGGATAGCATTTGAAATGTAAATAAAGAAAATATCTAATAAAAAAGATAAAAACAAAACTGTTTCTGAAAAAAAGAATAAGATAAAAGATACAATTCACAGAAATTAAAGGTAACTCATTAGCTCAAGGAAATTCTATATTCTGATGTTATTATTCAGAGAATTTAGATTAGGACAAACTACCCAAAAAAATTACTAGAGGGAATTTAATTTTAAAAGAATAGAGTTGAATGCTTAAAGGCACAGACATCAAGAAGAGGCAAGTGTGTCAGGTGAACTCCTTATCCCTTGCTTGACCTGTTCCCCTGCCTCCAGCCCACTAGTTAGGAAAATATCTGGATCAGCATATGGAAAGCCAGATCCCAAACCCTCCAAATTATCGCAATTTAGCTGCCTCCATGACTTGGATGACTTTATTGTACTTGAATTTAATTTAACATTTCTTCCCATATCCAAGCATGACTTTATGTAGCAGCAATAATAGCTGCACATAAGGATGGTATGAAGAATAACTGTTGCTATCCCTAGTTATGACCATCAACAGTTGTTCTGACCTCTTTCTCTGTGCTTAGTGCTGGAGACACATGCCACTCAAGGATCAAATGCATGTGTGTCAGCAGTCAGTGGCAAGAAGATCCAGGTCTAGATCTGGCAATACCCTAACTTACTATATTAAAAATCTCTTAGTATATGTAGATGTCAAAGAAGTAGACCTTTCAAAGTGTTAACTGTACTTACCTAGCCTCACTAAAATTCCCTGAATCCTTCCTTACAGAAAGTATTGTCAGTATTAGCTAAATGTTTAATTAAACTATAGCATATATCCTAACAACTATAGGTATTGATGACAGAATGAGTTATTATGTTTCTTAATTACAACTAAATACTTTGATGAAAATTATCAATATTATCACCTAAGAAAATAGTCCAGACAAAAATAGTAGTTATCAAAGTAAGGTACAGTATTATGAACTAAAGCCAGCAACAGCTTCAACTAGACCATGGATTAGTGAAACCTACAGAGAGTGCTTTTTCATAACTAAGTCATCTCAAATGACAAAAACAAATTGTTTTGCTTCTGATTTTAACCAAGTAAGTTAGATGTGTTTTACCCCCTTGAAATAAATTTACTTATATGGTCCATTCTAATATAATATTGCTGCTTGGTGAAATTTAAAACATCCCTGTATAAGTTAAGAGGTAATTACTTTAGTCTCTTAGTATCTATTGAGAATCAAAAATCAAATCTGGGCAGAATAGGCTACTCCATCTTAATAATGCATATTATGAGTGACAGCTCCTGCATGCCAGCTTTCTATAAAAGTCGGTCTCTGATGAATAGCTGTGTTAAAAGTCTGAGGTCTAAGAACCGAGTTCCCTGTAGAAATAAGATCCTGCTGTGAGTGACTTAAGTACTAGAACCAAAAGTTATGAATTTATAATCCACACCCAAAATGGATGGCAAGCACTTCATTCCAATGGAGATTAACTTCTGTAAAATTTGATAATTCGTTTTCATTCGTGATACTCTTGATTCTACATATCCCAAAACATTACCTGCTGTATTTTCTCCTCATGTTTTTTAAGCATGATTTTGATTCATTTTTATCATCCTTGACTTTCAAATTAGAATCTGCTGAAGCTATGGGCACTCTTCATTAAAAAATGAGATATGTCCATCAGTTTTGCATGTGATGATCCAGGGTTTAAATTTTACTAGAATATATTAATAGCAATATGACCCAGAGACCTTAGACCTCATGTCTAATGCCTGTGTCCAGAACAGACAACTCTAGTGTGTATGGAGCTTCAACTGGATCTACTGCTGCACTGTGCAAGTCAAACCGGAGGGACCCGTGGTCTTAGCTGGGCAGGCATATGAGTGTGGAGGAATGTTTCTAAAGGAGCACGCAGTCCTTGGAAGTGCTCTCATGTCATTATGTGACGTTACTGTGCAGACTGATGAGCATGTTGAGAATGTGAAATTGGTAAGAGAAGGACAACAGAAAGATGAGCAGAGCTGTATTTGGTTATCAGTGTCACCAATTCACTTATGAAGACACTGGGGAACATCCGTGTTCACATTGCAGGAGAAGAGACAGACAGTGAGGCAACTGGTGGATAGCGTGACCCTTGGTTAATATTATGTACGAGAAAAAAATTTAAAGGTGCTTACTGGAAAATAACAAACTTATCTTCTCATATTCTACTTTGCCTTTTCTCCCAGTGTCTCTGGCTTCTATTTATTAAATACATCTGGAGCATTAGAATAGCTCAGAGGCAGAATACTATTAAAGTCTATAAGATGAAGGAATAAATTGGGACTGCTCTTAATGCTGAAAGAAATTGATCCTAGTTGAGGTCCAAGATCCAAGGAACTCTGAAATAATTTACCACTTGTTGTTTCTTTGTTGTTTCTTCTTGTTTTGTTCTAAAAAATGGTCTATACTATATATTTTATTTGAATTGCGTGCGCGCGCGCGTGCGTGCGTGCGTGCGTGTGTGTGTGTGTGTGTGTGTGTGTGTGTGTGTGTATGTGTGTGTGTGTGTGTGTGTGTGTGTGTGTGTGTGTGTGTGTTTTGTATGTTTATGTGGGGTGCGTACACATTTTTGTTCTATTTAAGACTTTTTTTTTTTTTGGTTTTTCGGTTTTTTGAGACAGGGTTTCTCTGTATAGCTCTGACTGTCCAGGCTGGCCTCGAACTCAGAAATCCGCCTGCCTCTACCTCCCGAGTGCTGGGATTAAAGGCGTGCACTACCACGCCTGCCCCCTCCCCTTTTTTTGGCTTTTTTTGAGACAGGGTTTCTTTCTCTGTGTAGCTCTGGCTGTCCTGGAACCTACTTTGTAGACCAGGCTGGCCTCAAACTCAGAAATCCACCTGCCTCTGCCTCCTAAGTGCTGAGATTAAAGGCGTGCGCCATCACCACCCGGCTATTTAAGACGTTTTGAACGCTGCATATATATTATGAGTTTTACTATCTTAGTGTAGAATTTCTAATTCCTTCATATAGCCCTTTATATCTATCAGGCGCCAGAGTTTGAGCAATGTTCAACACATCCTTGTGGCATCGAAGAAAAATTGTATCTCTCCATTCAAAGTTTATTTTTCTTTTGTAGATATAATTAACATTTTCTATTGGAAAAGTGGTACAGTTATTTGATTCACTACGGGTGGTATTTTCAAATGTGTCAGTAGTTTCACCATAAATATTAAGGATGGAATCTATGGGTGATTATGCAACTAAGCATAATAATGACCAGTGGATCTATTATTTTTTCTCTTGTCAATTCCCTTAGGAAGCTTTGATTTAATGATTGGTTCTATATGCTGAGCTACTTACTAATATTTTTCTTCACAGGCACAATAATGGAGCTTTACCCTATGATGCTATAAATATGAAAATTACCTGAGGAGTTAGATAAATATTGTTTCTCTTTGTTTGTTTGTTTGTTTGTTTGTTTGTTTTCGAGACAGGGTTTCTCTGTATAGTCCTGGCTGTCCTGGAGCTCACTTTGTAGACCAGAAATCTGCCTGTCTCTGCCTGCCTCTGCCTCCTGAGTGCTGGGATTAAAGGTGTGAGCCACCATGCCTGGCTTCGTTTTTCTGTCTTATTCTTTTAGTAAGGCAATTACGTCAGTATTAAACTGATATATGATGATAAATAAAACAACATAAAATGAATGACTGTTTTTTCCAAGACTAAGTACCATTAGGTATATGCTTTTATAAGAATTTATTATCTCTAGGAAATAGTAATCCCTGCATCCATGAAGGGAGCATGCTCAGAAGAAGGCTGGAGAAAGCACGTACTTAATTCCAGATGTATGCACAGGTACTAGTGTCAGCTTAGTAGTAGTAGACTTCTATTGACAGTAGACTTAGCAGTAGACTTCTATTGACAGAATTGAAACTCTTGCTATGCAACCTACTGATTTCCTCAGCAATCAGTTTCTCAAAAACAACAATAAAGAACCATGTGTTTAGGTGTTTTCACAAGGTTTGGTATAGATAAGACTTTTCTAGGCATCTGTCTTAAGGGCAAAATGTTAAAACTTTATACATGAGTCTGTATTTCTGACTTTTTTTTAGAACAAAACAAGAAGAAACAACACAAGAAGAAACAACAATTATTTCAGAGTTCCTTGGATCTTGGACCTCAACGAGGATCAATTTCTTTCAGCATTAAGAGCAGTCCCAATTTATTCCTTCACCTTATAGACTTTAATAGTAATCTGCCTCTGAGCTATTCTAGTGCTCCAGATGAATTTAATAAATAGAAGCCAGAGACACTGGGAGAAAAGGCAAAAGTAGAATATGAGAAGATAAATTTGTTATTTTCTACAGGCCCCAAGTCTCTGAGGAATTTGAGCTCATAAGTGAGCGTGCACATCCCTGACGCTATAGGACATGCTTCAGTCTGGAGCGTCAGGGACGCTTCGGTTGTAATCATCAAACCTATTAATATTTAATCCATGAAATCTTCCACTTCTAATGTCCTTCCTATTGACTTTTACAACACAAAGCTCTTCTTGACTCCTGATCACAGCTAAGAGCACTTGACCACACTATGCGATCCTAGCAGGAAAATCACATTAATTTATTCCATTCTGTTATGAGCAGCACATCTCCCAATTAATCACTATCAATTTCAGAAAATCATCACAGTGAAACAAAATATAAAAGCTCAAATTATTGTAGTGAATTAATCCTGAGTATAAAATAATCAAAGAATAACACCAAATATTGTTAAGGTTATCATGGCCATATCAACGTATCACATGTTTTACTGACCACAAGGAACAGTATTTGGGGTGGGGGGAATTCAGGCATGGTACGCCTAATGCATGCTGGGATTTGCATTAAATTCTTTTAACCTGGCAACATCTTTTAGATACAGAGGAGCCTTCTCGTCTAAAAAATGATATGTTAAAATTTTAATTAACCTTTCAGCACATTGTTCTTTGAAATCCCTGTTTCTTTTATTCCTCCCTTCCAAGTGAAACAATGGGTTTCCACACTCTAGATGAATAGGGAGTGTGAAATAGTACTGAAACAAACGTTTTAATTTTATTTGGAACACATTCGATATTTTAGTCCATTTAATTCTATATTTAGTCCATTTAAGGAAAGAGCCTTAAAATGGAGCCTTGTAAAAGCAGAAAGGGAACACATTTTTAACATTAGTTGTATGCAAGAAAATAATTTAGGAAGTCCAGTCAATAGACTGTATGTAGTCTATTGTGCTCAGTCTGGCATCAGGTGCATGGAGCTGGTCTTTGGGAACAAGGCTGCTGAGAAATCATTTTGGGTGACAAAGGGAGAGGCAACAGAGAAGGGACCAAGTCAAGGAGTGAAGCAGCAGGGGCAGCAAGGAACAAAAGGGAAGTGAGGGGTGCTTGGAATTCTAAATCTCAGGTTTCTCTACAGATGGGCAGCTTTCCTTGCTGTGATGAACTACTCTAACTTCCCTGCCTCTTAATACTTCTAATGACACCTGGTTGGTTGGTTGGTTGGTTGGTTGGTTTGTTCGTTCATTCCTTTGTGTCAGGGAGAGCACAGATACTCATTCCCTGGTTTATGATGAGTGAAGGCCTGATTCTCCTCACTCTGCATGCTTCTCCTCCTGCAATGCGCTCTATGATGTGAGCTGGGAGGAGGCAGAGAATTGAAATCTAGCAGTTTTTGGAGCCCATGCTTGGCTGAAGAACATCATAGGCAGTTACCAGTGCCTACAGCATGAGCCCGTCGTTCCTTAAGAGGTTGACAAAACAATTTATAACTAGCCTTATCCTTGGCAGAAACGGCTTTCATGGGCTGATTTTCACCTGCTATACAGATGATTTTCCAAATTAGAACTTGATACAAGGCACTTTATTCAGGAGATGATGACCCCAGCTGGTATTGAGGAATCTCTACAGAAGTTCCAGGTTCCTACGAATGAAGACCAGAGCAAGTGACAGAGTTGCATGAGAAACAGACAGTTGGTAATGAGATAACACACTTACAGGGGAGATAGGATGGGGGAAAGGGCAGAACATTACCAGCTCAACAGGACCCATTGCACAAGAGGAGGCTGAGAGACCTAATCGAGAAACATTAAGTTTAAGCAGAGGACCAGGTGCCAAGGTGAAAGACTTCTGGCCAGCTGTAGCTGCTGGGGAGTAACCAGTCCTATGTCATTTCTTTCTCCACTTAGGAGCTACTGTTTCAACGGGTGCTAATGACTCCTCTTCCATAACAGCAGTTAACTAACATTGCTCATAATCATTGCTCATGACTGGGTGTTTGTGGCCTTGGCACTTCCCCATAAACCTCATACCCAAGACTTGGAACTCCCACCTGTGGTTTTGTCCTTTAAAAGCCCCTTCCCCTAGTCCTTGTGGATGTTCATGTAAACCTGCAGCATCAGGGAAGGTTTGCAACCCGAGCTGGAATAAACCCTCATGTGAATTACATTGGAGCAGAGGCCTGGTGGTCTTTGGGCTCTCAAGCTCTGAGCATCACAAGACTTGTTGGCTCACTTAGACAAGCACAGAGTTTTTCACACACACCTGTAACTCGAAATACTTTTAAACTCAGGTGTTACGTATCTCAGCCTCTTAAACCTCTGCCAATACATTTTAGCATTATAATTAGATAGAAGCTACCTTCTAACATCTAGAATGCTTCTGCCCCTCAGCCTGCAGTACATGCTTGCTTTATCTGGATAGGCCAGGGGTCTTTTAGTATTCCTCTCTGCTGGGTTGCAATAATTATCTTAGGCTTTCTGCCAGTCAAGTGTGAGCTCTCACCCTCTGCCCTACTCTCCTACTTCAGTGACACCATGAACACCCTCAGGAGAGCAGAGAGGAGCTGAATGGGAATGGAGAGATTTAAAATATGTGAATGGTAAAGAATGACTAGAAACCCATTCCTTGGGGTCATTTTGTAGACTTTAAGTGATCTAAAAAAGACAGAGTGAGTATGCCCTCCACCCCTGGCAAGTGGTCATCCCTACACACTGCACACAGCTCAGAAAGTCACTCGATGATAGAGCTGCAGGTAGATGAGGGAGAGGCTAGAGGAAAGTGGGCGGAGGGTCTTGCTATTCGGTGGTGGCATGTGGGTAGGGAAACAGCTCTGTGTGCTGCAGCCGTACAGGGCAAGACCAAGCATGGGACAAATGAACCAAAGACTGTCAGCACTGACCTATTAGAGCAAGGCCCCCAGGCATGAGTTCCTCTGTCACATGGTGGGTAGAGTCAAGGCTGGTAGACTAATGACTTTTACAATAACGATGTTAGAAAATGCTTGGGTTTTGTCTAGGTTTTGTCTAGACCTTGCTGATGTAAAGGAATCATACAGCAGGGACTAAAGAAAGGAAAAATAAAACAGAGCAATACAAATGTGTTGACGGACAAGTGTTGGTGACTGTCTTCTATCCTGGGACCAATTCTTCACCATTTCAAGCAAACCACTGATTAATATGTTCGAAGCCCTTTGTTTTCTCTTACCATGAATTGAGCACAGAAAGTCAACGTTAAAGGAATGCAATGAGAATTCAATGCCACCATATATCTGAAAGAGCTTTACAAATTTTAGGGAAATATGTAGGCTTATTATTATACAGAATTCAAATTATTTTGATGTTTTATAAAATTAGAATGTATGTCTTCAGTTTAAGTATTCAGACTGTATTTATTTAAACAACATAAAATAAAAAGTTGAAACGTCAAATAAAAATGTTCTAACATTAAAATGGCACTTACTTTGTTTAACATAAATTATGAAAAGCAGTTTTTAAATAAGAAATTGTGATTTAAAAAAAGAATGCGTTACTCAGCTAAGGGCATGCCTAAAGATTGTTTACTCTAGGCTGATGCTGTTTCAACGATATGCAAAATATTGCAGAGATATGGGGCTAATTAGAGTCTTCTACATTTTAAACTATCATTCCATGAATGTTTAGAACAAAGGAACACATCAATGTATTCAGTTTGATCATATTTTTCTTTTTACTGCATAAGAAACTCAGTGTGAAAAATATTTTACATTTAAGAGATCAAACGATTTGCAAGTCAGTCTCCAGGTGTGAAGAGTGAGGAGAAGGTGTTAGCAGCCAATTAACCTTTACAGACACCACCCCTTTCCTACTCAACCAGAAGGCTGGATTTCCTCCTCCATATGCTCAAGATTTGGGCTACTTTCATGATTACTTGTCAAATTCAAATATAACGGATCCTAAACCCTCAAGAGGATAACGGGTAGTGACAGTAGATCAAAGGAAATGATTGCTTGAATGTTTACATCTTTAATCTAAATTTATCAAATTATATCTCCATGACGTTATGAAACAATGACACAAGGAAAGCCTCTGAGTGATTAATCAAGGTTTATAAATTCTAGCATATATAGTGTGCTTTCTTCAATGTCAAGTAAAAGACTTTTAAAAACCAGGCTATTAGCTTGTTATTTCTTAGAAATTGCTTAGGGAATTAACACAAAAGAGATAACAGACCTCAGTAAAAAAAGAAGTTGGAAAAAGATCCAAGAGTTTTCTTTTTATAAAAGATAGTATCTCACAAACTTAAATAATTTAATTTGTTCTGAAGCTGATGTAATATGAAGATGTGGAGTATATGTTGTAAACACATTACCTATGACAAATCCTGCCTGTGTTTTAGATGTTGAAGGTACATACTGTAACATGTAACCTGTGATAAGACCCACCTATGTTGTAGCTGTTACAAGGCTGATCCTCTGGTTAGAATGTGGTGACTGTGAAAAACTGGAATGTTGCAGATGTACAGGCAAATTATATTGGCCTGTATTTAGTCCCTCAGTAACTACTCACGGTCCACCTCTGTGTCTGATCTCACATCTCTGGCCATCACCAAATCCTTTTGTGATATATTAACTTAACCAGCCTCTAGCTTTCACCCACACAAATGCTAATAATGTCCTCAGGTGGGCTTTCCTAGCAGAGACATCCATTTTTCTCCACCCCTGCTACCTGATGTTTCCACCAAATATTTTTTTAAATGCTTCAATTTATGCCTTTCTTTTGTTTTGTAACTATAAAAAAATTCATGAAACTATTTCCATATTGAAACATGGTATATGGGGCAATCTAAATCTGTATTTCTTGTGCACAACTGCTCATAGCTGGTTGAAGAATAAACTGTCTCTTATTTCCCTTGAGGTGTGAGCTATATATTTTGTTAACAGTATACATTGTAGGATGACTAACTTGAACTAATTTGCATACACATCCCTATTTTTGTGGTAAAAAAAACATTCTCAGCACTGTCTAAAGATACATATTTTAAAAAGTTAGCATTCATAATGTAAATTTGCCAGAAAGAAACCTACATTAAATTTGAATTTTAGATAATGAATTTTATTAGTATATATTAAGAAGTTGTTTACCTGAATTCAAATGTAAATGACTATGTAGTATTTTATGTGCCAAAGCTTATAATTCTACATTATGTATAATTATGTATGTATGTATGTATTTATATATGTATGTATATACGTTGCATGTATGTATGTATGTATGTATGTAATTATTTGTGACACTTTTGAAGTTTATGGCAGAGACAGACAGGATGTTTTAGCACTTAACTATCCCTTTCAAATTAAGTGACCTAAAAAGAAAAGTACTACTTTTACAAACTTAGCCAGACTTTAGAAAATTTAATTATTCAGAAAGGTCAACATGCCTCCCCCCCACCCCACCCCCCGCTTTATGTACAGCTGTTATAACTGTTTAGTCAAAGTTATTTTATATATGGATGAGACTTTTGTGGATAGAGAACTATCAAGCACCTTTCAGTTAATTCTGACTTCCAAGCGGGTCAAGTCAATACTGAAATAGTTATAGCATTCTTTTAGCAGCAGTTTACCAATTTCTGATGATTTGAGTACATTAAAATGAAACTTGACTGTCATATTCATCATCTCACTGGTAATCCTAGTGATTTCCTTGTTCTGAGAGGCCAACTGGTTTCATGTTTATGTTCCAGCTTAAAAGCCCTCTAACTTCACATACTGGGTCTTAGAAATGCCTTTCCAAGCAGAGCCATTGGTGGTTCTGAAGGCTGAGCCTTTGCAGAGCCTAAAATCTCGGGGGCCATGACTCCTCAGGAATGTTCTTCCTTTTGAAGTGTTGTTGCTACCAGTTGTTTTGATGAGATAACAAGAAGTCAAGATTCCTCAGGGACTCGTGCAGGGATTCAGCACTGTCTAAGATTAAATCTGGAACACTTATTTGTAAACTAAGGACAAATTTTGTGCTCTTAGAGCAAACTACAAAGCCAGTATTATACAGGACAATTAAAGTAAATATTTCAGCAATAATTATTTAAGTAAAATGTCTTAGAAAAAAGAAAAAGATGCTACAGAGTCTATAACTTCATATTTAAGCATTATATTTAGCCTTAAGCTTCTTGACAGATTGGAAGAAATGTGGAACCATAATCAGTAACAATATTTTTCTTGTATGATGAAAAGAGGGCGCATGAAATTTCTTTCCTTGAGCAATATGATCCTTCATGTACTCAGAGCCTGAATCATGGTGAGGAACAACATGGAGTATAGACAAAGGGGGTTGCCCAGCAACTCCCAAGAGACTCTTACAACAGTGCCTACTTCTCTCCATGCACCATCACAGGCAGTTAGATAAGGTGGGAAGCACGTCTCAGGCAGAAACAGTGAATGAAGAACAATGGAGAAACGACACCGACAAGATCAGGTGACTTTCCTATCTGTCCAGTTTGTTTCCCTCCATTTAGTCCTAGCTCAGTGATGGTGACTGGATGTTTGGAAGAGAAAACTCCATAGATACTAAAGATCCTGACCTGTCACAAGAATGAACAGAGCTTGTTGATACCAATTATATGATAAGAATATATGTATTAGGGAAAGACTTATTTTTAAAACTACTTTCTCAAACCCATCATGGGTTTGAGAATGGGCTAAAATGTAGTATGGGAAGATAACAGGAAATAGCCTGAGACAATGTAGGCCACTGTCCCTGGGATGCTCCACTAAATTCCATTCCAGTGTATCTTGCTTCCGTTAATCTGTCTTTGTATGTTCTCAACATGAAAGGGCCCAGGAATGAAGGGAATCCTCATAGCAATAGGGAAATATGCCATCCCATATGGAATACATCCAACTTTGTTGTGGAAATATTTCATCTCAATCAGGGATTTCTACCCACCTATAACAATTCAGTTCCTGAATAAAAGGCATAAGACCTTTTAATAAGCTTTAATAATAAGCTTTAATCAGCACTTCAGATGGGCAGATATATATCCTCTATGCTATTTGAATCTATTTCCCAATCATTAAACCAACTTTATAATTTTTCATGTTCTGTCTGGGCAGCTCTTAACTCCAATTGGCTAGCCCTCGTGGCCATATTTTTATGACTCACCTACCCCATGATGGTTTCCTCCTCTTTCCACCTTCTCTCTCTGCTAAAGGTTTTCATCAGAAGCCTGCCTATCTCTCTTCAGCCCAACTATTGGCTGTTCGCATCTTTATTCACCAATCATGAATAACTTGAGGAGTGGGGGAGGTTACATAGGGTCACTTGGATAAGTCACTTGGATACATGTAGACTCTCTCATCCCGGGGGGCATGAACCAGGCCTTGAAGGCCAGTGATTAGCATTACAATACAAGCAAAAGACCAAACCTCAACAAAACTTAAAGATGTACAATATGAAAACCAGAAATCAAGGCAGGTAAAGACAATGGCTTAGATAGTAACAAAAATGAAACTTTAGCCCCAGCCCACCTATTATCAAGGTCCACATGACTTCCTGAGCAAAATTCTATTTCTAGTTACATGTGTAGTGGTAGTAACGTCATGTATTAAAATTTGACATGTAATAATCCTGATAAACAAAAGGAATGTCTTTAGGTCGAGAACATTAGCTTCTGAAAGCTCCACTTCCCATGTTCTATGCACAATGCTACCCCTGCAGGCTAAAGCTGTATAACTTAGCAACCGGCTCCCTAACATCAAGCAGACCTTAGTTATACACATCTTATTTTTTTAGGATTTCTCACTGAACCTGGACGTCACCAGTTGGCAAGACACTTTGGTTCATGAGCTGTTGGGGTTCACCTAGTTCTGCTAGCTCCTAGTTCCTGGTACTAGGATTACATGAATTCTCACCACCCTGGCTTTTCTGTGAGTACTTATTGATAAAAATATCAGTGTGTTTGGGCGAATAACCAGGCAGCAGACCAGGCCGAGGGGGTTCCAAGTGGAGAGGTTTATTGAGCGGGTGGGGGAGGGGGCAGAGAGGAGAAAGAGATAGAGGGGAAAGAGAAGAGAGAGAAGAAGAAGAGGACAAAGAGAGCGAGGAGGGTGTGTCTTCCCAATTTATAGGGAGAATGACGTCACACCACTGAGGGTGGAGACTGAGCCAGGTGGGCTGTGGGATTGAAGGTGGTTGCCTTGGCAACGCAGGTAGAGGGTCACCTGGTTAAGTGGGGCTTGATGCTAACAGTACTGGGTGTCTGGACCATTGTTCAGCTAATGATTTACTCAGAGTCAGTACCACTTTTAGGATTGATAGAAAAAAAATATTAACTCCGATTGGAGCAACACAGGAACTTGTCTATCACTAAAGATTTGGTGCTAACACACAAGATCAAAATATTAATTGCATGCCAGACTTAACAGCAAAATACATAATAGTATGATTTTAAAATATACTTAAAATGTGTTTGTTGGTCCGTTCAGGGACAACTCAATTTTCCATGTTTCTGCTTGGGTTCAGTCATCCTAGTACACAAATTTACCCAGAGGTGACTCCAGCTGACTTAATTGCTATTTTGTTGATTTCCTTCTACCTTTGGTTTCTATTTACTTGACTTATCTGGTTTCCTAGCAGGAGGCCCTTTGTTACCAAATTGCCTGGTCACAAAGAAAGCCCCAGGAGAGCTTGACAGCAATAAAACTAAAGGTCTGCTACAGAACTCTCTTTCCCAAGGGACAAGATGGTAAATCAATTTGTAAGCAATTGGGTGTTCATTGCTTTCTAACTTGCAGTGTCATCAACCTTCAAGGTACATTTTCAGTTTATATGCCCGACCTTCCTCCTTTTAAAGAGGATTCCCAATATAAACTAGTTACATCAGTTAAAATGAATATAAATAATAAGAACTAACATTTTCGTAATAGTATGTAAACTATTACAAAAAGGAACAATTAATATTTATTATCAAATAATAACCAACCTCTTAACCATTCACAATGTTTGGTTGTTCATTTTGTTTCTGGTGGGGGAGACGGGGGAGCGAGATTAAAACCGAAGGTTGATCCCATTTCTCCTTCCATAATTAAAATATGTTGGGCTTCTTCCTCAAAAATCTCTGTTTAAATGTACTCTACCACTGCTTTGGAGGCACATGCCTGTAATCTCAGCACATGGGTGTTGAAAGAGTTAAAGGACTGTCTGGTTATCTCAAGAATTCCAACTCAGACGGAATATGCTGCAGCATTAGAGCCTATCAAATCAAATAGGTCAGCGAATAAGTAAATACATTATAATGTACTATAAAAATTGGTAAAATTTCAGTTTCTACACTACTTAGGGAACAGCATTAACATAAGAAAGCACACTCTCCATCAAACCAGACAATAGGCTTTCGACACATATAAAATCAAAATATTGTGATAAATTAAATTTGTGCAATGTTAGCCTTGAATTTTGCCATTGCTAAAGAATTTCAAAGCTATTGGAAGCTGGGAGTCCTTGGCCCGCTCAGCCTCCGCTCTAGGTTAGCCGACAATTGCTGCACATGGTTCTCTGTTCACAAAGCTTTCCCAGAGCTCAAGAGTGCTTCTGTACCTAGACCTTGGCTTTTGTCTTAGTAGCTTGTTCTCTGAGTCACAAAGCATGACTCAAGACAATTCATACTCATCAATGAAATATCCTTGACATTCTGAGTGCTAAGAAAAGAAGCAGCAACAAGAAGGCCACTGAGCCCCATGCCAGAGAATCCGGTGATGTACATTTCCAAACACTTCTTTCTGTGCAAGCAGATATGAAAATAGCACTGTGGTGGAGATGTGACAGGACTGACATTGTATCCATGTTGGTCTAAATTATCTATATCTTCTTCCAGAGCCATTCTCTGACAAACAAAACAAAACAAAACAAAACAAACAAACAAAAAAACCCCAAAGACTTCTGAGATGGGTATTAAGATCAAGGCTGTTGAATTAATAAAATTACATTATGAATTTCAGACAAAACTGTAAAGTAAGAAAACTTCTGGAGAGCCTCAGGGTCAACATCTCTGATAATAAAAGAAGAGAAACAGTGATATTTTCTGTCAGGATATTTTATTTCCCTTCTAGCTAAGGAAATAGACTCATGTCATCTCGAATATACAATTTGGTCACTTTCCCTTAGTAGAAGGATCATGAAAATAATTTAGCAGTAAAGCCTTCACACATACATTTTGACTTAATGCAGCCACATTCACTAATCTATTCTCTCCAGAGAGCAACTAATGTTCTTTTTTTTCAAGAGCTTTATTCCTTCAGATTAAGAGCCAAATCCCTTCAGAGCAAAAACACCTCAGAATTTTAAATACTAGTGGAAACCTTAGATTTATTAGACTTTATTGGGTATGAGCTATTAGGACATGGAACTGCAATCTCCTAAAAGTAGTAAAGGCGTTGAATTCTTTCAGGACATTTCAAGAGCCTGAAATAGCTGCAATGAATATCTACATCTAGCTGTATGTATTTATAAAGATCAAGACTACCTTCTCACTGGTATCTCAGTAAGAAAAGGGTGTTCAACGCAAGCATCAGGATAAGGAACCCTCAGTATTCACATGCAATGGGAAAAGCAGCAAATATTTGCAACCCCAGGTTAGTTGGGGAAAGGACAGAGAGATAGATGGGTCCCTGGAGCTCTCTAGTTGTCAAGACAGCCCAGTCAATCACTGAACTTAAGATTACATAAGAAGGAAGACCAAAGTGTGGTTACTTCCATCCTTCTTAGAAGCGGGAACAAAATGCCCATGGAAGGAATTACAGAGACAAAGTTCAGAGCAGAGACTGAAGGAATGACCATCCAGAGACTGCCCCACCTGGGCATCCATCCCATAAACAACCACCAAACCCAGACACTATTGCAGATGCCAACAAGAGTTTCCTGACAGGAGCCTGATATAGCTGTCTCCTGAGAGGCTTTGCCAGTGCCTGACTAATACAGAAGTGGACGCTCACAGTCATACATTAGACAGAGCACAGGATCCCCAATGAAGGAGTTAGAGAAAGTACCCAAGGAGCTAAAGGTGTTAGCAGCTCCATAGGAGGAACAACAATATGAACTAACCAGTAACCTATGAGCTACCCGGGACTAAACCAACAATCAAAGAAAACACAAGGAAGGACTCATGGCTCTAGCTGCATATGTAGCAGAGAATGGCCTAGTAGGTCATCAATGGGAGGAGAGGCCCTTAGTCCCCTGAAGGTTCTGTGCCCCAGTATAGGGGAATGCCTGGGCTAGGAAGTGGGAGTGGGTGGGTTGGGGGGCAGGGGGAGGGAGGAGAAGATAGGGTATTTTCAGAGGGGAAACTAGGAAAGGGAATAAAATTTGAAATTTAAATAAAGAAAATATCTAATAAAAAAAGGTTTTAAAAAAAGATTACATAAGTAGTCCTTTTCTCTAAATGTCAGGTGAGAAGACATTGAGGAAGACATGAACTTCAACCTCTGATGCCCACATGCTTTTGCATACATGTGTGAAGACATGAACTTCAACCTCTGATGCCCACATGCTTTTGCATACATGTGTGAAGACATGAACTTCAACCTCTGATGCCCACATGCTTTTGCATACATGTGTGAAGACATGAACTTCAACCTCTGATGCCCACATGCTTTTGCATACATGTATGAAGACATGAACTTCAACCTTTGATGCCCACATGCTTTTGCATACATGTGTGTGCACTCACCCCCCAGGTACATACAGACAACCACATATACATAAGCATAAGTCAAACACATAAAATCTTATTGAAATGGATTCTAAGTATGTATTGCTTCTGTTACTTTGTGAGTTGATGTTTCATTTGTCCATATCTTTGAGAAGTTTAAAAATGCCCCCCAGCCCCACCTCCAAAAAAAAAAAAAAAAGAAACAAGAAAAGGCTTTTTAAGATCTAAAACAAAATGCTCAACTGGTCACAGTCATATAAGAACTGGGAAGAGACTTGCAGGGTCATCTAACCTGAGGCCTACACATTGTACATATCTAAAGGTAGCTGTGAATATAGTCTGACACAAATTGTATGCAATGTCATATCACAATATTATAAAACTGGACACTCTGGGCAGAACATTCAATCAATTTTTCTTATTAACATACTTTATGAGAAAAATCCACTGAAATTGTTAATATAAAGAACAAAATTAATATAATAATAAGTCTAACAATCAAGGTACTATGATAAATTATTGATAAAGCATTTGTTATTTCAAAATTATATCAATTTCCAGAAAGTCAAAGCCATATCTGTGTTAAAGAACTGAAAGCCTGAGTGACTGATAGAACTTTGTGACCATAGAGAGCTGGTATATGGTAGACAAAGAGTTAAACTATCTCGGACAATCTGTAGTTCCCCTGACAGTTTTTCATTTCCCACTCCTACATCTGACCTAATGTAAGACTCTGGCAGATCTTAGCTTATCGGGGACCTCCTGAGTGAACAATGTAGATACTGGAATTGATGCAAAAAGCAAGAGGTATTTATTGTTCCAGTGCACAGGGTTCATCCCAGATCTGAAGGAAAGTTGGTGATCCCTGGTGGCCAGTTCAGTGAGTTTTTATATGGTTTTCATGGGTGGAATAGGGCATCAGCAACTAGGCACAATATGATTAACAGAACAGTGCACCCTTTAAACTGATTAGTCTTAGGGAATGGGGTGGTAGGAGCTTACTCAGCCTCTCCTTTCCTGCCTATGTGCTCTCTGACCTGTCTCTTCCTGGGGGGGGGTGTTATTTTTAATAGCTCTGACCTCTTCACTAACATCCCTTGAACTTTCAGTTACAATCTTTAGAATTTACTAACTTTGAAGAAGATTACTGTCCTCCATCAGCCCCCAACTTAAGAATGTATCAGAAAGCAGCTGAGCCCTACAATAGAGTTTCCTCTGCTAAGCTGTAACTTACCTACCTGCTTTTGCACCTACATGTTTGGTGGGTGAATGCCCTAACTTAATGAATCCTCTGTTCTGTAACTAATAAAATCTAACAAAATATTTCCAGGTGGAGCATGTTATTTATGACAGTTTGAATACATGATCTCAGGTCATATTCCCTGATATGTAACTCAAGAATCAACTATCTCTTAATTCTTTGTAGGTAAAACCTGCAAGAACCATTGACAAACTATAGATCCAGAATGAAACCCTTTAGTGATTATGGTTACAGAAAACAAGGAAAATCTAAACAACATAAATATATTATACTAATGTAATAAGATCTGTGAAGTATAGCGACTGGAAAAGCATGCAGGTATACTGATTTATTCAAAACAAATCAGCTTTCATGACAATTCCTTCATTGTGCTTATTAAGCTGGACCAGGAACCTATGGTGTTTTTGTGTGCATTGCAAGAGAAATATATGGCAAAAGCTTCAAAGATAGAATTATAAATGCTCAATACATGTAAAAAAGATATAATCCAGTTGTAAAAAATTAGGGATATTTCAAGTTTCCTATTGTAGATAATTATTTTTTTTTTTTGCTTGTTTTAAAACTTTTCTTTATCTAAGCCTAACCTTGTACTCACTGAATACTAGAGGGAGGCTTGAAAAGATCAGCTCAGGCACTTTGGGAAGGTCATGGAACACTTGCCTCTCTGGAAGGGAGAGGAAAATTAGTATTGCTCAGACCAAGGGGAGGGGGAGTCGACCTTCAGGTGGGAATACATTCTGCAGGACAGTCCACGGTCCACCTTCAGACAAGGGAAGTTCTTCTCACCTCATTCCTGCTGCCTTGAAAACTGTATACAAAGCTCACTGAATAATCTGCACAGGGTCACCGCTTCTCCTTTGGGTCTGGGACGACCCCAGTGCACTGGAACAACAAATTCTTCTTGCTTTTTTATCGATTTCTGGCTCCTCATGGTTCACTCAGGGAGTCCCTGGTAAACTAAGGCTCTCCAGAGTCTTACAGGCTCCGAATTTCTAACCCTCCTGTCTCTCCTCTATAAGCTCTAGAATAACAGGATTGACAGAAAAAGCCCAAGTTCCCTTCAACTTTAGGTTTTGTTCCGTTTTGTCAGAGTGTCTCCTTTATATAACCTTGAATGTCCTCACATATATAGACCAGGTTGGCCTTCAACTTGCAAGCGCCTTTTCTTCTGAGCCCAAGTGCCTCTCACCAAACCAAATGACTCCTTACTTGTGTCCTTATTAAGTGAGGGTGGTAATAAGGAAATATCATTTGATATTTAACATTTAACAGATGATCAAGACTCTATAGTAGGAGCAGCAGATCATCTGGGATGTCTACAGGCAATTGATACAGGACATAGACATAGCCAGCATGCAATACTGTAAATGAGCCAAGAGCTCAGAACAAGAGTCTAGTTGGGATTAGACCTGAACTCAGATAACTAGCTGGGGAGAAAGAATAGGCTCTCAAGAGGAGAGTAAGGATGGTAACCCAAAACTAGACACGTGCTGTGATGACAAAGGTTGGGAAGACAACTGACAAGTGGTTAGGTAGTGGCAACAAGAACTCCCAGAAACTGGGGTTTCAGACACTAAGAGAAATAAAGTATCCAAAGGAAGACACATTTTAAGTTTGCACAAATACCAAGTATGAAATTAAACAGAAAAGGCTGATTTGGTTTTGGGAAGTGAGGTACAACGGAGGCCAACATGAAGTTTGACCAAATCGACTGGAAGCTAAGGAGAAAATCAGAGGGGAGACCTCGCATTTCAATTGAATTGTGCAGTATAAGACAAAGACAGAGGAAAGCCACAAAACAAAAGGGTGTGTGCTGTTCATTGTTATCTGTTTGTATTTCTTTGTTTTTTGTTTGCATTTTTGCTTGTTTTCTAATGCTAAAAGACCAAGTTTTTATATTGAAAGCATTGAAGAAGAAATCAATGGCAAGCAAGGCGTGGTGGTGCATGACTTTAATCCCAACGCTCTCAAGACCAAGGCAAGGGCATCTCTGTGAGTACCAGGACAGTCAAGGCTATAGAAAGAAATCCTGTCTCAAAAAAACAAAGAGTGAAAGAAAGGAAGGGAGGGAGGGAGGGAAGGTGGGAAGGGAGGGAGGAAGGAAAGAAGGAAGGAAGGCAGGCAGGCAGGCAGGCCTTACAGGAATATATCAAGCTGCATTGTATGGTTGAAAGATTGCAATAAATTGATAAGAATGAACTTTAAAAGAGTCCACTTTATTGGGGACAGCTGGCACTCACCAAATTTCAACTCCAGTAACAAAGTCTAGTTTGTGCTTCAAAGAAATTATAGAAGAATACTGCATTAGACTATCACATAGTTCTTTCTCAACTTATAAATCTAAGCATGACATCCCTAAATGTCTGTTTAGAGAAATATTTTGGGGGGCAACTTTGTTTGCTGTTTCTATTTGGCATAAACTGAATTATTTTTAGTATATTTTCATTATACTGGACAGTATGTTTCTACTTGAAATAACTTACTAAGATCTCAGTCACCATCGTCCACTCATTTGGGCAGCATTCAATGTCCAAAAGAATCCCACTGCAACCCTACCCCAAAGTCTGCACAAAGGGCCTAAACTTCATGCTTGGCTCCTTTACGTAAAAGCTAAAGATTTCCTGGTAGCATCAACCCTTTGGGGAGAAAGGTTTTAGATCATGTGTTTAACTCCTGGAAAACTCTCTCTTTCCCACAGCAATATTAGCAAAGCCATTAACATATCTTTAATTCCACTAAATTGAATCCATTCCAGCATCTAATGTTATTTATACTCAATACAAAATTATCTCTGGGAATAGAGTTATCGTTCCAGAACTCAGTCCTTAAAGAGCTCCAGTAAATGAGTGTGTGTGTTCTCCTCCTTCCTGGGTCATGAAAGAGAAGATGTTTCTTACAATTATACCTTCAAAGTTTTTCACATTTACATAACTTGCTTAACTTAATTTATAACAATTTTAGGAGCTACAGATAAACAGAGCAAGAGCTGCCTCAATGAATAGCCTAAATTTGATAATATAGGCTAAGAGCTGACAAAATTTCTTTTGATGCATTCACTTCTTGAAAGTCACATGATTGTCTCATAAAGAGAAGATGGATAGCCCCAGGAGACCAAAGGGCACAGGAAGGATGAGGAGGAAGTGGGAGATAAAGGCTACTTGCAAAACATGTCTTCTCTCATAGAGATAAGGCTTAAATAAATATGAATGAGTCATTTCCTTCAGGTCCTTTGTGACAGACTAGTACTGACTTGCGATCCATGTTCACTGAAACTAGTTAGGATTTGGAATAGTGTCGTTCTATCCATGTCTACATAATGTTCACTGTATCTCCAGCTTAAAGAAATTTCAGTGGGCATGTAGCCATGTCAGGAGTGGCAGCTGGCAAGCGCTTAACAGGGGGTTGATTCCTTTTAAGGGACTGTGCCAACCTACTTGAGATAATCTCAGATGAACTTGGAGTTTCTCGAAATGTTTTGTATGGGAGACAAATGGAGATCGTAGGAGCAGAGGCACAGTGACTGAGTGGTTCAAGGACACAGTTGTATTGATGAGCACAACAGAGCTGAGGTCATAAAGAAATAGATATTTCAAGAGAATATTATTTTGCCAAAAGTGCAGAGCAAGTTAATGTCAGATGCAAAATTTATGTAGATTTGTATAACTCTAAGCCCAGTGCTTCATAACAGCTGCGAGTAAATAAATATATTCCAGCATATAAAAGTACAGTTCAACACAATTTTTCATAATCTCTTCAGTAATATTGACAGTAAAGTTTACAAGTAAAAACACATTCCCCAATAGTGCAAGTTATTATTTTTTAATAAAAACATATGCAGGATATCATCTGTCATGCGTTGTACTAGACTATCTCTGTATCACGTTAGGCGAACTTCTCAGCCCTGGAAGTTTACATGATAGTTGTAAAAAACGTGGAGAAAAATTATGCATTTTTTCAATGCATACAAGCATTAGGAATTCACATAGAAGAGCAAATCTAATATTGGTCAATCGAAGCCACAGAGGGATTTCAGGGATGAGCAAAGGCCTAAAAGTAGTGAAGCAAATCCTTGTAAGAGAAGATCAGTGATTTACTCTGGGTGTTTATCCCACACGAATTAACCATTAGATGGGTACTGCGTAGTAAACTTGGAAAATATTAATTAGGCCAGAACACAAAGCACCAAGCATACCCTGAATTGATGACTTTTTGTTCATGACTCTGTGAATGTGTGCACGTGTGTTTGAATCTGTACAGGTGCAGGTGTGTGTGCTGGTACTCACATGGGCAGACCTATGGGTAGCCAAAGCCACAATCCAGAATTCTACTTCATTACTTTCTCTCCTTATTCAGAGACAGGAGGTCTCGGCTTAACTCAGAGCTGGCTTGTAAGGCTAGTCTAGCTTACTTCTTGACCTGGGGATCCTTTCATTCAGCCTTCTAAAGGCCAGAAGGAAAGACAGCTTCTACATCAGCATAATATTCCCTTAGTGCATAGAATCTATATGTAGGTCTTTGTGTTTGCATTGGCAAATAGTGTATGCACTGAGATATGTCTCCAATACCTAGCTGAAGGCTTTTAATCAATGAAGTGAAAAAATAAAGGGTTGGGAGGTAATTCTTCTGACTATGAATTATATGTAATTTGGAGCCTTTTATAATGTTTATACTTGTTCCTCTTCTTTTTCTCTTTGGTTCAAAATTTAATATAGTAAGTCTTTAATTCAACATAAATAAGTACTCCACAAAAATTAAGAAAATATTGTTTATATTGTAGTATGTAATAAAATATCTGACTTAAAGATTTTCTTTTGACAGCTGTAATTTCAGCACCAGCAGGTTGAAGTAATTGACTCCTTAAATATCAACGAGTATGATTTTGGGCACTCTCTGTGGCTGGAACTTTTAAGCATTACAGCAATTTAAGAAATCTCAGTAGCTGATTATTCTCATCATCTCAGTCTCAGAACATGGAGTCAGCAACATGATCATGAATAGCTTGGAGCACAGTAGTCCTGTACCAATTCTCAGTGAGGTACAACTTTCCAACTTCTCTTCGTCTTCTTGAGTGGATGCAAAGGGAAGGAAAGAAACTTCTCACACAACCCCTATAAAATCTAAAGTTTCAATGTCGTGGGCCACACCACGATAATGTCTTCGTGAGTTCTGTTTGCTATCTTCTAAATCGGACTTTAAGGGAAGCAAAACAAAATGTGTGGCCAGAGTGAACACCAGAAATGTTATAAAGAGTAAAAGCAATAATTTTGGCCAGATAATAAGTATTTAAAGGTACTGCTTTTCCTTTTCAATGTAAGAATCAAGATATGAGCTATTACTCAAGCTAAGCATCAATTTAGAGCCCAGAGTTTTCACAGACTTCTGTGTTACCTCACACTTCCATCATGAGCACAAATGCTTAGATAAAAGCACCAAACGTTGTTCTACCTCCTTTTCATTAGTCTCCTTTCCTGATGTTAGGGAACATTAACTTTGTGCTCTGGCTCTTTTTAATCCATTTTTATGATGGGGCAGATTCTTAAGGAGCATCAAATAAACAGTAATTACAAAAGGTTTTGTATATCGCAATAGCATGAAAAAAAAATATGCAAGCTAAACAACCAGAGGGAAAATTATGAAAGACTAAATTGAATTATTTTGATGATCCATCAAATTCCTTTATTCACTTATGGAGACTGCAAGCCAGCTTCCAATCTTGAGATGCAACAATTTGTCTTTTCATATCCAGCATGTACAGCAAGTTGCCACAGAGAATACTGTTTGTCTCTATGCATTAAAATCAAAATAAGCACAGTATGTTTCCTCATTGCACTAATCATCCATGCGATGATTGACATGGATGATGTAATTCCATGAAATGAATAGGGACAGATGAAATAATACAGAATGCCTATTTACTCACACGAACACGAATTTTTGAATGTTATAATGTTAATGGAACATCTCGATATATGACTTAGTAAAATGCTTCTGACAACTACAGAATTAAAGTTATATTAGAGTACTAAGTTAGCCTGATTGACTCAATAACATTCAACTCCACCAGAAAAATTTCCCTCTTCTAATTTATTTTTTTCCATGCAGCAGAATCTAAAATGGTTCTGTGAATGTTTTATTTACTGGCCAATTTGTAGACATCTCCACTCAGCCTACACAGTAACAAGCTGGCACTAATAAGCCATACATAAAGATCCTAGTTATTAAAATACAAATTAGGCACCCCTTATGTTTATACATGTGTAAGTACAATTAATATTGCAGGCTTAGTTGGAAACAAAATTGCTTTAGTTAACCAGCCGTTGCAATGTAATCAAATGGGATCTCAGATGCAATTGGAAAAGACCTGTTTGGTGGAAATAATAGAAATTATTTCATGCGGAACAATTAGTTTACCAAGCTTGCCAACCCCCACCTCCACCCACCTGCCCTTAATCAAATGATTTGTCCATCTTAAGTGACATGATATGCCTCCTTTAACACCCATAAGCTGCACGGAGGCCTGCCAGACACAGCTGGAAGATGTAGCTTATTTACAAATATTGGTTTGAACTTGTAAATGCACGACCACATAAATTTTAATCTAGTTAGAGTGTGTGCCCTTTGTTCCCTCCCGAGTTATTAGCAGCACGTGCCAAATAACCGAGCTAGCTGGCCAGTTGTTCCCTTGATTGTGTATTCATGTGGGGATGAAATGGAGCTGAGGGAGTGTGTGAATTACAGGAGCCCCTTCCTGTTGCCAGCATTGACTGGACTGCCTTTTGTTCTTGCTGTTTATGTGATTTCTCTACTTTACACAGCAGGGGATGTTAATCAAGTTTTGCCTAAGTAATATTAATGAAACTTG
Source organism: Mus minutoides (assembly GCA_902729485.2). Lineage (NCBI taxonomy): Eukaryota > Metazoa > Chordata > Mammalia > Rodentia > Muridae > Mus > Mus minutoides. Next base: position 232,729 of record LR750480.1, read on the forward strand.
CCAACTTACACTTGAGGGAAGAAGCAGAATATTATATTTCCTTTTGAAATGTTAATGCAGCTTTTAGGAAACTCTTTCTGCCTTCTAAATTGCCTTAGTGTTAAATTACTAAATATCTACTTCACTGGTGAAAATAGTCAAATGCCTTAAATGATAAAAGAATTATAAAGTGTAAAAGGAGGACATTTTGGAATGTTATATTTAAGCTCAAAGTAAACATTTTCAAGTGTTTGCTTAAAACACTGACAAAACTTGAAACTGTTTTGGGTGCTTTATCAAAACAGAGACCTGCTGTTGATTATGTTTAATCACCAACCAATTTGAATGTTATTCTCAATTTAAAGGATTGATTTAGCTTGATACATCTACAAATTATAGAAATATCTACTTTTCAGAAAAAGATGGGAGGAGAGTGTTCTACTTTACTGCTTTTTAATCACTGGAATCTAAAACTTTAGGAAGTTTACGTCGGGTGTAGTCTCCAGGCATAGAAACCCGCACAATCTGAATGTTCTATCCCATCATGGTCTCCCTAAGAAGAGGCTGCTGTGTACTCTTGGTTAATGTAGGGATGGGAAGTACCCCAACCTTCAAGCATGCAGAGCAAACAGGAGGCACCATCTTCCACTAAGTTTGTGCAGTAAAAATGGATCCACGGGATATGACATGTTTTCCCTTTAAGAATCTCTTTTCATGGTAATATGTTATAAATACATCCCAAATGTTTGTTCAAGAAGTCTCCATATAGTGTTATTTGATAGGAACATTTAATCCTGGGTAAAGAATTAATCTCTATCCATTTAAAATTTAGTGATGGCTTTTGTATAATTTTGAACACATTTGTTATCCTGAATGAAATGTTCTAACAGTGTTCCCTATCAGTCACAGTGACCACAGTGCATAATAGAATTAACAATTCCATCTATAAAAAATTTACATCTCACAAAGAAGAGCATGGCATGAAATTCTTGGCACCTCATCATTCAAACAGTGTCCTGGTGGAAATGAGTAAAATAGGCAAAATGTTAATTGTGCCTTCCAGTTGATGATATTGTAGATGCATAAACTACGCATCAGGTAACACACCTTGAATGCTCTGTGATAATTCATGTTCACCTTCCACTTTTCTATAGAGAAGTAAAATGTATTGTTAAAGTGAAGACTTAGCATCAATGAGCCCAGTGGCCAAGAGTTCACAACATATCTGGGAAAGAAACTTCTGTCTAAACACAACAGCAATGGTAAAGAAGGGATTAGGATAAGCCTATGCCAAGTCCTTCTTTTTTTTAAAAAAAAAGACCTAAAATACTAAATGATTTAATGAAACAAAGGTTTGTTGTTGTTGTTGTTGTTGTTTTTCCCAAAGAGAAAAGGTTTAGCATCTATATTACAGAGGAAGACTATGAGATAGAGATGATACTTGGAGTTTTGCTAACTATCCATGATTTAAATGTAATCAGCAGCAATTGCACTATAAGAAAACCTCACAGATACAACCTAGTTTTATGTTTATGATATGTCACATGTCACCTTTAAATGAAGAAACAGTAAGAAACCATTCCATTCATATAAATCACCATGGGTATTCATTTGGGTCGCTTGTCTTTAGGCTATATTAAAGGAACACAATCTTAAGGTCATTTCATTTTTCTCAAAGATATTAAGTGCATGCTAACCACCTCATTCCAAAAGCTTCTGTTTTTCAGTGTTCAAAGTGCTTATAAATTTTACTTGTTCGACATTTTTTTTCCTATATTACCGGTGACAATCTGACCTTTATCAACCGAGCCCTGACAAACAACCCTGAGTAAATCCAATATCTAATAAGGTCCAACAATTCAGTCAATATGATCAATTCACTGAGAAAAGTCAAATAAGATGGTGGTTAAATAGGATCACTACTTAATAGATTGTGTGATACAAGTTAGTAAATAAATAAGAAGGATCAGAAGTGTCAAGCAAGGAAGCTCATAAAAAAATCATCATGTTATTTAAATTAGTTTCCTTCCATATAAAATGAACAAGGGAATAAATGAACACAAAATGGTGACACTCCTTCCTGGCTCTAGTGATACATAAGTTTCTGATCTTTAAACCTGACAGCTTTTAAAATAAGATCTCAGAAAGTATCATTAGCTGGTTTTCGCACTCTAGTCCTTATTGAAATAGCATCAATGGGCTAAAGGAAGGTTACATGTCAAAAATAAGTTGTCTGGAGTTTATCAGCAACTAGAGACTAAAAACATCTCCATTAAAAATTTAGGCATGAAATGTGTTACAGAAAAACCTTAGGTGACAATTTGAGATCAACTTCTTTCACTGGCTATTATATTAGATGGGTAATGTAAAGTTCATAATTTACAGGGAGGTTTCTGTATTGCTGTGTAATTAACCAGCATGCCTTAGAACACAAACCAGCTTATCAAATAAAAAAGAAAATGGGAGATCTAACGCCAGCTGGCATGTCCAGAAGTAGTCCAGAGAAGGAGGAGGAATGCTTCCATCAAAACAGAAACAAATCAAACTGTCAGAACTTAATGCCTGCTTCAGTCACTTCACACATCAACACAATTACAAAATATGTGTGTCTCCTTATAAGCCAGTTACATGCATACTGGTTTTCAAAATAGCTATGAAGATTATTTATTCAAAGAGCATGATTCAATGATGCTTTAATATATTTTCAAGTGCCTTTAAGAATGTAAAAACATGTGAATATATTTTTCTTTCTTCTCTTGTACATAGACAGGAACATGAATATTCCAACTAACTTAATTGGCCCTGGTTACTCACAAAAGAATAGAATAGATTTTGGCAGTTTTGGGTCAAATTCTTATAACACTGTAAAAATCCATCACTGAATATATTGCAATGTGACCCAAATTATGCAAGCAAAAATACTGATTAACTTAAATGAAGTGATTATAAAAAGGTCCTTACTGCAAAATCTTCCCTCCATTGGTGGGCTGCTTGGACTTTCTCTGCTTCCATAGCCAGGCGCTGAAAAAGAAATGGTAAATCTTAGATGCACATGACATGGGCCACAGGAACATGGAATTATATCATAATACACTATCTGTCAGCTCAGTATTATAACTAATTATGAGGCATGAGAAGTAATAGACAACATTTATTTAAGATCCATAGGTAACAAACCAGTTACCAATCTAAGCTAGTAAAGTTGATGCTACACCAATAAATAATCTATTGTTCTTAAATATAACTGTGGACCTGCCTCTCTTGATCTTAGCAGGAATGAGTGCTTTCCTTCAAGGAAGTATATTTCAACCTTTTTTTTTTTTTGTAAAACATTTAAATGAAGTGAAGATAGTATACTGATTGGAGTATAATCCTGTTCTTAGTAAGTACTTCCAAATATTTCAGTTAGTAGAAAGAGAAGGATGTTAATAGATCAATGAATATATGGTCACCAAATAAACACATTTATAATAACGAGTTTGAGATTTACTATTTGCTGAATGTATTCCTAGATGTTTGAAAGATGATTTTAAAGACTGTAAACTCAGCAGGCACACATATGGAATACCAAAGTAAAGTGGAGGAACATCATACTACTTCATTCGTCCTTCATATTCCAACGAAGTAACTGAAGTCCATACAAATTCGACTTAATATCCCCGTCTATATCGTGTTTGAATTGTCGTTTATGTAAAACTTATATTTACATAATTTAAGTGAAAATTTCTCTGTTTATTGTCCAATTTGAGACCCTTTTATAATCATACAAAATGGTTTTGTAATTTATGTTACACTTTATAAGTAATATTTGCTGGTATTTGTAATTCCTATGCATCAAGTCTACATCAAATCATCCAAGCATCGCTTTGGCCACTCTTTACATTAACATGTGGGTTTCTATCCTTTAAGTTTAACACTACAATATGTTCATTTTTTAAAACTATTACAAAGGTCTTATCAATGAATATGTAATATATAAATATAATATATGATATATGTCACATATTTGCATACTATATAAATATAATAAATATAGGAGACTCAACTTCTTGGTCCTTTGATTTCCTCACATGTATCATGGAATTTGGATATGTGAACACACACACACACAATTTAAACATAGATTTTATAATATAAAGGACATTAATTGTGAGAATCTGAAACGTTTTAGAAACCTAAACATAGCAAGTTAAATGTATTAAAAAAATAAGTATTTTTTAAATTTGAAATACAAAAGTTGTTAAATTTTATATTCTCTGCTGAATATACAAATTTAGGAACTCATTAGAAAATACTACTACTATATCTTTATTCATAAAGAAAAAAAATGAAACTTTAATCAAGTTTCATAAATGTTCCAAATACTGACTTTTAAGGTAGTCTGTTATAACTGGCACATTCACTAACTGCTCTTTCTAGTGGCAAAAGACCAGAAGGTCATTACTTAGAGAAATTGACATGCCATCTAGACACTAGCAAGCCTCTAATTAACTTCTGTTCCAGTCAAGTGACATTTTAAAAGCCAATAATCTACCACTGAATGCCATAGGGAAATTGAGCTAAGACTAATAAAATCCCTATCTAATAAAATATGAATATTTTACTGTTAGCCAATTTCCATCTCTACAGCTGGATAGATGGGTATGTGCTATAACAACTACTTATTTACAAAGAAAGAAAACATAATTATGGAATTGGTATTACCAGTTTTGGAAGTCACAGGGCATGAACCCTTCCTGCATAATCAGCTGCCAGTAAAAAGAGGAATGAAAACTCTAGGATCACAATAACTGGCTAGAAGAAAGGGTCCAGTGTCTGCTTTCTGGCCATAAGTGGAGACATGGCATTCTAAACTAGCTGGAATGTCTCAGGCTCACCCAGCCTTTAACAGTTGGTAATCTACAATGTCTATATGCAAGAACCACCCTATTCAATTACAAAAAGGGGGGATTACAAAATAAAGTCTCCTAATAATTTAAGTAAATTTATGATTTTGCAGAAGGATGGACAGAGCTGTAACATTATTATTATTTAGCCATGGCTTTTCTAGTAAAAATCCAGAACACTAAAAATTCAAGTTGATAACCACTTGGACAGGAAATTGTACAAAGGAGAACTCTGAAAGGCTGAGGAAGAAGGATTGTTGTGAGTGACACTAGGATGGACTCTATAGAGAGATCAAAAAATTAAAATTAAAAGATCCAGAAATTGTATAAAGTCTGCCTAAAATAAATACAGGCTGCCACAATGGCTTCCTCATCCCTTGAGAGTATTCCCCTGTACTATATGATACACCTATCTTCTATATTATGCTCTGAGTATCTTGTGTGGGTTTATTTGTCAGAGATCAAAAGGACTGGGATGGAGGGGAAGCAAACAGGAAACCCCTATCAAACACACACACACACACACACACACACACAACAACAACAACAACAACAACAACAACAAAACCAAGCAAACAAAAAACCAAAACCAAAACCAAAACACCTGTCCCATCAAGAGCAACTGAAGGATGATCGCTGCCCTAGTCATGAGCACCATCAACTACATCTTGTCCTATTTAGCTTTGTCTTTACATTCTTTTTTTTTTTTTTTTTTTTTTTTTTTTGGTTTTTCGAGACAGAGTTTTTCTGTGTAGTCCTGGCTGTCCTGGAACTCACTCTGTAGACCAGGCTGGTCTCGAACTCAGAAATCCGCCTGCCTCTGCCTCTGCCTCCGGAGTGCTGGGATTAAAGGCGTACGCCACCACGCCTGGCTTGTCTTTGCATTCTTAACCTCTCTGAATTGATGTTGTATTCCTGGAAAAGCAGAACTTACTGACTGGTAAACATCTTTGTGACATGGGTTCAAATAACGCCCAAACATTGAGCGTGCAAAACACATTTCATCCAAGTGGGGGCAATTATCCATGACAGGAAGTATAAGGCACTAGCCAGAGCAGCAAGGGCACCTTCCTAAGAATCAACTTGCTCTTTACAAGTAAGGATAGCTATAACTTCCTCAGGATGACCTTGTAGAAGCAGAAGCCAGACAGGCAATGAACAACTACAGCTTGATTTGACCAATGTGTCAAATGCGCCACATACTTCTATGTCCATTGCTCCAATCTTTCTTTCTTTGCACCAAAAGTACATCTCAGTACCCAGAAAATGAACTTGGGGTCCCTAGACTCCTTTACTGGTTTTCTTCCCAATGGGGTCATAGTGAGAAACTATTTTCTATCCCCTCTCACCACAGGCAGCAGCATCCTTTACTTGGCATGCTGCAGGCGGGTTGCTGAACCTCCTTTATCTGAGCTCCCTGAGTCTATACTTTGGCTCTAAAGTATCTACTTCCAATACCTAAAGAAAAAAAAATGTTAAGTTTAATTCTGTTTACATTATTACAAAACAGAGAAGGTCACCTAAATGGCTTTATTCAAAATGTATGAGAAAATCATTTATATATAACATGATATATTTAAAATTTACATATCCCTATTTCCATTGATTTGCATATTAAAACAAACAGACAAAAAGAAACCCAAAATACCTTAAAGATGATTTTTACAGGCTCAGTTTTAACAAATCCTGACCAATGAGCCTTCAGGCCTTGAAAATCAAGCTCATTGTACAATGCCAGTTTTTAGTTCCCATAATTCTATCAAAAGTCACCCATAAGACACACATAGTGTACATAAAGACATTGTTGGATCAACACTAAAACAATGACAGAAATCTATTATTTCAGGTTAAATAAAAAACAAAATTGCAACATAAAATCATAAAATAAGCTAGTTTAGGAGCAGTCTTTACAAAGTCATCCTTCGAATGCAGTCAGATTATCAGTAACAGTAAAGAAGCTTTTGATATGCGGTGGTCTGCAGGGACCAGAGCAAAATCCAAGCAAGCAGAATGGAAACAGCTTATCAGATGAGAGAAAGGCCAGTTCCCTTGGAGGTCTATTCATCTACAGCCTTCACTGTCATATCTGCATCTCTTCCACTGGCACTGAATTCTGATATATGGCATGGAAGTCAAATAAAAGAAGTAGAGATATATTGAAAAAAGACAGTCCTATCATTTCAATCAGTAATATTCAAATATATTTTTTTCTTACACAAATAGTATTTTCTAAATTTCTAAGTATTCTGCTTCCTGGGTTATGAATTAATTTTAGACTAGCTTTTATCAAAAGAACTTTTGAGAACAATCAAACAATCATAAGCATTTCTTTAGAGCTCTGAAAGCAAAATATGAGGCAGCACGGAGCTGTTCATTTAAGACTCCAAGGCTGCTGACATTCAAATTTAAATAGTCAGTGTTGACTCAGAAAATTCATTCTAACAAGTTCTAAAACAATGCCCGTGATGGTGTAGATCAAGATTTTTCTCTTTAATAAAGGGCAACAGATATAAAGAGCAGGATAATTCAGGAAAATAATCATTTTATGAGATTTTGATTAATGTTCAAACAGTTAATACCCAAAAAGGGCTGGCAATTGCTGTACTGTACCTGTATTGACAGTCTAATTATCACTCTAATGGGTTTTACTAATTCTCATTAAAAGGTTCTTATAGGATCAGGACACACATTTAAATGGCCTAATAAAAGGTTTTGAAATCAGCAAATTAAGGTGAAAGAACACACTTACAAATTCTGAAGAAAAGTGGACAGACTGTGTTTCAGAGGATGGTGGTGGGGTGGGCCTTCCAGTTGTGCAATTAACTGATGAATTTAACTGTATTCAGTATTTCAGATGTTTGTATATTTTACTACATTTCTATTTATACATATATATGTGGAAATCTATATGGTATTATTTCCATTCCAACCTCAAAAACACAATTTTATAGAACAGACTGTTAGAAATGCAGTCATTGAAGACCACTATAACATGCTAATAAGAATAAATTAATAAAAATTCCTCATCTTTACCTACATTTCCTGTTGCTTCCTATAGAAAAACTCACATATATAAAACATATTGAAACAGACTTTTATAAGCTATTTGAGCTGGAAAAAAAATGAAACAAAACAAAACACCAATTCCTTATTTGAGTAATTAAAGCCCACTGAAAGCCTGGCATCTCGACCTGTATACAGATATGGCATTATCCTAACCCTGTACCTACCTTAGATTCCAAGAAGAACACAAGCTCTAAGGCTTTACTCGGGGGCATTGTCAGGTTTTGGGGGGAGTTTAAAAGATAGAACAGGATACATTCCATTCAGGCAAAAGGTATTTTATTTTATTTTATTTTATTTTATTAGATATTTTCTTTATTTACATTTTAAATGCTATCCCGAAAGTTCCCTGTACCCTCCCCCGACCCTGATCCCCTACCCGCCCACTCCCACTTCTTGGCCCTGGCATTCCCCTGTACTGGGGCATATAAAGTTTGCAAGACCAAGCGGCCTCTCTTCCCAATGATGACCGGCTAGGCCATCTTCTGATACATATGCAGCTAGAGACATGAGCTCTGGGGGTTCTGATTAGTTCATATCGTTGTTCCACCTATCGGGTTGCAGACCCCTATTTAATAACACTGACATACACTGGGTGACAGAGATTGTTCCTCATTTTTGGGCTGAGGGATCAAAGCTCTTATTTTTAAGGAATTACAAGGAAGGGAGAATCTTACAGCTTTAGGAACCAGGCTTAGTCAATATATGACCTGTGTTCCATGACTTAGGTAAGGGAGCAGAGCATATAGGCATAGGCTATGTGACAGGGTAGGGTTGTGAGATTAGCTCATTTATTAGCCATGTAAAGCAATAGTAATATGCTACTTCTGAACTTGGACAGCATGGTGGGCTGCTCATAGGACCTGCTTAGGACCTGGTTACATGGGAGATCGTAGTTCTCTAAGAGCAGAAGTCATAATCTTTCAGGAGATTGGTGCTGAGAGAGAGAAGGGTATGGGCTCCTTAGAAGCACCTTGCAAAACCAGAACTGAGATGACCATGACCAGACTGCACTCTGTGAGGATACCTTACTTGTGGGTATCTATTACTCTGTCGATTGATTCTTCCTCTCTTTAAACCTAAAGACCACATTATTACCTTCAAGACAGACTTTGTGGGTGCAATAACTAAAACTCCTGGCTGAGTTTCCCCATTACTGCTCTCTTTAATTGTCAGATCAGAATGGGTAGCTGAGTCTCACTTGAGACTCGGCCTTAACTAAAAGCTCTAGTGTCAATAAAATGGATCAAAATATACTTTTTCATAAATAGCTTAATACTGGGATTTGTGTAGTTTTAATTATTTATTTTTTCATTTTGTAAAACCAGAGATAAACTGTTAACTAGAAAGAACTTTCACCCCTATATTCTATTATCTTTGATAAAGAAAGGAACCCTGCAAACAAAAGATAAATGTAAACACCAACCCAGCCACAAAAACCACCTGTAAAATCTGCCAGGGAAATGGTGCCATGGAACTTTTGGGAGTTACCAACCTATTTCTCATTTGGCTTAAGGCACAGCTCACAACACAGAACATATGCTCAACACTGTTTGGTGACCAAGAACCAGAAACTAGATAGCCCAGAGACCTAAGGTAAAAGCAAGTACTACTCATTACAAAATAAAAGTAACAAGTACATGACTCTTGATGGTATTCTACTATATTCATAGATCAGTAACTCAGCCATTTTCAGAGATACTTCCTCCTGCCACACATTAAGCAGAGAGAGTGAGAGAGAGAGACAGAGAGACAGAGTGAGAGAGACACAGAGACACACAGAGAGAAGGAGGGAGAGAGAGACAGAGAGAGAGAGAGAGAGAGAGAGAGAGAGAGATTGAAAAACAGAGACAGACACAGAATGATCTCAATCTGCCATTTAAGCAAGGTTATTTAACTGAAAATATCATCCATAGCTCTATCCTGCTAAGCTTTCTCAATCCAAACTTTACTGGTAGGCCTCAGGGATATTTCTGTTTCATTTATACTTGACTAGAAAATTTTTTTCAGAGTTTTTGCTTTTGTTTAATGGCAATAAAAAGGATTTTTTTCTCTTTTTGATGTTGTTGTTGTTGTTTCATGGTTTTTTTGTTTGTTTGTTTTAAATCAGGGAAATTATAAGACCTAAAGTGCATGGTAATACAATTGAAAGTAAATTGAAAGTAACCTCCAATATTAAGAAGCTATCTTAAACTCTGATAAACAATGGTCTATCTACTCAGGTGTTCAACAGAAAAAGAGGGATTATGTAAATCAGTAGATAACTTTCTTTAATTTTAAATTTGTAAATGGCTGACTAACTAGAGATAAAATATGCTACGCTTTAGTTATTTGTGTCAATTCAAATACCTTAGCACATCTATAACTATTTAAAGGGAATTCAAAGACACTTATCTATTTACTAAATAATTACTATTGGTTAATTTAAGCCAAACCATAAATGCATCCTAAATGTTGAGCTGAAATGTAACTCACATTGTAAAGCACAACTCACTGATAATTTTCCGTTGTTCAAATGCCACACTGTGTGAGATAAAGCTCCCACCCAACTGTGGTAGTTCCCTTTTGTGGTGTACTATTTTAGAAAGCATAATATATGCAAGACATAAGAATGAAATTGGCTCAAACCATACTAGTCATCATTTATTCTTCTATTTGTAACTGTAAAAAATAAAACGTTGGAACAGAGCTTCTGGATCCTGTTGTATAGATTTCAGCCTCGATCTGTCATACTCAGTAAGTGCTCTTGAAATTAACCACAAGGATTCAAGTCTAATCTCATGGTTGTAATTAGCTCTGAGCAATTGGCAGACACTTGAAAAACAGAAGCCAGGGTAAAGGAGATTTCATCTGGTGAGAAAAGCAGAGGCCCTCTTAGCGGCAAGAAAGCAAGTGATGTACAACAGATGACTGCATCACCTTCCTTCTGTTCCATGGTAAAAAGCAAACATAATAAAACATTAATAAACGAATGCAATTTTCACATCAGCTATGTGCCTGGCCACCTCTTTAACCACTTTGGTCCCATTGCCAGGGATGCCAGTCTCATTGCAGTCCAAAGATTCTGGTGCACATGTGGGTCAATTCTGTCACTCAAGCTCACTGTGGTACACCTTCCCTTAAGATCGATCTTGAGAAGACTCTTGCGCAGTGTGTTTTAAGGGTCATAGTCATTTAGTTAATGTCACTTCTTCAGACTCACTAAGTAGAAAACAATTTGACTGAAACCAACAAAAGCCACTGTCCTCCATGATGCCACACATTTCACTATTATGACACGCACCAGAATGATCCCAATCTCCCCTCTAAATGACCATGAGTTCCTTTCATACAAAAACAACACTTCTCCCGTGTCTGTGGACCTTCCATGTCTTTCACCATGTATCACAGAGAGCAAGCCCATGATCACTGTGTGAGTGGAAATGTAGAGATAATGACGTAAGTGGGAGTGAGTGCGTAGGGGAGGGGGGTAATAGGGGACTTTTGGAATAGCATGTGAAATGTAAATGAAGAAAATATCTAATAAAAATTAAAAAAAAAAACTTTATCAAGATTGATAACAAAGTTCAGAGAAGCACCATCAATTATTACCATGACACTTTGAAATGCCAGATATTGCTATGACCTTCTCATCTCAAAACTTATCTTCCTATGTGACAAGCATATTTCCCAATAAATACATCGCCATTTAATTTTTTTAAATGCTAAATTAACTAAATGTTACATGAACATTTAAAAAGTGTGGTATTTCACCAAGATACAGTACAGATTGATACAAGGTCAGCTCCTCAGCTAGTCCTTATTCCTGCTGAAAACTGCTCTAGGCTTCTATACAGCTAAGCTAGAATGTCAAAGAATTAAATGAGAAGATAATACATCCAGAGAAAGCAAATAGCAATTCTTTGACCAAGAACTAAACCTATAATGTTAATACCAATGGTGTTCCAACTTTTGCTTATCAAAAGATTGTATACAAATAAATTCAGTGTTATGAGTTGACTATTTTATCACTATGGGACCTCTTCTTTACCTACTTTGGACTAACAATCTGTCAGTAACTATAAAAACAGTGAAAATACTTCTACAACTTAGTAGGTATATTAATAATAAGTTAAATCAATGCCACCTACCTCCATTTTCTACAGCATAAAACAGAAATTAAAATAGTAGCTAAAGTATAAGGATTAAGCAGATGTTTGTGAAGTCCTTAACTATTTGATGAAAAAACAATGACAAACATCTTGTAGAGAAAACAGCCATCTGAAATATTTAGTAAAATAAAGACTAAGCAGCAGGCCGGGTTTGATGCCAAGTATTCACATGGCACCTACCACTGCCTCTAACTCCTGTCTCAAAGGACCCAACACCCTTTTCTGCCCTCTGAAAATACCACAAACACTAATTAAAAAATATGTTCGCTAAGATTATAAGTTTCTGAACTGTTTTGGCTAGTACTCTCTCAATCACTTTCAAATTCAGTTGCCACGTTGGAAGATATTTCTATACAGGACTCTCGTGTGATTTTATCGTATGAATGGACTCAGAGAGACTAGATTTTTGAAAGTATTTGCATAGTAATCTTTGTTGAAAAAAAGAGAGTGACTTTCTTCAAAGTAGAGGATATGCTAGTGTGCTGAACAGAGAAATAAAGATAATTCTGTGGGGCAAGTTATATAGGTGTGTAGGCGGCCCCTTCTGAAAGGGCAGGGCTTCCTCAAAGCAAAGCAGGGTGGCACAAGTCTATAATCCATGCACTCAGAAATCTGAGGCAGGAGGGGTTCATAGACTTCAAGCCTATATAACAACTTCAAGGCAACCCTGAGCTACATAAATCTCTAAACAAACAGACAAGTAGTTAATGAAAGATAGATGCTTCCTAAGTTCAAGTTTGAAGCAGACAGTTGCCCGAAGGCCTCCTGGGCTGGGAGTCAGGAGTAAGTAAAACAGATGGAATACATACTGTCTACTGGGTTGTGACCATTGTTTTGGCCTGAGAGTCTCTTATACCTATGGAATCTAGGTTGGCTACCCTATTAGCATTTAATTAGAATTATTAAACCCAATATGCATCTAACATATTATCTTATGACTTACTACCACGTGGTTTCATTATTAGTATTTAAATCCTGCTCATTGAGCCCTTGTTTTCTCTCCTCAGAGCAGTGGTTCTCAACCTTTCTAACACTGAACTCTTTAATATGGTTCCTCATTTTGTGGTGACACCCTAAATATAAAATTATTTCTTTGCTACTTCTTAACTGTAATGTTGCTGCTTCCCAGAATACTACTGTAAATATCTGTTATTCAGGATATCTGACACACAGACCTGAAGTGGGTTGCAACCCACAGGCTGAGAATCACTGCTTTTAAGAGGCTAGACACCTAGGTCACTACTCCAGCAGTGGTCTGACCAGAAACATTGGGAAATCAGATTAGGATTCAATGTTGGCATGTCTGTCAGGTAAATTGCTAGATGACAGCAAAAACAAGATTTATAAAACAAAATAAATTCCATATTTACAGATCCCAGGGAGATAAATGATCACCAGGAGGCCAACAGGACGCCTGGAGATTATAGGGCCTTCCCAAGCAGGAATAAGGAAAGCCTCGGGTGTGGGGTGGGCAAACCCATGCTAAGTTACTTATATGAATCTGCCCTTTTACCATTAAGCTTGTTCTGAACACCAGCAGTGAAATGTGCTGGGTGTTCAGTATATGAACTAAAGAACAAGTGCCAAGTGTCACATCCTAAATGCAAGCACGAAAAAGACAGTGTATAAATGGGCTAAAAACCACTCAGGGTGGATGTGGTGTGAGTACTACAACAGCAGTATCATCCAACAGGTTCAAACACATCATATCTAATTGTGTCTGCTCTTATAGAACACAGAGCCTTCTGCTTCCAGAACTCTCAGTCCACTAACTGGTGCCACCATTGTCTTCAGTATGAGTGTCCTACATACCTGTTGAAGAAAGTTGGCATGTCTAAACAGTACTTGATATTCACCCAGCCCAGGTGTAGCAGTTAGACTAGGGAACTCCTTATACCAGAACATTCTCCTGTACTACCATAGACATAGTAAGCCTGAAGCTCTTGAAGTGAGTCCTGTCACTCTGAGATCTAACCAAATCTCTATGTGCATTGAAAAGTGACTAACAGCCTTCTCCAGACAATGTCTGAAGTATGCTACAACTAGAAAACGTACTATCTTTAGTGCAAATTCTCACAGCTGTGGGAAATAAAAGGATGAAAGCAAACTATTTCTTCTAAAGCTCTGGTTTTGAAAAATAAAACTTGAAAATATAGCATATTGGAAATGAGTATGTGAAGCAAAACCCACTGGTTGCATGCGTGCCAATTTAAAAATGCAATCATGCCTTAAGCTTGCACTTTTGGTATAATGGTAGCTTGAAAAACTTTGTCTCTGAAACAGTTATCTTTGATTTGAAAACAGCAAAGCTAAGAGGATGAAGATCTTGCTGTAGAAACAAATTATGTAGAAATTACCATAGTACATTACAACCAAAGGTACATAGTGGTTGTTACAACCAAATATACACAGGGATTTGTAGGCATTTTATTAAAGCCTCAGTGTTCCAAACACCGTCTTCAGCTCTTAGGACACTGAGCGATCGCAAGTAAATTATTTTCACAAATGCTACATGTGAACCTGCATAGGTAAATACAAAACTGAAGATGAACAACAACAACAAAAAAAGAGTCGTTAACGGGGAGGGTAGGTACAATGAGCATCCATCTAATTTATTTTATCTATGACAGGACCATAAAGAACCATTTATTACCTCACATAACTTTCAAGACATTGTCATCCATAAAGTATTAGCCATCATATTTCTCTGATAACAAATTAAGACTTTTAAAACAGCTAGATTCACTAGCTCTCACCTCCTATGACCGGCTGATGTTATAATCTCCCACTGCCCCTCCATTGCTTTTGAATAGATATGGAAGGTGGTCATCTACTACATATCAATATAAAGACATAGAGAAGGGCAAGAATATCAGAAACCACTGCTTTGGCTATTGGATACAATTCTCACACTGGTTTTCACTTTTAGTGATAGTTTTGTGTAAAGTTTGATGAGTGAAGAATGCGGGTAAAATAAATCACATGCTAAACTGAATTGCTAGGATTGACTGTGTAGCCATAATCTCACTTGGTAGAAATCTTTACACTAGTTACTAAGTTGAAGTCATAAGTTCTTATTTTGGTACAGAATTTATTTTGATGCAAAATCAAAGTTTTCATTAGTGTAAAATTTTCTATTGATACAAAAAATTTAAAAGTACAAGGCTTAGACCCAGTCCTTCTATAACTGTTACTACAATCTGATCAAAGATGTTTAAGCCTGTGAGTTAAGGACCAGATAGCAAATGTATGGCTCTGAGTTTCTTGTTAGGGTGTTTTCAGATATTTTAATTAGAAATTGCTGAGCATGGTTAACTGACAACTGTCCAGATTACTTCACATAGATAGTTGGTTTTCCAAAACATCAGAAATCCACAGAATGTGACATTTTATGTTATTTATTCCCTTGCTGTTGAGACATATCTGCTCCTAACAGCTCCCCATTCATCGATCCAAAGAAGCAGTTGAGCATCTATACCTCCAGGTAAAGTGGTTCAATATGGCTAGGTGGCTACTGGGCAAAAATTGCCTCTCTCTCCTGCAGACCTGTACCATTCTCGAGAGGACACAAGTTACAGCTTAGGGCAGCTTTGTTCTGCCAAGACAGAATAAGCTAGTCCTTAATAATTTCTGTTTTTCAAGGTCTGTCTGAATATCCTGGGCCAGAAGACCGAAGACTGACACCCCAACGGCCTGACTTACTGGGGCTGTATAGGTAGGCAGCTGTCTCTGCAATTTGTCTCAGTTCTAGAATTTGTTTTAAGCTGCCTATATTTTCAGATAGTATTGGTCACTCTTGGATTTCTGACAGGGTAGAAACCAACCCAGGCTATTTAGCATTGAGAGAACATATTTGAGAAGATAGTTTTCAGGCAGTATATAAGCTAAAACAGGACATAACATTATAAGTCTTTTAAGTTAGGATAGATAACTGAGCACTCCATTTAATTGTCAAAGATGATGGACTAAATGTTAGGTGTTATATTTTTATCATTTACAAGATGGTAATAGTTGTGCTCAACTTATATTTGAAAGAAAAGTTTGTTTTTATTTGGACAGAAAGGGTGAAATGTAGCAGAATTTTCCCCAAATTAATTTAAATATTATCACAAGAAGCCTGTGATTATGCAGTGGAAAAGGAAGGTGGGTGGAGATTTTTAGAGAGGGGGGATGGAGGAAAGAGAAAAAAGGAAAATGGAGGAAAAGAAAGAAGATCCAGATTCAGCGTGGCTTTAAATATTCATAGTAGCTATGAATATCATAAAAGGATAGAATGATTGGGGTAATTTGTCTAATCTAGGTGAGCAGCTTGTATCATTATCAATTGGCTCTAAAATTATTGTGTGATTATCTTGTGAATTGAGAATTTATTGGTATATAGAACTGACTGATAATTATAAGCTTCTAGAGCTTTGGTTTACTGGGTGAAGGGATTTGTGAAGAGCTAGTGGCTGGACCAGGGGGAGGTGGGGAAGCACGGCTGGGAAGGTATAAGCAGCTCTGAGGCAGAACCAAACCAGAGCTGGAAAGACCACCACCTGGGCTAGCAAGAGGGAAGAGAGTAGCTGGGTATAGCACAGGATGGTGACATTTTAAAAGTATTTCCCACAACAGTTCAAAGTATGGTGGACACAAACCTGAGCTTCTTCACCTGCGCAATGGATCCAGTAGAAGCCATTTCAGAGTTTTTACAGGAATTAAATGAGATTTAAGCAAAACCACTTTAAAAAAATCTCAGCTACATTAGCTATTTTGGATTAAGAATTGCAAATAAATAAATAAATAAATAAATACTTCAAAAAGGACTTAATTTCTTGAAGGTATCGGCAAAAAAGAATGTGCCTAAGTCCTCAAAAGTGCTCCCATGATTCTCACTGGCTTTAGGCACCTCCCCAGCTTTATATTTAGATATGGATTTTCACCATTCCGGGGCTTTCTGCTTCATACTCATGTAATTGGCTTCTCTCAAAGGTGATTTATGCTCACCATGTAAGGCTACTCTGACTTACTGTAAAGTACTATTCCTTCCTACATTGTCATCTCAATTCCTCTTTACCCTTTAAGAATTTACAGAAGAGCTTAGTTTACCCACAGAGACTGCAGCTTTGGTGAGTAGGCTGTCCTAGAAAAAGAAAAGTGTGATTTTAGATAGTAGGCAGATTTTATTTTGCTGTGTTGCTATGGAAACATCTCTCCCCCATCAATCTAGGGGGGGAATTGAATCATATGCCATGTTGATGCAAATATGCATTATTTGCACAGCTGGGTTCAGAAAATGGCAATAATGTGTCCATCAACTGGTCAGGCTTGATTTAAGAATCAGAAACACTATTCACTAATAATTGAAAACACATATCATTCTTATTTTCCACTTTTCTGAGAACTTAGTTTTTCAAATACTGAAAATATTTAATATATCTTTAGCTTTTCCTTTCACTTGAGCAATACTATTATCATTATTCTTGTTCTCACCTAAGTTTTATCAGTTTCAGTGAAATATTCCAGTAAATTAAAAATCCTCTTAATAGTCCTATGATTATTCTATAATTTTCTGCTTACACCTCTTAGTTGTGAGTCTTCTCAACAGTGAGAAATGTTTAAGCTATTGGCTTTCATGTGCAAAATTCAAGTAGCCTTCTTTTGTGAATACTGGCATTAAATACACATTTAACATGTTAAGGTAGCAATTGTTAAAGTGCCTGTTTGTTTCTGTAGTCTATGGCATTTCTTTCACATAGATTACCTTAGCTGAGCATCATAACATGAGAAAAAATAAAACAATGGCTGATATCTCTCAATGCGAAGTCTTTACCAAGTACTTTACAGAAGCTATATTAATGTAAATTTAATAAAACAGAAATAGCATACTGTTATATGGACAGTAACATATAACATATTATTGTATGGATATTAATAGACAGTATACTATTGTTAGTGTAGTAATATAATACATAATATAATACTGCACAAACAGTAATTGACAGAATACTATTGTACAGACAGTGACAACATATTTTTATACAGCCAGTAACAAACAGCATACTATTGTACATGTAGAAGTAGACAGCATAGTATTTTACAGCCAGTAATACTCAACATAGTATCATATCACAATAATATACAGCATACTATTGTACATGTAGAAATAGACAACATAGTATTTACAGTCAGTAATACACAGCATACTATCATATCACAATAATAGACAGTATACTATTGTATATTCAGTAATATACTGCATACTATTGTACAGATAGTAATAGACAATAGACAGTTCAAGGTTCCCTAAATGACTAAGTGTAGAGGTATTGGAATTTAATTGGAGTGACCTACTTCAGAGCCTCTGCCTTTACCATATGATGAACAAAAACTGAATACATTGTCCTCAACATCACCAAGGTAGCGAGTAATAAAAATCATATGGCACAGAAGACTTCTGGACCTAGATTCTTGTCAAACGACTGGTAAAATCTTTGAGTCTTGTGTAGCCTCTATTCAATTTTGCCTTCATCTTATAAGATGGTGTAGTTGGAATTTTCTATCTCTGCATTCTATAGACATTTAATCAACCTTAAAGTGAAAATAAATAAATAAACTGTCTGTAATGAACAGATAGCCAATTTTTAGTTTTCTTTATTTTCCAGTGAACATAACTACTTACAGAGCTATTTCATTGGAAATTGCAAATAACCTAGAGATGGTTTAAAGAGAAAATGAGCATATATAAGGTATATCCAAACACTAAGCCACAGGACAGAAAGAAATGAGTAACTGCCTATGTGAGCATCCCAGAACCATGTCAGGGTTCTGACACCAAATGCTTGAAAGGACTCATAACTCTTAAAAGAAAATATTAAAAGTTATTTCACCAAATCTTTGTAAGGGCTTAAAATTAAAGGCAATGTTACTATGATATATGTTACAAATCACTCAGTCTATTCATAAGCATGGAAAATGTAAACATACCTAAGTATAATTTCTATAGTCAGTGATATATCATAGAAATGTTGATGTTTATGTCAGATACACCTAAATTAGGACAGCCAATTCTCAACATCTGATGATGATAATCATGTTAATGTATTCAATTCTTATGTTATAAAACATCAAATATATATTTATATATAGGTAAACAGAAGAAAAGCAAAGATGAAAATTATCAACATTTCTAAGGATATAGCAGAGATACCTAACAAAATACAATTGATTTAATTAATTAAATCAATTAATGCACATTTACTGATCTTCTAATTTCTTCATGTAGAGCTTTATTTTAGAAGTTATATTAGATTCTCTGATACCTAAGTATAATTTCTATAGTCAGTGATATATCACAGCTCATTGTGATGCTGTGATAGTGTTCATTATCAATTTGACACAATCTAGAACCAACTGGGATATCATTATTGGAATGTACATGAGGCATTATCTTGATGACAATAATTAATGTGGAAAGACTGGGTGTAACCATTTCCTGTATTGTTAAAAAAAAAAGTGGAGAAAGTTGCAGAAAGAATTCAATCATTTCTCTCTGCTTCCTGATTGTACAAGTGGGACCTGCTACTTCTAACAAGTTCTTGCCATCTTAAGTTCTCTACCACAGTAGACTGACTGTTTCCTTGGGCTTGTATTCAGTATAAATTCTTCCTCTTAAAAGTCACACAGCAACAAGGAAAGAAACTAAAACAGATGCTATATCAAAACAAGCATGAATTTATCAATGTTTGGAATGCTGCAAAGTCTAAGAGGAAGGTACTAGTAGATTTAGCCACTCGTGAGGACGGTCGCTCTTGATGGCTCAGAGATAATTTCTTTTCCTCATTATCTCACTTGCGAGAGATGATAGGGCACTTCCCTGAGGATCTTGTAGAAGGGCCCCATAAGAAGTCAAATTCAGCAGTTGGTGGACTGTTAGGGAAGGATTGAGAGGTGTGGCCTTGATGGAAGAATTTTGTCATGGGGTGGGGGAGGGTAAGCTTTGAGGTTTAAAAAGCCCATGCCAATCTCATAAAGTCTCAGAGACCCCTTCCTACACTGTTTTTGGTTGTAGTCTCAAATGGAAGCCCTATGCCTACCTGTCTGCTGTCATGCTCCCCACCTTGATGGGCATGGACTTTATTACTCTTTGTCAGAATGAACCCTAATAAAATTTTTTTAAAATAAGTTGCCTTGATCAAGGTGTCTCTTCACAATAACAAAAAAGTAACCAATAGAGCACTAATCACATGAAAGCAGATAACTTCACAGAATCCTCACCGAAAATCATCACACTGAAAATTAGGCTGCCAACTTGATGAAAGTCATAATTATAGGACTGCAATAAAATGTAGACTAATGGAATATATAAAGTTTATTACAGACATGTTTTAAGACAAAATTTTAGAATGAATTTATCACTTCAGAAGACCAGCTATGCTCGTCCTATTGAAATAATTTCTCATTATACAGTTCATGATCTAAAGGTCTAGTTTACAGCTAAGAAAACCTGATGTTTTTAGAATATTTAGTGATAAGTTTTGTAAATCAGAGAAAAAAAACTTGAAAGTAAACAATCTAAGTAATTAAATGTCAGTGTATTCAGATCCACATAAAATGATTTCCAGGGCAAGATCACATGTTCATGTTCTATGCATAAAAATTACCCAGCTTATCAATTAGTTTCTTCTTATCTTGAATATAAGCCAACACTTAAATTGCTTCATGTCCATAACTGTATTATCTATGAATAAATTGTTCTGGAAAAAATTCTATTCTGTGGCACAAAGGAAATTAATTAGTAAAAGACAATACTAGTCCTTTGCCTTCAATCAAACATGCAGAAAAGCAGGCCCATCTAATGAGGATTCAGCCTCATTAAGTTTCCTCAAATCTTATTTGTAATATAACACCACAGTACACTCAATGCCCATAAAGTTAAATCAAATCAGACCAGCACTGTGTGGATCTGTTTACAGCACCCTTCTCCTTGACCTAAATGTGATCTCATATCCTCTTCATGCTGTAATAATGTCAAATCTAATATCCTTTTATAGTGCTTTGGGCCATTTTCAATGAAATAAAGAAATTTTGTAATACCTTTAAATCTATCACCATCCCCTCCTGGCATTGTGTTGGGGGAAATCTATTCACAGAAACTTGTATTTGGAGATTGGCAAAGCTTTTGCAGATCATTAGGTCTCATCTGTCTACAGACCTCAAACTAGATTATAAAGCACCTGTCTAAGTAAGAATTGGGACGAGAAGAAGGGAGGCATACAAATTTTTTTTTCTTAGAAAACAAAACATACAGTTGAATCATGGCACAAACCCCACAAAATATACTCCAGGGTATTTATTGGTCAAAATGATATTTCATGAATACATTGTAAATTGGATGAATAATAACTAAAATCATAAAGAAGATAAAGGCTTACTATAACTCAAAAGAAAGAAAACAAAAGAGAAGAGAAGAGAAGAGAAGAGAAGAGAAGAGAAGAGAAGAGAAGAGAAGAGAAGAGAAGAGAAGAGAAGAGAAGAGAAGAGAAGAGAAAAGGCTATAGGGTAAAGAGTTGCATTTCTTTCCACACCCCCAAATCTATATAATCCCCTTTGCATATAATGATTTCCTTAACTGTTATTAGAAATCATGTGCTTATTTTATAGTCTATGACTCTATTCAACACACTTAAATATCTAGTTTTGCATCTGTCCAACATAAGCATCCTCATTTGTATTTTTATTTAAACAAAGTAATAATTTCTATCATGACTGGAAAGTAATATTTCATAAGAAATTACTTTAAAAGACTTTCATAGTAATAGCTTACTGATAAAAGCTTTGAGAGCTTCCAAAGGCAATCTCGATTTATCAAGCTGCTTTTCAGCAAAAAGGTGTTTAATTAGGTTGGCTCACACTTCTCTGAATTGGCGAAAGTAATCACCACCTTCTAACTCAAAGAACATATCCAGATCCTTTGAAAATTATTCCCTGTAAACCTTCCCTTTTTCCTTCCATTCAGTTCCATCTTCTATGAGGGAAAACTTTGACTCTAAAAGTGTGGCTTTTTTTTAATCAAAGAAAAAGTTAAAGAAAAAAAACCCTAAAAATCACAATAAGAATACGGCTCCCCAATTTGCTGCTTCTCCTGTTAATGAGGCTCCTGGGTTGTGTCTGTGTTTGATGTGTGTGCCTGTGCACTCATGGGTGTGTGTGTGTGTGTGTGTGTGTGTGTGTGTGTGTGTGTGTGTGTACACATAGGTGTATGTATTATACATTTCAAGAACAGCTTCATGCATGTATGAGGAGGGATAGTTAACACTAAAGAACTATTAAAACTGCAACGGACCTACTTCTATAAAAGTGTCTTAAAATAGGTACATATATAAAAACAGTTTAAATTATGTTATTCTATTATGGGCATCACTCCTAGATACAATAGACCATCAAATAAAAAGCCTAGCACCAGATATAGCTATTACTTTTGAAGTTATTGGTCAGTTTAAGTCCCATAGATGTCAACCAAATATCACACTACCAATGTTTAGATTTGAAATGATATTCTCCTTCCTGGTCTTCCCTCCAGGAACCCCCCCACCCCCATTTCTATCCCACTTCCCTTTGCCTCTAAGAGTGTGCTCCCCCATCCACTTACCCATTTCTGCCTCACCCCCTTAGCATCCACATTCTCTGTAGCATCAACCTCCATAGGACCAAGCTCCTCCCCCCTGACTGATGCCAGAAAAGCAGTCCTTTGCAGCATAGGTAGCAGAAGCCATGGACTGGCCCATGTGTACCTTTTGGTTAGTGGTTTAGTCTCTGGGAGCTCTAAGGGGTTCAGTTAACTGATACTTTGTTCTTCCTATGGAGTAGCAATACCCTTAAGTGCCTTCAGCACTTCTCCTAACTTTTCCATTGGGGTCCCCTGGCTCAGTCCAATGGTTGGCTGTGTGTATCTGCATCTGTCTTAGCCAGGTGTTGGTAGGACCTCTCAGAAGACAGCCATATCAGGCTCCTGTCTGCAAGAACATCTTGGTATGAGCAATAGTATTAGGATTTGGTGTCTTCAGATGGAACTGATTGCTCAGGGATACAGAACCTGAACAGACCACCTCCAGTATATAAACAGGGCCCTCAGTGGAGGGATGGGGACACCCACCCATCTAAAAATTTTTAACCCAGAGTTGTCCCTGTCTAAAGAAAATGCAGAGACAAGAGGCTGAAAGAAAGGCAAAACCACTTTCTGATTAGATTTATAGGGCAACTCCAAAAATAGATCTAACTTGTGCTATAAGAACCATGCCAAAAACAATCAGAGGCTAGTTAGATGATGGCCGATGAGGAGAATCTTGTATTTTCATTCTGCTATATGGACATAATAATAAACTTCCCCTAAAACTAGAGTTGTGAGGCTCAAAACAATTAGTGTTCTCAGCTCTAAATGAAGTATCCATATCACAGCCTCTCCTGTCCAGGCTCAGAGTCATCAGGAAAGTGGCTGTGAAAAGGGACTAGAGCAACAGGTACTGGACATCTATATTTGCCAGGCATGACAGGACCTCTCAGAGACTGGAATTGTATGCACAAAACTTGCACCAAGTCAAGCCAGCAAAAATACCAGCACTTACAGGGGAGGGGTTCATGAAACCTCCCTTTTGCCTGAGGTGTATGAAAGTAAATATGTTCCCTGAGAGGCTACTCAAGATCCAGTCACTTGTGCTGTACCTATGCATCCACAGCAGCACTAAGACAAGTGCGTTTAAAGGAGGGCATATGAAATTGGGAGGAAGAGTGATAGGAAATTAGAGAGGAGTTAAAGAAGACAGACTTAGGGGTAAATTTTATTAAAATACATTATATGCATGCATGAGATTTTCAAGCAATAAAGAGTAATTTCAAACTAAAAATAAAGTCAATGACTTGAAGGAAAAAAAAGAGAGACATGACAATCACATTAAACAAGTTCATTGTAGCCCCACCAGCACTGTTACTACCTTTGTGTTAAAGTCATAAAAACTCTTTCAAGGCAAGTCTTAAGTTATATAGCTAAGACAAATAAAATACAAATGTATTTATGATAACAAAGCTTCATAATTCTAAGCAGCAAACAAGGTAAACAGAAGTGAAAAATGTTGCAATATTTTCACTACCAAACATAAGTGGGAATCATTCTTTTATTATAGTGGTCACATAACAATAGAAAAATGTTATGTTTATAGATAATAGGTATTGATATAAATATATAGAAATAGATTTTTAACAGGTATTCCCTCAATATTCCCATACAAAGTGACAAGTATCTAAGACATTTTAGTACATTAGAATTAACAATAAGTGTTTTTGTTGGCTTGTCAAATATTTTCAGATGTGTGAATTTATAGAAAAAATTTAAACTTCAAAACATTTACCATGAACTAAAATGAATGTGTCACTTATATTGTAGACTTAAAGACAATCTAAGCAAAGCATTCATCATACTTGAGCAAACTGTTACCTATGAAAACATATTGTTAAATTTAGCACAAAAGATAATATATAATATTTCATAGTTAGCATGTTTGAATTGCTTTTAATATGGTCAAATTTTATAAGTCAGCTATATTTGGTTTAGTTTTTTAGTATCCTCTCTTTATAACTAAAATTAAGTACTTAATCACTATAGAGATGATTCAGTGGCTCAGACGCTTGTTACTCTTGTAGGGGACACGGGTTTCTTTCCAACACCCATATGGTAGTTCACAAGCATCTGGAACTCCAGTTACAGGAGATCTAATGTCCTTCTCTGTCCTCCATGGGCACTACAACATGTTGACTGTGCACAGACATGCATCATGCATTCAGGCAAAATTTTCACACATATAAATAAAAATAAGTGAATAATATCTATATCTA
Source organism: Mus minutoides (assembly GCA_902729485.2). Lineage (NCBI taxonomy): Eukaryota > Metazoa > Chordata > Mammalia > Rodentia > Muridae > Mus > Mus minutoides. The sequence continues at coordinate 257,675 of LR750480.1, forward strand.
TATCTATATCTTTATCTATATCTACATATATATATATATATATAAAATGTATGTATTGAATTATGTGCATAATATGGCACATTATAAGCAAATGCTATCCAGGTATACTGATATGTTTTAACTTTACCTTTGAGTAGTTGCTTAATAATTTGAAAATTCATTTGGTAATGCTAAGTAAAATTTTAAATTTAGAGCATGCACATATTTATAAATAATTGACTTTAAAATGTCTTCTTGGCTATTATGAATGTACTTAATATACCTTAATATACATCACAAACCTTATGCCATAAAAGTATGAAAGAAAATCACACACACACACACACACACACACACACACACACATATATACATATATACATATGTGTGTGTGTGTGTGTGTGTGTGTGTGTGTGTGTAAAATTTTATAGTATCTCAATACAGGTATTGTAGCAGTATGAGTCCAATATTGTTCCCATTTTTTAAAAAATCCCATTAAATAGACCAATTGGTGTTTCACTTAAATGTGGAAAACTAACATTTTTAGCTACAAAAATCCCCATGTAAATCCACATAAAAAGATACCAAGCAGGACTGGATTCTGAATCGTTTTTATGATGTGCCTCTTAGAGACAGCTATTAGTTTGTAGCATAGAAAGACCATAGAAGTCTCACCTCTGCCTTTCATGACACAAAATGTCAACTGGCTCCTCCTCCTCCTCCTCCTCCTCCTCCTCCTTCTCTCTCTCTCTCTCTCTCTCTCTCTCTCTCTCTCTCTGTGTGTGTGTGTGTGTGTGTGTCTCTGTGTGTGTGTGTGTGTATAAATAAATACGTGAAACTATCTGCTGTCAGGTCAAGAAAAGAGAACTCACTTCTTATGCTAGAATAACAAACAAACAAATAAACAAACTAAAGTGAACACCTGCATCTATGTCCATATGGAAATATCACAATATTATAAACAGCAATGCTTTAAGCAAATCACAGTTTTCTGAAACCATTCTCGAACTGTCAGCAACAATGACGCATTTTACAGTTAAGGGTCAGAAGAAAAGAAAATGTGAGAGTGCTGAGAGACCAGGAAAGGAAGAAAGTTTTCTGTGAGGAATGATTGGAAAAGCTACTGCCTTCCTGAAGGACACCTGATCACGGAGAGCCCTTCTACAAGTGGCCATGATGGAGAGGGAGTGGAGTGGAGGAGAGAGGAGAAAGGTAGAGAGAGAAAATAGTAAGTGGATCAGATTCCAAGAAGTCAAATATAAGCAACGAAAACAGAGTACTTTCCTGTCTTACATAGAAAATGTTTATATGCAAATTTTTCTATTTTTATTCTATGAACTACATTCTTGTTTTCAAATATATACTGTATTTCCAACCAGTGATTCCGTGGTAGTTTAAACACAAACTTGCTGGTGACACTGCAGTTGATGTCTCAGAAGTAGATACAAAGGAGTTCCTAAGTGAAAAAAAAGTACACTCTCCTGAGAAAGGTAGAATAACTACTCATGATGTGTGAACTGTGGAAGGGGCAGTGTACCATAAGAAAGACAATGGGAGCATCTCATCTAAATTGGAGGGGATGTGATTTCACAGATGTACCACTGAAAGGGGAACTTCTGGGCTACATAAGATTAAATAAGATACAGTAAGAAGGTTGATAGGTGAGGGAGGACTTCAGTGTAATGAAAGAGTACAGACTTAAGATGGAAGGGCTGGTGGGGAGAGACGAGATGAGACAAATAGAACACCAGCATTTCAGAGTCCTGCTTCCTGTTAGTGCTGGGACAATAGCGCTTGTATGTTCATGGAATGGCTTTTTCCCTAACCCAGAATTTGCTCCTTCAGAGTCTGTAAACTCGAAGTAGTAAACTCGTAGCAAGTTGAATGTTTTGATCCCTTCACAGTTTGGCCTGGCCAAGGCAGCTTGTGTGCTAGTTTTGCTTGTCCTTGTGATTGCAAGCCCATGCTTGCTGCAACCACTAAAGACAGGACCAAGGGAAATGAGAGAATTCTGCAGAGTGAGCAAAGAGTGAGGATTTGCAAGGGTGGCTTAAGAAGCAATTTCATGGGGTTATTTGGTTTTCTGGAGTCCAACTTCTTGAATTCTTTATATATATTGGATATTAGCCCCCTTATCAGATTTAGAGTTGGGAAAGAGCTTTTCCCAATCTGTTGGTTGTCTTTTGGTCTTATTGACAGTGTTGTTTGCCTTAACAGAAGCTTTGCAATTTTATAAGGCCCCATTTGTCGATTCTTGATCTTACAGCACAAGCGAATCTTTCCCCTGTGCCCATATCTTCAAGTCACTTCCCCACTTTCTTTATAAGTTTCAGTGTCTCTAGTTTTATGTGGAGTTCTTTGATTCACTTAGATTTAAGCTTTGTACAAGGAGATAAGAATGGATCAATTCACATTCTTCATGATAACCACCAGTTGTGCCAGCACCATTTGTTGAAGATGCTGTCATTTTTCCACTGGATGGTTTTAGCTCCTTTGTCAAAGATCAAGTGACTGTAGTAGTGTGGGTTCATTTCTGGGTCTTCAATTCTGTTCCATTGGTCTACCTGTCTGTCACTGTACCAGTACCATGCCGTTTTGTTTTTTGTTGTTGCTGTTGTTTTGTTTTTTTTTGTTTTTTTTTTTAATCACAATTGCTCTGTAGTACAGCTTGAGGTCAGGCATGGTGATTCCACCAGAGGTTCTTTTATCATTGAGAAGAGTTTTTGCTATCCTAGGATTTTTGTTATTCCAAATGAATTTGCAAATTGCCCTTTCTAAATCTGTGAAGAATTGAGTTGGAATTTTGATGGGGATTGCATTGAATCTGTAGATTGAACCTAATAGAATGCAATTCGCCTGAGTCAGAAATAAAGGAGATGGATGGGGATGCTCAGGATAAAGAAGATGGATGGGGAATGTGTGTAAAGGAACAGGGGAGACAAAAATACCTGAGGATGCTCCCACCTGGCACTTTCTCTCATCTCTAAAGTGAGTGCCTTTAAATTGAAACTGAACATGCGAGGGTAGAAGAAAAGTAGGACAGTTTAGAAAGGACACATTTAGAAACTGGGATGCGACCATTACCCAGGAATAAATACATAGGTTTCAGAACCCCAGGCCCTGATTTGTTGTTGTTGTTGTTGTTGTTGTTGTTGTTGTTGTTAGAAAAGTAATCTTACATGCATTTTCAGAAACAAGGTTATTGAAAAATGCCAAGTCAATAATTATCTTTATAAATACATATTTAATTCACTTCACTATTATTGTGACAGAACATAGTATCGACTATATATGTATTATATATAATATTTAATACATATATACAGTATATATAGAATATAATTTTAGTCACAGTCTTTAATATGTAGTGTAATTTATAAGATAAATGATATTATAATAATTTCTAGCTCATCTCATCAAATGTTCTCTGGATAATATATCCTTATAGTTTATTTCTAAAATAAGTATATTTTAATTTGATATTTAGAAATGTTTAAACATGTATGCACTGTAATTTTCTAATATATGAGTCAAAATATAAATGGGAGACATAATTCATAGGCCAAATAGAGAAAAATACTAATTTCTAATATATAGGGCAAGGTAATGAACTAAACTTTTTTTCATTGTTGATAAAAATTACTTTCCATGGTCTCTCAGATGTTGCCATGAACTTCAAATCATTTTTCACAAATTCTCTTAGGTGGGATGTGCCCATAGGCATAATACAGACAAGTGAGAAATCATTTTTCAGAATCATTAAGCATTCAGCTAAAATTACCTATAATAAAATATGCATGAAGATGAGATTCCCAGTAGAAACACTAAACTGTACTCTACCCAAATATCTCCTGAAAATTACACACAAACGAGTGTATACACACATACGTTTGGAGTAAACAGAAAGTACATAGGTATACAGCACTATTATTCTCACACCCCAAAAATATTACTAATAAATTTCAAGTCAGTACTTGGGTTGTGGTACAGTGATAGGAAGCCCTGTGCCTGTCCTCAATGAGTTCATGATTCTTTGGGCATCTCCTAAATCTCTGTACTCCAAATGGGCATGACCTGACAAAGCCAATGGTACACATTCATAGAAATAACATCCTCACTGGACACCCGACCAGGACTCCCCACTCAAGACAACTCTGCCAGTGAGAAAGCTGAGGAACAAATCCAGAGAAGCAGCAGGAGGGAAGCCTGAACAGAGAGGGGAGAGGAACAATTCCATTTGTCCTCCTTGATTCAACCACAAACTGCCTAACACTGAGTAAAGCGTCTTCTCATCTTGGAGCCTGAACAGCACCTGCACATGGCCATAGGGGCTCTGTAAGGCAGTTAGAATACTGCAAGGCTCCAAGGCAGTGACCTCACTCACAGAGTTCAAGGACATGAGGACTCTGCAAGGCAGTTAGAATACAGTGAGTCTCCAAGGCAGTGACCTCACTCATAGAGTTTGTTAGCGTAACTGGTAAGTTGCTAAATCCTTTTGCAAAATGTTTTATTGTCTTTACATTAAAACATGTACATGAGATTATTAAAAATGTGCATACTTGGCTCTCTGGATCATTATCAAGAGGAGGAAATAAATTATTGTGAGGAAATCTAAAAAAAAATCCTAATATTATTCTCCACAAACACAATAGTGCAATATCCATAACAGTCTGTGGCCTTCTGTTTCAAATCAAGGTGAACAAGTTGGGCATCATAGATTCGAATTGTCATATAAATGTATATGTGTGTCTGTGTGTAGAATATATAAATATATTATGTTACATGTAATATATCTAATATATTACATATAGTTATATGATTATCATAATTATATAAATATATCTTATATATTATTATACATTATCATATATAAAAATCATATATTCTATATAATCACATATATCATGTAATATATATTTTATGTTATATATTACATATGATACATTTGATAATTATAACATATAAATATATTATACATAATATATGGCATATATTATTATATCATATATAACAATATATAGTATGAATTATGTAATAGATAATATATATAACATGCTACATATTATAAAATATGTGAATATATAATACATATATAAATCATAGCAATCATATGATTATATATATGTTTATAGTGATCATATTAATATAATATATTATATGTTATATATGATTACATAAAATTGGTCAAGTATATATTTGATATATATTTTATATAATGATATTAATATATTATATAATTATATATTATTATATATTTTTATTGTCACATATTATACTATGATATATTACATAAATATATTATATATTATATACATTAATATGTGCGACATACACAAATATCCTATATCCTATATTTAATCTCCATACTATGAAAGCTTGGTGTTGAAAAATTCCCCACTGAATTCCCCAAACTACAATAATGATGGTTTCTACACATTTCTTCCAACTTTATAACCTTAACCACAAAGGGTTCTGGTTCTTCTTGCCTGTCTTTACTGGAGATGCAGCTTACAAACATCTTCCTACTCAGACTCTAAGTCACTGACATCATGTTCCCTGCACTATCAAGATTGTTCAATCTATTGTTAAATGATAGATTGTTTTGGTTTAATTATGTGTGCATATATTTGGGTTGGCATGTGAGATCTTGCTTGTAAGTGCCCTGGAGGTGGACATCAAAGGTGACAATGGATGCTCTGGAGCTGGAGTGGCAGGCAGCAATCAGTCACCTGACATGAGTACTGGGAACTGAACTCAGGTCCTCAGGAAGAGCAGGACAAGCTCCTAACCACTCAAGTCATTCAAAAAAATGAGAGATCATTCGTGAATTTTTTTTATTATTTTCACAGATTCATTTTCCCTTGATGGGCTATACTTAATTATTTGCACTACAGGATGAAATACATAAATATTTAACATTTTAAGTATATATTATTCATAAATATACATAGCATGTTAGAATGACCCATAATAAGGGCAAGAAACATACAATTTAAAACAAATATAATAAAAAGAAATGCCTAGTAAGGCTATATTTTGAAAATGAATGCTATCAAGGAAATTGGTTTATTCTGTCATAGATAAATTTATGAAATATACTTGGACTAGGTAAGATATTTTAAGTAATTCATCTGAAAATATGCTTGATGAGTAATGGATTATGCTTGTATGTTGAAGAACTTCATAGAAGCTAGATCAGTAGGCAGAGCAAGAGGTTCTACTAGCTTCTGAAACCTCCACTTTTATTAAGTATTTGTTTCCATTTTTATTAGAAAAATTTCTCATATACTATATTATGATCACAGTGAAATCTCTATTTTTAAACATGTGTACATTAGTGGCCATAATTTGGAACTGGTATTTTTTATTTCCATCCAAAACACCTTAATACTTAGTTATCCTTTCTGGTAATTTCTCATAAAGCTACAGAATTTCCAAACTTATGGTTCACAATAAGTCTTTAAAAACATTCCATTGCCAAAAAAGTATTCTAATTACACACACACACACACAGAGAGAGAGAGAGAGAGAGAGAGAGAGAGAGAGAGAGAATCTAATGAGTTCAACAAATGGTGCTGGCAAAAGCATATTTCTACTTGGGGAATAATGAAATTAGATTCACATCTACCACCTTGTGCAAAAAATCAATTCTAAATGAATCAAAAGCCTTAATTTAAAACCTGTAATGCTGCAACTTCTAGAAGAAAACATGAAAAATACCCTTCATGATATGGAGGTAAGCAATGACTTACAGAACATTAGAGTTATAGGAATTAACCCGAAGTATCAACAGATAGGACTGCACTGAAATAAAACATTTCTGTACACAAGAGGAAACAACCAGCAGAACAAATAGACATAGTGGGAGAAAATCTTTACCTTCCAAGGAGAAGCTGATCTCCAGAATTTACAATGAAATGCAGCAACTAAACGCCAAGGAATAAAACGGCCAATCAGTAGATAAGCTAATGAATCAAATAAACTGTTAACAAAAAGAAATATAGAAACACATTTGGCTAATAACTATTTAGAGAGATGTTCAATATCCTTAGCCATTAGGGAAACACATATTAAAAATACTGTGAGAGAACTCCTTCCCCTAGTCAGAATGACTATTATCAAAACATCTGACAATGAATATGTGGGAGTGAATAACCCATGTTCACTGCTGGGGGCGGCACTCAAGAAATCAAATACGGAAATACCATGTGACCTAGCTATTTCACTCCTGGCCATATACCCGGAGAATTCCATGCCCTATCACAGACAATCCCCTCCGCATACCCCAATTACTGATACTTTTTTTTTCCCCAGAGCTGAGGACCGAATTCAAGGCGTTGTGCTTGCTAAGCAAGCACTCTACCACTGAGCTAAATCCCCAACGCCACTTTTTTTTTTTTTTTACTTCATCAAGTATACAGAACCAAATTAAGTACTCAAAGGCAAAGAATGGTTAATGAAAATCTAGTATGACATACTATTCAGCTCTAAAGAAAAATTAAGTCACAAAAATAGTGGTGAAATAGACGGACTTAGCATGTATACTGTAAAGCAAGGTCATAGAGACTCAGAAATTTAAAAATAAAAATAAACCTATATGCTTTCTGTCACTGTGGATACTATCCCATAATAAAAACATGTCTCTCTCTAAACAAATGTAAATGTAGGTACAGTGGAGTCATGTAGAAAAGAGATCAACAGTAAAGATAGTTGATATTGAGGAAGTTTGAAATTCATGTGAAAAAGAACAAAAAGCTAATTGCTTTTTCTAATTTTAATTCTCTCTATTGTGTGTGTGTGTGTGTGTGTGTGTGCGTGTGTGTGTGTGTGTGTGTGTGTGTGTGTGTGTGTGTGGTATTTGAGTGTGCCAAGTAAATGCATATGAATACAATGGTTAGTGCAAGTTTAAAATTCATTGTGAAGCCCTGATTTTCAGAATGGCTGGAAACCTCTCAGCAGTTAAAAGCACTGGCTAGCACAATGTGCTTGCACAGGACTGCAGTTCCTTTGCCAGCATCCACATGGCACCACACAATTCTCTATAACTCTAGTTCCAGGGATCTATGCTCTGTTCTGGCCTCCTTAGGAAGACACAAATATATATATGAAAGCAATAGAAAGTGAGAGAAAGTGAGGTGGGTAAGAGAGAGAGAGAGACAGAGAGAGACAGAGACAGAGACAGAGAGACAGAGACAGAGACAGAATGCTTCTCATGGGAATACAAAGGACAAGAAGGTTCAGAGATTAAGGAAACCATCTCAAACCAGCTTTTGACTATTGCCAGAGGCCTCGGAAGCAGTGATTCAGTTGGCCTGAAGCCTCTAGCAGGCTTAGGCAAACTCCTACTTACCCATGTCACAGTTTATTCTCCTGCAATGTAGGTTTGACAATGGTTGTTCTCAGTACTCTCAGATAATTATGTGAATCATCTAAGTCCACTGATAATGAATATACTTCAGAAAGATTCATATACCATTGCAAATTAAAACATTTGTCAATTAATAACTCTCTGGTGTTATATTGTTCATAGGTAGAGAATATTTGATGCTTGAAAGACCAGTATGTATAACTATCTAATTTGGACACAGGCACACTAATTTGGAAGCTCTATGTCTTTTCAATTATCAGGCCAGGGGCAATTCTGATCTCTGACCCTGTGCTACAATCTTAATGAGGTCACAGAGTCACCTGCTGGCAGCTGCTGAGGTAAAGGAACTGGTGCCAAGCAGAAATTTAATAAGCTCCTTAAGAATACTCCAGTCTTCTTTAGTATGAACATGATCATGCTTTTTCTACTTTCTTTCTCACATTGGGAAATCAGTAGACTGCTGGCCGTGCTTTCAAGCACACAGGAGAAGGAATGGTGTCTTTGCCTTTTCCTTCTCTTTTTAGTTCATTACTGAATTTGAAAGATCATCTGCTGCCTACCTCAATGCTTCAAAAACTGCCTATCTTTTAATAGCAAACAGCACCTGTTCCATCCTTGCTCGAGGTGAAGCTGTGCTGTACATGTTACAAGCAGAAAAAGATGGCTGTCACTTCATACAAATAGTGGCTCAGAAACACAGTTTCAGAATCACTGCTTATCTGCAATAATGGAGAAGGATTAAAAAGACTCGATTTTAGATTTCTGCCTTAATGTTGTTTGCACTTTCTAAAGGTTTAAAAAATAAATACACATAATATATGTACATATAAGTATACATTATGAGTGCACATAATATACATGAAAGATAGTATTTAGACCCTCTTTTGACATGATCTTTTTTATAACTTCACAATTTATAACAAAATTTTAGAGCATGCAATAGTGTGCATTATTTTCTAAATAAGTTATTTCTAATGTGTGGGTACACTGGTAATGACCACATTGATTGGATTGGAATATAAAATTAGAATTAGATTTACATCTACAGGGAACCTCTCAAGTGGTTTCAGATAAAATATATATATATATATATATATATATATATATATATATATATATATATAAAATATGGTTAACTAAGTGACCAAATATTATTCTGTTTGCAACACACTCCTTCAAATTTGCTTCTACAGTTTTCCCTCTTATAGAATATCATTAAATTAGTTCAGAGGCATTGTCTTAATTAAAATCAGTTTATATATATATATATATATATATATATATATTACAAAAATTAACAAAAAAAGGCCATAATCTGAAAGATAGTATGAGAGAGGTATATGGCTAGGAGGGTTTTTTTAATCAGTATTTTTTATCAGAATCTCAAAACATAATTAAAAAATTAAAAAATCAGATAGGATAAATGAGTTCATCTGATCCGTTGTAAAACACTAGTAAGTATAGTTTAAACTAATGTCTAAATTCTAGAACTTTTCTGAGAGTATATTCTTGGTGTTCTTATTCTACTAAAATGATTTGAAAGGTAATGTTTATATTAATTAGTTTGATTTTGTCATTTTATGGTATACACACAGCTTTAGGCAAAATGTATATGGTAAACATAGACAATTTTTATTTGAGAATGAAGTTATTTGAGGGAAAAGAGCCAAACTTATACACAAAAATGATTCCCAGAAATTGATATACAAAGTAATATCCTATAATTCATATGTGATTTCAGATTTATATATGAGTACATATATACACATGTTTCTCTGTGTGTCTCTGTCTGTCTCTCTCTGTCTCTCTGTCTCTCCCTCATCACACACACACACACACACACACACACACACACACACACACACACACACACACAAAACCTTAAAGAAAAACTATAAACAGTTCACCCAATTATTTTAGGAAAAATTAAACAGATGAATGATGCATTGCTTGGATTCAAGTGTGCCAGGAAAGTCTGCCTGTCACTTCTCGTTCCCTGTGAGCTGTCATAAATCTTTGTCCACTGGTCCACTTGCATTTGTCATAGGGACTGCTAGATTATTTATGGAAGAGATTTCTATCAAGCTGGGATTAAGATATCCTAAAAAAAAAAAAATTCCCATGTGGGCAATTCATCACAATACAATTTAGAGAGTGAAAGAGGGCTACAATAGACTGTGGTAGCAAAGTAGAAGTGAGTGATAGGCGAACCCAAACCCCCGGCTTGATCTAAGGAGAGCAGACACCATATACCAAAGGTGTCAATCAAAGTGCTTTATAAGAAGTCTCATGAATATGAAATAGGGAACAAACAGATTGGTTTTTCTTTCTGTGTTCCCGGTAGTTATAAGACGATGGATTCCAACACTAATGAGCTTGTTTCTGTATATATGCCAGTGAAGTGTATATGCCAGGAGAGTTCTAGCTCTAATTCTTCCTTATAGTCAAGAAATGGAAAAGGGCATTATTTCTAAAATAACAGGGATTGTGAAACGTTTTACTGTTGCCAAATTGCTAGCTGTGTATGTAGTGCTGAATGTTCACACTGTGTGAATTGAATCTTATCTTGCCTCTTTGTTTCTAAAATTTAGTAACTTAAGTATATTTTTGTACTTCAGTCCAACATTTACAATAAAACCTAAAAAAAATCTTGCTGTAATTTGAATCTTAAATCATCCTGCTAAACCTAAATGTGAAGCAACATTTAAAAAAAGATCTGCTACCAAAAGCAAACCGTATCGGGCGCCAGGGTTCTGCATGGAGATGAGCAGTCACTGAGTTCATCAAGATGTCTGACCTTAAATATATTAACAAACATTTTCACTTATTACATAATGTAAATAAATTTATGGTTCCCAAGGAGAGTATCATTCAAATAGCTTGCCTATGCAAGCATTTTATAAATAAATGTACTGAGAAATCTATGTAATAATGAATGTATTCTTAGTTTGTTAAGGGTGCTTCAAAACTTCTCTCTTAATAATTAACTCATGTGGCTGGAGAGAAGGCTCAGCAGTTAATAGCACTTTCAGCTCTTACAGAAGACCTGGGCTCTGGCTCCCAGTTACCCACATGGCCTCTCAGAGTCATCTGTAACAGGGTTTAGCAAGGGGGAAGTAACACATAGATTCTAGGCCTCCTTAGGTGCCAGAAACAGTTCTGGTCTGGTATATACATGCCACAAACACCCAAAAAAACAGAATAAAAACAAAATCTTTAAAATTGTAGGAGATATAACCCAGGGAGAGCATATTTGCCTAGTATACATGAGGAGCTGGGCCAAAGCTCCAGCACTGAGAAAAGTGAGTGAATTAAGCTGTTTGGCGATAGTTTAAAGGTGTGATAGTAATGGCTACACAATACTCTGATTTACATACACTCTACCTCTAAAGCATGAGAGATCTAGAGCAGGCAGTTATCAAGGAGCACCAACTTCCAGTGACTTCTCTGAGTTTCTGGAAACCACCATGCTTAAAGTTTTCTGCTTTTTAAACTATTTTAGTTGGCATAATTCAAAGTTATTGTTCCAAGAATATTATTTTTATAAAAGTATAATATTTATGTATATTACCTGGAATAGAAATATGCAGATATAATATGACATCATTATCATCATCATTATTGTGGTATAAAGTTTCTGATCAAGTATGTTGTAGATTTGGGCTTTAAATTTATAAAGCCTGGAGTAACTATTAAAAAAATACTAGACTGTTCAACAAGATAAAACTATGACATAATAAAGTATACATTTTTTGAGAAAATATTTTATGTATGAAAAAAGATTAGCTGCTTTAGTAGTAGGTCTCCTGGGTATACACAAAAGACACCTATTTCTAAGGCAAAACTAGATCAATAAAACTCTAAATAATATAGAAATAACTCAGGGCACTTTTTTTGAATTCTCTATACTTCTATGGAACAAGGTTTTTCTTGTTTTAAATCACTTACTACATTTGAAATACAAGCTCACTAAAAAAAAAATACAAAATAAAATAAAATAACATGTTTTCCAGTAAGTCCACTTTTAGTTAAATTACAGGCATATCTTTGAAATCTCTACTTGATAATGTCATTTTCCTGTTTGCAAGGCAAGTGTATGTTTCTTAATGTTGACATGTAGGAACTTCAGATTTCTTGCCTTTCTGTTCTTGTATTTTGTCACCTAGGCCTGCCCCTGTCTGCTTGCTTATACATATTAGCTATGCATTTTATTCCTTGGTAATTAAACATTAAAATAACTTTTGCTGGTGGACAATGAAACAATAGCTCCAAGATGAGAAATGCAAAACAGCTGTCTGTAGATTCGCTTTCTGGTGAGTATCCGTATTTCATCATCAGTAGTATGTAAGGTGCTTTGCCATGTCTCCTCACATGGCAGATGGGCTGTCTCCCCTTGATCTACTTTATAGGTGAACTAACTAGAGTGCTGTGACTTCTACACCAAAGACCTAGCAACTTCCCAAATTGAGTAGTATGCAAGCATCCTGCCCATTGTAATGTGGCAGTAATATCTGTTCGCCTTTGCAAAGAACTTCTCATATCTCCTTTAAGAAAGATTCTTCTTCTATAAACAGTCTTCTATAAACAGTACTCTGTAAATGAGAGAATTCACACTGCATGTCTCTTTCATGTCCTGTCACACTCCCCTAATTAACAAGTCACTTGATATATGTGGGGTTTTTTTTCTTTTTTTTTCCCTTGTTCTGGTCAACCCCGCTCGCTCCACTCGACCCACTCGCTCTGCTCCACCCCTCTCGCTCTCGCCAGCTCCTCTCACTCCAGCCAGCCCCACTCGCTCCCGGCCGCCCCTCCCCCATACGGCTCCCACTTGTTCCAGCCGGCCCCACTCGCTCCGATCAGCTATGCTTGCTCTGGTTGGCTCCACTGGTTCCAGCCGTCCCAGTTTGGCCCCACTCGATCCGGCCCTGCTAGCTCTGGCTGTCCCTGCTTGCTCTGGCCATCCCTGTTCGGCTCAGCTCGCTCCAGACAGCCTCGCTTGCTCTGGTTGGTCTCTCTGGTCCAAGGATTCATTTCTTATTATTCTTCATAAGTACGCTGTAGCTGACTTCAGATGCACCAGAGGAGGGCGTCAGATCTTTTTAGGGGTGGTTGTAAGCCACCATGTGGTTGCTGGGATTTGAACTCATCACCTTCGGAAGAGCAGTCGGGTGCTCTAACCCACTGAGCCATCTCACCAGCCCAGTGTTTTTTCTTTTTTTTTTTTTCTTTTTTTTCTTTCACAACAAATGATACATGCTTTCTTAGGTAAGGTGTTTTTATTTTCACTGAGATATCTCAACTATCAAAAAGTCAAGCACTGTGCAAAAGGCAACTTAGTCCCTAGGCGGGAGCCGAGGGAGCACTAAAGCAATTACTGCCCACGCTAGAAGTTAAAGGAACCTGGAAATAACTACATAACCAGAAAACACCCAAGGAATTCTATAATTGATAATAATAAACATATTTAAAATGAATAGCAGTATAAACCTTTACAACAAATCCTTATAAACAAAATTGATATTATAATATATCCAAAGCCCTTGAAGTGCTAATTGTAAAAGAAATCAATAACAACTCTTAATTTCCTAGTAGAATCCTTATGATCTAAAAGCATCAGCAAGCCTCCAATGGTTAAAATATTATATAATATTCTAAACAATAGATTTTTATCTTTTCAGCTTTATCAGAAGTCTGTACCTCTCAAGAAAACATCCACTGAAAGACATATCACTATGTCAACATTGCAAAGCAGAAATAATTTAAGGCATTTAAATAAAAGTATCTGCTCATCAGTCAGAACAATTGAAAGCAAGAATCCTGTCATTCCATTCTAAATACATTAAGAAATAGACTTGCTATTAATTTATAAAATTTTGGAAAAAAATAGACAGTAGTCTGCATAACATTGCAACATTTTTAGTACAGGATGATATAATGTAAATATATAAATAGAAGATAGATAGATGATAGATGGATAGATATAGTAGATAAGTAAACAGCTATCTAAAATAAATCACACAAATACTTCTTTACTACCTAATATTATAGTCTTTGAACTATTTCTTCTTTTACACAAAATATCCTTCTTTGTAATTGTTTTCTTCAAACATAATTTTCAAAATGTTTTATCTATTGCAGAATATTTTTCTAGTTATACAGTAAAAAAAAAAACTCGCATCTTTTTCCTTAAATTGTATGCATTTACTCTGATATACAGTACAAAGATATTCAAGATAAGAATTCCATACAATTCACTGAAGTAAAAAAGAAAAGGATATGAACCTTAATTGCTACACAGAGAATAATTAACTTGTTAAACACTATTATTTTCTCAAAAATTAAGATTCTTACAATTCACATTCTTTCTTTATGAAATTTATTTTGGTCAAACCATATTAGTATACTATAAAACTGTGAATCTACTATTTTTCTTAAACTTACTTTCTTCAAGTTTGTTTTTGTTGTTTCTGCACATTTTGTTTTGGTTTGGTTTTTGGTTGCTTTCTGAGACAAGGTCTCCTCTCGTATTCCCATGTATCTCAGGCTGTGCCAAACTAGCTATATTGCTATGGGAGGACCTTGTCATCCAGGCTTTACCTCACAACCACTGGGGTGCACACAACCACCACACCTGGCTTTCTTTTTCCTTTACCACATGCTGTCCCCAAAGTTCCTTCATCATGCACTATCAGTAGATGAGGAGAAGTTCCATTGTGGTCTACAAATAAGAAGTCTTTATCCTATAGAGATATACAGCATTAATGACTTTTATTTTATCATATATAGAAAATAGAATACTGACATATTTTTATGGCATCCCAAATGAACTGTTCAGTAAAAAGAATCCTTCATAAATTGAATGGCTGTACACAGTGCATTTGAAGAGAATTTCTAAAATCCTGAATGATCCAGGGGGGGGGGGGAGAAAGAAAAGAAAAGAAAAGAAAAGAAAAGAAAAGAAAAGAAAAGAGAAGAAAAGAGAAGAAAAGAGAAGAAAAGAGAAGAGAAAAACTTCTTTTAAAGAAAAATTTTTTGATCTTGAACAAAGTTTGTTTTTGCAAACAATACTGACTGAATTTCTGTTACAGAAACTTTGAGATAAACAGACAGCTCCCGTCTTCTGTTCCCGTGACATTAACTGTTCTTTTTGTTTTCTGATATTCCTTATATTGTTTAACTATCTCTCAAGCAAAGATAATCTTTCCAGACAGAGTAATAAGGATAGAATATGAAGCAGTTTATCAAGATCAATTTGGCTTACTACATATTCATGAGATATTTCACTGTAAATATTCAAATAAAAGTCAAGTAGCTAATGTAGTCTTTCTTCTGTGAAACATTATGAAGCTTAAAGCCACACAATAACAGGACAGTAGACTCTGGCAACAGCTTTGTTTTGTCAAGAATTTCACCTTTTCACATAGCAAACTCCTGTCCAAATCAAGGACTACCTCACAGTTATTCCAAAACTCAAAAGGGCAAAAGAAAGATATGTCCTGGATGAGTCAGTAACCTCTGTAAATAAGCCACCTAAAAACTAGTCAATATTTCTACTCAACAAGGAATAGCTATAAACTTTCGATAATTTTCCTTTATATGTGACTGTATTAATTAATTTTGGTCGGCACTAGACAAACCTATAACCCTGTGCATGCTAAGTAAATGCTCTGCTACTGAGCAACACCCTAACCTTAAACTTTCACTACCTTGATCTTCAAATTAACATGAAGCATAAATTGGTATCATAAAAATCAGAATAAAAATCTAAACATGGTAATGCATATATTTAATCTCAGCATTTAGGAAGCTGTGGTAGGAGTATCTCTATGAGTGCAAATGAATAGAAAAGCCCAGACCAGGGATACAGGGCTACATACTAAGGTGATTGTGTGTGTGTGTGTGTGTGTGTGTGTGTGTGTGTGTGTGTGTGTGTGTGTGTTTAAAATCTCTCTGCTCGGAACATGGTATATATGCATGCACATAATGCCTCAACTATTGATTTTTTTCCTCTTTATTAGATATTTTCTTCATTTACATTTCACATGTTATCCAGAAATTTTCCCTTACCCTCCCGCGTCCCCGCCCTGATCCCCTACCCACCCCTTCCCACATAATGGCCCTGGCATTCCCCTGTTCTGGGGCATATAGAGTCTGTATGACCAAAGGGCCTCTCCTCCCAATGATGGCCAACTTGGCCATCTTCTTCCATATATGCAGCTAGAGACACGAGCGCAGGCGGAACTAGTTAGTTCATGTTATTCTTCCACCTAGAGGGTTGAAGACCCCTTCCGCTCCTTGGGTACTTTCTCTAGCTCCTACCTTGGGATTCCTGTGATCCAACTAATAGCTAACTGTGAGCATCCACTTCTGTGTTTACTAGGCACTGGTATAGCCTCCCACAAGACAGCTATATCCGGTCCCTTTCAGCATTATCTTGCTGGCATATGCTATAGTGTTTATTTTGGTATCAAAGACAATATTAGTTGTTACATCATACAATATTGTATTTACGTTGAGCCAGCCAACAATTACCTTACAGTCATCAAGTGTTTTCCTTCCTCTGGCTCTTGGTCAAACTCATATCTCCTTACATCTCTTTATAACATATGTGTAGATAACCTACTTGTGAGCCCATTTTTCTTGAAATCTGTTGCAATCACTTTTCGTGTAAAATAATGTTATGTTTTGTTTTGTTTTCATTAGTGGTTTGGTTGGATGTTTTTGGGTTTTTTTTGTTTGTTTGTTTTTTCCAGTTAACTGTAAATCACACACATGAGGTAATACTGTCTTGTAGCAGAAAGAGGAAGTTAATGTGGACAAGAAGCAATTGGGATTTTTCCTTTGTATTTTATTGATATCTTTTAACATCAGAAATTCTGTATTTAATATGCAGAAAAGACTGAGTATAAATTTGGTTCATTGTCAAAGTCAATTTAAAGACTACTTGATGAAACAGAGACAAGGGGCCGGGTGTGGTGGCGCACGCCTTTAATCCCAGCACTCGGGAGGCAGAGGCAGGCGAATTTCTGAGTTCGAGGCCAGCCTGGTCTACAAAGTGAGTTCCAGGACAGCCAGGGCTATACAGAGAAACCCTGTCACGAAAAACCAAAAAAAAAAAAAAAAAAAAGAAAAGAAAAAAGAAAGAAAGAAAAAAAGAAACAGAGACAAGAAATGAAACTTGAGGTGGAGGGAGAATTTGGGTGTTTGGACTGCTGCTGTTAGCACGTTGTCCATACCTAGCACCTGCAGCCTTTGCTGGTGAGGTTACAAAGGAAACACTATAGAAACATTGAATCAGTCTCATTCATATAAAGCAGTGCTGCACATCCACAGATTCAGTGTGCTTTGACTGCACTAACACTCTTCCTCACTCTCATCCTCCTGAACCTGGATTGCCAGAAGCCCTTCTCTTTCTAAATAAACCTTCCACTTTCCCGTCTTTTTTGTTTGTTTTTAATTTAAATTGTACACTGAAAAAAAAATACACAATGCATGCCTTTCTGAGACTAGCTTATTTCACTTAATATAATTCATGTATTATTTAGCTACGAATCTAATTAAGAGAAAAGAGAAAAGGACCCAAAAGAGGGATCTAACTTTGGTATTGATGCAAATTTTCTTTTGTTACATAGAGGCAGAAAAATAGTCACACAATATATTCATGTAATATGCTTGTTAATATGTAACCAAATACATATGTAAACATCACAGAAAGATAAATGTATTCATAGACTGTATCCATCTGTATACACTCTGCCTTCTGAAAGAATGGGATGTATTTTCTCAAGACATATCAGGAGCTTATATAGTTTACATTCTGAGCAAATTTATTTTCTCAGCAATACATTTATTTTTTAATTGTTTTATTAAAAATAAATCTGTATTATGGGCTACAGCATCTGGAGAGGTAGCTCAGTGTAAGAAGGCTTGTAAAATTTTTCAGGGGCAAGAACCTCAGAATATCCAGGAAAGAAGAAAAAAAAATAAAAAGGATTAGTCTGCTGGGAGAAAAGAGCATGAGTAGCCAGGTTTTACCTCAAAGTTCTCCTTGGATTCCTCCATTTAATGCTGGTTTCTTTTTTCAATTTTATTATGGATGTTGTAACTGGAATTTAAGAACAACTATGGAAGTGAAACTGTTGTAACTTTTCATTTGTGAAATGCCTGTGTAATGAGGACCTGGTCTGAGGTGTTCACAGCATAGTGCCTTAGAGCCCATGACAATTGCTATGCGCTTAGGAGTGCTTTAAGGGACCAAAACAGTCTTTAGTCATAGCAATAACAGTAGTATTGGTTAGGGTCAGGGGTGAATGTCAGTTGGTGGAGCACTTGTCTGATATGTACAAGTTCAATCCCCAGTAAAACACTCACACACAAGCACACACACTCAAACACACACACACACAAATGCACGCACATGCATTCATACACCAAGTAGTACAGGCCAAACATTTGTAATACTAATGAGTAATTAACAGAAATTAATAGTGCAAAACTTATAATATAGCATAGTTTATAAAATTAGTTTTCTATATTTTAAACTTTGAAATCAACTTAATTGATTCTATATGGATTTTTTCAGTGTCTGTATCATGCATTTTCAACTGTATTATTCTTTAATACAAATATTAATAGTGAATCACAAACTTTAAGCTGTCAAATACTTTTCCATTTATTTATAATTTTAATATATAATAATTAAAATACTATCCATTTTCATTATTACTTCTAAAAGAAATAATTGTGACTATGTTTAAGTTATATAAATCATGTAGAATCATTCAAAGTCAGTATGTGTATTTGATTGAAAAAGTGATCTATTTTCAGTTCTCATTAGATTTTTCATAAATGCAAAAACTATTAGAAAGCGGAACCTCATAACTTTAATAAACTGATTAAAAGTCACAACCTTGATCCTTACATTCAACATTTTAATTATGAAGGACCCAAGCCAATTTCTCATCTGTGCCTTTTGAAATTAATTGTACCTTGTTCTGTTGGGAAGACCATTTAAATGTCAGTGCTTATTGGTAGATACCAAAGACTAACCTGCTCACACAAAATCCTCTAAAGGCAGGGAAAATCTACGGCTGCAGGAGGGTGCTCACATATAGATCTTTATAAAGTTATTAATTTCATATTTCATCCCATAATGGTTCCTATAGGTTTGTTAATAATTTTTCCCTTTATAAAAGAAAGCATAGCTTTTGAGAGCAGCAAAAACCTCAGTAGATAATAAAGCTATTTAATTATATTAGGAGTATATTGGTACTTTGTTTTCACTTCACCAAAGGATGCCCACAGCATATGATTAATCTTTTCAGTATGTGCTAACACCTGGAAACATTCCAGGCATCTAGTTTTGATCAATGGGAAAAGAAAGGCCTGAGAATGAAGTGCGTTTGAGATCTTCATTATACAAGTCTGAGAAAAATCAATAAAACGAGAGCAATCTTTTTTTTTTTTTTTTTTTTTATCTGTTAGATGCAGATTTTGTAACTAAGTACTAAGGTAACTGCACATCTGAACATGAGCTGCTGGGTTAGGCAGATCTCTGCTGGGTTCCTTTGATGTTAATCTACATCTTAATGTTAATGGCTAAAACTCTGATCTTCCAGCATTTCTCAGCTATTTTGTTCTTGTAACCCAAGTGCATTCCTAAGAACCACTGAGCGTCCACAAAATATTTGGTTTTACTTATATCTGTTAGTAACTACTAGGACTTAAACAGAAAATAGTCAATTGGTATCTATGTTAATTTGATCTTAATAAATAAAATGTATGATCTATGATATATCTTACTGGAAAATGAATAGATTTTTAAAAAGAAAAACAATAATACAAATAATGACACAGAGATATGTAGTTTTAAACCTTAGAAATACCTTTGTAGATAAGGGTTGATATTATTTTATGGTATTACATTGTACTTGCTACTTTTCTCTTGCTGTGATTAAATTACCATGTCCAGGAATAAATCATAGAAGAGTATATTTTAGCTTATGGCTGCTGAGGTACAGTCCAAAATAGTGAGGGAAGAATGACTGCAGAAACAAAAGGCTGAAAGGCCTTGCCCTCAGATAGGAAGAAGACAGACAGACAGACAGACAGACAGACAGGAAGGGAGGCAGGGAAGGAGAGATGGAGGAAGGAGACAGAGAGGATACAGCACAGGAGAGAAAAGGAAGAGAGATGAGGAGAGGCAGCTAAACGTGGTAGATAAGCCTATAAACTCTCAGTGACTGCCCCCAATAACATACTTTCTCCTGCAAGGTTTTACAATCTAAAACTTCTATATGTTTCCTCATAGTGTCACCAACTGGGAACCAAATGTTCAACTATATGAGCCTATGCAGGCAAATGATTAGTCAAATAATCACATGCCCTAAAACACAATAATGTAGCCTGTAATTTTCTAAAGTTTAATGCAGTGTGGAATCTGAAACCCGATCAATGAACTTAATGTTCTTTGTAATAATAAAAGTCATTGGTGTACCTTGAATAAGACATCTTGGATTGATATTTATGACTTTTATCTTGAAGATCTTGATAGATCTGGAATCCCTAAATGTCTTTTTATTACACTTCAGGAACCACTAACTTTCAATAATTTCTTAAAAACAAACAAACAAAAACAAACAAACAAAAAACATGGTTGCACTGTGATTTGTATGTGTTGAGGGTAGGGGTACATGGAGGGAAAGAAGGAAGGGAGGGAGGGAAAGAGGAGAGAAGAGAGGTCTACAATACATCAGACTTACTTTTTCATTTTGTAAATTATATTTATTCATTTTATTTTATGAGTGTTTTGCAAACATGGATGTGTTGCCTACCACATGTGTACTTGGTGCCCATAGAGGTTAGAAGAGGTCATCAGATCCCCTGGAATAGAATGTATGGATGCTTGTAAGCCACTATGAGGATGGTGGAAATCATGTTCGGCTCTCTACAAGGACAAGTTCTGAGAGATGGGTCATCTCTCCAATACCCAACTTATTTCTTTTTCTATAAAGTATTGTAACAGGACCTTGGATTTTAAAGTCCAAACTTGAGGAACATTGGTATTTAAAAAAAAAAAAAATTGGGAGCTTCAACCAAAATGAAAATAAGATACTCTTTTTAATGAGAAACATTGCTGAAGAATTTTACCAGTATATGAGGAACATTGTCCTTTATCAAAAGTAGGACATATTCTGTTAGATTTTAGCAGAATGTTCCTTTTAAGCAAAGAGCCGGGCTGGGAAGGGAACTCAGTAAGCAAACTGCTTCCCTACGAGAGAACTAGAATCTCCCCAGTGCTAAAGTAAAGACTAAACATGTGCTGTGAGAAGGCCTTGTAAAAGACGGGTGGTTCCTGAGGAGCCACACCTTTGGTAGTCCTTTGGGACTTACATGCACACATAAACACACAGACACAAATACCCAGATGAAGAGAGTAATTAGCAAACTAAGTCTCACTGGCAACCTTGAGACAGGAGAGATCTGCTCTAAAACATTAGCATGACAACCACCTCACAGGGAAGATAGCAAAGTAGGAGGGGCCAACAGGGACATAGGTAACCATCAGCCAGGGATGGAACTATGGAGAAGGAATTTCTGAGAGAACAAGTAGCAGAAGATCAAACTCATTTTAATATAGCTGAGACCCAGTAGCCAAAGAGAACTACCAAGGGCTGGCTCTCTTAAACCTGTAAGTGTACTGGTATGTACCTGTTACTATAGCCATATACCTTTCTCCACACTGTGTTGATAAAATGGCTTTTTGCCTACCCTATAAAAAGATCTTACTTTCAAGAGTGTTAGTAGAAGCCAGGGGTGGTGGTACATGTCTTAAATTCCAACCCCTGGAAGACAGAACCACGCAATTAGTTCTCTACAGGTTCAAGGTCAACCTGGTCAACACAGTGAGTTACAGGCTGAGGAGGTCCAGCTATCAAAGTATTGAAGTCCAGCAAACAAAAGTCCCCTTTGGCTCCCCAAATTAACCTGCTCTATTAAAATTAATCACCTTATCCTAACACAGGTTTCCTCTTTTACCTTTATTCACTGCCATTTGCCTATATGCCAGATCTGTCTCCTCTCTACCGAGAAGAAGTCCTTTGTCCCCTTGCTGGAACAAATACCCTTTTCCCCATCTCCCTGTTTGCTCTCTTTCCCTGCTCCTTCATCCTCTATCTTCTATCTTTGTCTCTTATTCTATGACCTCTGTCACTGGGGTAAAGTGCTTGATTGGCCGGGTCCTGAGCCAATACCGCTCCTGCAAACTACACGTTAGGACTGATAGGTTGCCCCTATTCTCACCTTAATTCAACCAAGCAACATTGCATTACTGCCACAGCTTTACTGGCATCCCTGCCTTAATCCTCTCTCTCACTCCAAGCCACAGCTCAAGGATGCCCCACGGGTTCACCTATCACCTCGCTCAGTCCAGCCCTGCCACCGTTTAACTCACTGGCACTTCACAAGGATGTAGAACAATCCTTGGTTCTACCCTCAAAGATAGTCAGTAAGTAATGGAATAAACACATTACCAAATTATGCAATCACAGAGAGTCCCAATAACAAAATAAGAACAGTTCATGCTTACTGAGCTTGCATGATATAATCGGACATCAATTTAATCTGCCTATAAAACACATAATGCATATATGCTGCTTTTGCCCATTTGGCAGTCCAATGGCTGAGACCCTGCAAAGTTCAATAACTAATCAACTGTCATGCCTACAATGATCTGGCTATTGACGTCAGACTTTCTGCTTCAGGAGTCTTTATGCCCCGTGTTTCTAATATCAACAACAGACTGAGTGAAGGGCTCTGGTCTCATCACAACACTTGTTTTGTGTAGGATTCACAAAACCATTTTGATCTACTGTTACAATGTGTCAGGTGATTTGTTATGACTCACAGAACATTTTTTGCCTGTCAAGTTAGGAAGTGTAAGAAATAGGACAGACGCTATTTCGCAGTCAGCCCACACTTGATAGTTCACATGGGTCTGAGGAGATGCAGCTCTGCCCCAGCAGACTGCGAACCACTCTTGTTCATCAATCTTGCAGTGGCTGTTAACTCGTCCCCAGGACATATCACTCTCTACATAGCACCTCAGCAAAGCCAAATGCAGTGACAGATAAAACTTGCGTTCCTGTTTGTATGGGGAATTCAAACCTGAGTTGGAATGCCACATGATTGGGAAGGAAATTTGGATCACTAATGAGGTCTACATTTAATGCTTTAGTAACTTGGCCAGTTGTTACTTTATAGTTCATGACATAAAGCTAATAATTCTTAGGATTATTGCACAGCAGTCAATCTCTGGCTCTCTTGTTTCTCATATATATGTTAATAATTTCCCAAGGGACATTACTAC
The DNA here is from genome assembly GCA_902729485.2 of Mus minutoides. Lineage (NCBI taxonomy): Eukaryota > Metazoa > Chordata > Mammalia > Rodentia > Muridae > Mus > Mus minutoides. Next base: position 281,389 of record LR750480.1, read on the forward strand.
ATTGTTGATGAGAAGGGCCAAATATGGAAGGGAAACTAAAATGATGGAAATGCACGAAAATACAAGTAACAGTATGAATTATGAACAGACATTTATTGAACGAAGACCATAGGCACTGGTTTTACCAATGGAGAAACTATGTTAGTGTGGATGCAGAAAGAACATGAGGAGCTAAAACAAGGTTTGGTCTAAAATCTATGGTTACTGGCCTCAAAATTGCCAACATATCTCAACAGACTCATAAAACTAGTCCGATCACTTAACTTCCCCTCTGACTTTCGCTCACTGAACTGCGGTATTGAACCTGAAGATTTTGAATGACCTATATGAATATGATTCAAGTGTTCCTATATTTCTACAAACTATATAAGATTGTTTAGAAAGTTAATTCTAATGGGGAAAAAGCATGATCTTTCAGGACAATTCACAAAACAGATTCACAAAATCCTATAAAATATAATGGTTATGAATAATTATATTTGATGTCTCTAAACTTTATACACACACAAATTGAATCTAACACTAACTTGTGATTTGGAGTCACAAGCATAGCCATAACTATCTGCCCTTTGTGAGTAGTCTTGAAAACTATTGGTTTAGGAACTATTTGAAGGGATGGGAGAAATCCTTCTGACTCTTATCTTTTGAAGTAAACTTTTTTAAAATTTAAAAAGTGGGCCATTTAATTGAGGGTTGCTACATATTGGCCATGATTCTCAGTGCCTCAAAGAGAGCTAGCCCAAGTTACATGTGAGTGGGGAAGCAACGTTTGCCTAGATATCTTTGGTGAGATGAATGTTTTTCCGAATCCCTCGGTTTTGGTGGAGGGGAAGACCTGATTTAACTTCTTAGGCAAGCATTCAGTCTCTGAGGCACACCTTCATTCTCCTAGCATATTGGCCTTCTGGAGAATTAATTAAAAAGCAATCAGAGCCATCAGAGGAGGCTACCTGAGTGTGGAGCAAGTAGTTCATTGAGTCTCTTATGTTATTAGATATTAGGGTAGATCCATAGATGAAAAAAGTTTTAAATCATTAGGAATAACAAAAATTATTATGGTTTTCAGAAAGACTTACTGATTCAATATTAGACTGACTATCTTACATTTTAGCTATTTTTATATGCATAAATTAAAGGTCAAATTAACTTATTTTATACTTCATTATATTTTAGCTATTATTTACATTTTCTTTTAAAAGAAGAATCCATTTAATCCACAATCTACCTAATTAAACTTGTAGTAATAGCGTTTTCCTCTTGGCATATGTAAAATACATAATAGATTTTTGTTTGTTTGTGTTTTCAAGACAGCGTTCCTCTGTGTAGTCCTGGATGTGTTGGAACTCATTCTGTTGACAAGGCTGGCCTTGAACTCAAGAGATCCTCCTTTCTCTGCCTCTCAAGTGCTAAGATTAAAGATGTGCACTGCCACTACCCAACTAAAATGTTAAAATTCTTATTTGCAAAAGACAGTACATAATTTACTGTCCAAGTGTTTACTGCTTCTTTAATGGTATCATAATTCAAATGCTTTTGTTAAGTGCTAGTAACACTTAAAGGTGTCACAAAAGTGGCAATCAGAATCTACTATACTATATAGAAAGCTGAACATAATATAATAGTATGTAATACACATATATTAAATTTTCTACTATAGAAATAGCATCACGTGTATTCATTCTAAACAAGCTCAAAACACTCTGCCCAAGAGAACATAATCTGGAAGAAATGAAAACAAGCATCATGAAGGTGTCCTCATGCCTTAGATGCTACACAGAAAAAGAAGGAAGGGGCTTTAAGAGCCAAGATCCAAAATGAAGGGAAGATATATTGGACAAAGGACAGCTTGGGAGCATGGTATTGATTCTGCACAAAGATATAAGCGCTTAGAAGATAAAACAGATTCATAAATCAGGTTGCTGATTGGTTTAGCAAGCATAAACACCCCTTCCAAACTGAAATTCCAATCTATCTATAATTATTGCCTGGTTGGTTCTTTGGATAAATATGTCTCCAAAATTCAGAAAGGAGACTCATTAGCACAGCTTTATGACAAACCACTCAATAACAAAATAGCCTAGTCGGGAAAAGCATCTATTCTGGAGGTGCATGGACCCAGCTTCTGTGGATTTTCATTTTAGGGGGAAAAATCTATGATGTATATTTTGTATATTTTATTAGTAATACTAGAACTTTGTATTCAAGCATATTCTTTATGCAGTGAATATTCAAAATAACGAAGAAAGGAAGAAATAAATGGAAGGAAGAAAGGATGGAGGAAACAAGGGTAAAAGGGGAAGACAAAACAAGACAGTGAAAGAGTGAGAGAGTTGAGGTGATTTCATTTGTGGGGTATCACTGTTGATTTTTTACTTGCTTCCCTATTCCACTCACAATACAAGTCAGTGGAAATCAGAGAATGGGCCAAAGCCCTCACACCTTCTGAATTGCCTATATAATCCTTTCCCCTTCATCATGGATTGGGACAATGAATATGACAAATGTCTCCAAAACCCAGTGGAAGCCTGAACTTATTAACAAAAGCAATTCTGTTCTTATAAGTTTCTGAATTTTTGGAGTTGGGAAAAAATTTACTTTTCTCATATTTGAAAGTAACATAACAGCAGTTACCTCACAGGATGTTGATGACAGTTTAATAAAAGCATCATTGATATAACATTTGGAACAAATGTCACCTAAGAAAACATCCCTTGCTCTTTAAATTAGTGACTCTCAGCTCCAGGCAATCATTATGAATCACAGAGAGCAGCATACAACAGTGATGGCTGATCCCAACTTATATAAACTACAATGAACTGTCTAATGGCAAAAGGTCATTCCTTGAGCAGCTTTTAAAGCTTCCTGGGGCTCAGAAGTTCCATAATAGAGCATGAGTATGCACAAGACCCAGAGTTCACAGCAGCACAACTGAACCACCCAATGTTTGCCACATGATATGGTTCAAACTGAGAATCATTATTCCCAAAGCAACATCCCAGAGTACTCTGGGCTTGATTTTAAGGGATATCATCATGTATGGAAAGACTGTGCATCAGGTGATCAAGAGATGCCTCCTACACTGTATAAACTGTCTTTCTAGTATTATTAAATTTGATTATTAAAGAGGGATAGACTTAGGTTTAATAACCTTAAGGAACCTCACAAATCAGAGGGATAGAGCAAATCTTAGCTTTCACAAAGGAGAGTCTTACAGAATAAGTTACTTACTATCCATGTCCAGAACTCTGGCCTACATCCCCTGTACCATGAAACCTAGGAAGCCAAGCTCATATAGTTTTTAATTTTGGTTACTGGCAATACTGCTGCTATGAATAAGCTTTGTAAACTTTTTCCATTTAGATGTTTCTTCTAGAAATGCCCCTAGGAATAACAGTAATATACACTGCCCTTCAAGAGAAACAAAAATTATGTTTTGAGTTTTAAAGATGGGAATCTCATACTGACAATTAGTTAAAACTAGAGGATATGTTTATTGCCCAAGTAGGTCCGACCCCCATTTTGTATTTTTTCATGATAATGCTACTTTAGGATTGTTTTAAAATTTTCTTGTACAAGAGAACACTGTAGATGCTGTGCTAGTTTAAGCACTCCTAGAAGTGCATAGGTTATGGGAAATTTAGTTCACAATTTAGATATACATATGCATGAATCTGAGAATACCAGTGTATGCAGTGCTTTCTGGACTTTCCTTTTACATAGTGTAAAAAGAAAAGCTGGCATTTTAGGAGGGTTTCAAAGGAATCAGGCCATGTTCCTCCCTTACATAAGCTGCATGAAATTGGGGCCAGGTCGCACGTATCTATATTTTGCCCCATCTGTGCCTCTGGTACACAGACTGCTCTAGTTATGTGTTTGTAGAATAATGATTCCCTGAAAAGCCCCATCAGCAAACCTTACCCTTAAAACACCCTCTTACTTATTCTACTGAATCAGTGGGGCTCCAGATAAAACTCATTAAATCAACCCTCCTCCAGCCACCACCAGCTTTCTTTGTATCTTTGCACATCTGGCTTAAGAACTCAGCACTGGTAGGTAACCTGTTCACAGGTCCTCCCTTCATGGAAGGCTTAAGTATTTGAACCAAAAGAGAAAAGAAAGCAAATACATATATTTTACCACCAACACAGATTGCTTGTCCAAACATTGAACAAGTGCCCTGCAACTCCCAAATGTAATGGGGAAGAAATTCTGCTGTGTTCTAGCTTAACTAGGACACAGGAAGCAACAATGTAAAACCCAGGTAAGACAATTAAACTGGTAGCTTCCAGAGGCCCTTGCACATTTATGTTACTGCTACAGAAACAGTGTGTATTCATTAGTCTGTGTTTAACTTTCAAGAATCTCAGGTGTTTAGGTAAAATTTCAAAGGTGTGTTTAAAAATCTGGAATGGCCATGCAAGCCTCTAATCCAGGCACTCAGGAGGCTCAGCAAGGAGGATTAGGTGGGGTTGAGGCCAGCTTGAGCTGGGTATTGAGACACTGTATCAGCACAAAAAGAAACACAACAAGGGCTAGAGAGATGGCTCAGCCATTAAAGGCTAGGCTCATAACCAAAAATATAAGAAACACAACAGATGTATATGGGAGGGAACTACAGATTTTTGTAGACAGAATATCTTGTGCATTGTATGGATACCTTTCAATTAAAAAAAATAAAATTAAAATAAAATAAAATAAAATAAAATAAACCTAAGGTTTACAGGAAAGGGCAGAATAGAAGGTGGAACATCCAGGAGGCAGAAAGAATGCTGGAAGAGAGTTGGGTGTGGCAGGTTGTCCAGGAGGATGTGACCACACAGACACATGGCCCCTGAGCACAGGAAATTAGCTGCATGGCAATATGTACATTAAAATAAATGGTATAATTTAAGTTATTATCTAATGTGTGAAACATCTAGCTATGTGGCCAAAGTAATGGTTAATATATTTTGACACTGAGTCTTATTTCTGGGAGTATGGGCCTGGGAGGAAGAACCAGGCCAAATCTCTGCAGAAATCCACAGGAAAGCACCTCGATTTTGCAATCTGTGAAAACTGTAGTACCAGCAATAAAACAATACACACTATGTGCTAAGGTAGAAATGATTCTGAGAGGGAACTATCGTAGGTCTGCTCATTAAGGAGCTGCTGTGACATTTTATTAAGCAGCTCCCTTCCTTAGTAGAAAGCAAGCTTAACATACAAAAACATCCTCAACCCCAAATGAGACCACTTTCCCACAGAATTGTCTACAGTTCTCTCATTTCATGTCATCTTTGTTTGGATGTATATACTCAATAATGTTAGTCACGGAATACACAGACATTTCACACCTTACGTTTCTCCAAGAAACACTGTATTTTAACAAAATTTCATAATAGTTTAATTACATAATACTCTACTGCTAATTAAATTGTAGTCTGCGTTACAATTGTGCAACTTTAGATGGACTACCTTTCACTAGGCCATGTTTCCTGTGTGGAGTTTTTCCTCCACTTACATTTTCTAAAGAGATTCACCCAATAATGAAAGAATATGGCTAAAAAACATGTACATATTTTACATAAAATGGGTAATTTTCCAAAATATTTAAATAGGCACAGTGTTTAAATCAAACTGGAACAGCACCTCAGATTTGGATCCTTACCTCCCTGTGCCCATTCACATATTTCATTGGCAAAAACTATCTGCAGGGTCTCCATCTGGATGTTTTTGTAAAATTATTCATATTTTAAAGTAATAAATATTCACTTTCAGATTGCCAGCTACTCAGAAAATGTATCCCCTTGCTTTAGCACACTGACTGAGAGAAATTCCAATTGAGGAAAAATGATAAGTGTTAATTTTTATCAAAAATATGCCATGAGTCTGACTTTGAACTCTGGTCTTTCTTATGGGTCCTTTAAGAAATGCTATAGAGCGTAGTAATTTTTCAAGGTAAGAAGCTTAAGATTCACACTTGGTTAAGATGTTTATCATCTCCACCACACATTCCAATACACACATACACACACACACACACACACACACACACACACACACACACACGCACGCGCACACATACAATCAGACACACATTCATAGAAACACTAACATACACACACATCCATACACATACACACAATCACACATAACATACACTGAGATCCAAACATATATATACAGACACAATTACTCTCTCTCTCTCTCTCTCTCTCTCTCTCTCTCACACACACACACACACACAAAACTAATGATATGATTGCACAAATGTTTCAAAACAAGTGTATAAATATTTTAAAGCAGGCAGATAATTTCTTAGTCCTTAAAACATAAAGCAATTAATAGAACATTTAGAAGTAACTTTATTTCTTTTGCAATTTGAACTAATTATAGAGAAGCACTTCACAGAATATATTTTAAGAGAAAGAATTAACTATAAAATATCTTAAGGTGATTTCTACATAAAACTGCATTTTAAAGAACGTTTCATTCTTCAGGCATGAATAATTTCACGCCTTGAGACATGTTCACCTGATCAAAAATAACTATTTCCCTCTTTTAAAAGTTAGTTTGTTGGAGAAAATAGTATACAGTTATAAATTAATAAAAATAATAATGAATCTTATTAAGGGGAATGTATTTGCTCAATGACTCAAATTTAAAAAGAAAAAGAAAAAGTAAGAAAGAAAGGGAAAAATAAAAGATGTATTCCAAAAAACACTCTCTGACCCTTTACTTTTAACACCAGAGATTAGTTTTTTTTTCTTTACAGAAAGTTTTGAATGTTGTTAAACTGTGTAAATCCTTTGTGATCCTTATTGGGACTGTTCATTTAGTCTAGCTGATTCTCCCTCCCCCACAGCCTTTTCTCGGTCCTGAAAATAGAAGTTCATCCTATGAGATGAGGTAAAGTGGACCCCATGAGAACAATGATGGCCCTGCAAAAAGTCCCCAGGACCTCTCAGTGGCAGGCAGGCATCAGGAAAACCTGCTCCTCTCTATTCCTCCAACCAAATCACAACCAAGACTCTGAGAGCCTAAACAGCATGCAGAGCTGTCCTATTTGCATGCAGGATTTATTCCTGTTTAGCTTGATACCATCTGTTTTGATATTCTAAGTAGAAAGGTTTATACATAAAACAATATTATATAACTTTTCACTCTAATTTAAAGAGCAACTAACCAAAATGCTTACTATATTTCCAAATTGAATAAAGTTGTTCAGTTAAAATAAGATAAAATCCTTCAAGATTAACACTTTTGTCTCCAAATATGTCTTAAAATCTTAAACACAATTGATATACCAGTAAAAATTTCCAGTTGACACATAATAAAAATTGTATTTTATTTTTAAATTTAATTTATTATAACAGATACTTGGAAACAAAAAGTAAACATACTTAAAAGGTTATAGTGTGATGTTTCAATACAACTGTAAATGTGTAATGTTTAAATCAGGTTTAATATATTTCTCTCCTCAGACAGTTCTCGTGTTCATAATGGAAATATTTCAGTTCCTGTACCTAGTGTTTTTAAAAATATCTAGTACAATCTTGTTATCTGGAACCATCCCTCTTTGCAGTTTTACACAAGAATTTAACCTATTATGTATTAATAACCTGCCAACAACCCTCCTCCTCATAATGAATTACTCATAACTGAATATATATTTAAATACATACCTCCTGTTAGTAGCTTCTTTATGACTTGAAAAACATGGCACATATACTAAAAAATGCTAGATTTTAAGCGTTATATTATATTTAAAGAATATGGAACATCATGAAAATAGACTTCAATGATACTTTATTGATATACATTAGTAAAATGTCACAAGCGTGAGTACCACATGTAATTATCTAGATATTCACAATATCTTAACAATGAGAATTATATAAACTATTGAGTGTTAGAACTTATGATAATTAAGTATTTAATGAACTGGTATTTTTTTAATCTATTAGCAGATTTAAAGACAGTGATTTCCCAGCCTTAGAATTTTCAGGAAGATTATTTAGAACAAAGATGTATGATCAGCAAGTTTGAGAATTGTATATTGTTTGACCACAAGGGGACCATATATATATATATATATATATATATATATATATATATATATATATATATGTGTGTGTGTGTGTGTGTGTGTGTGTGTGTGTGTGTGTGTGTGTGTGTGTGTGTGTATCTTAGGCAAGAAAGGTAACAGATACAACAGAAAATGTGTTTATCAATTCTTAAAACTTAACTGGTTAACAAAAAAAAAAACATTTGTAATCACAGGATTATTGATTTTTAAAAGCAAATGATTGCTAAGGCCATTGTTAATCAACACACATTACATGTGTTGGAGAAAAAGCTTTTTCCTGATTATGTTTCTTAATACATTAAGTAGTGCCGGGTGTGGTGGCACACGCCTTTAATCCCAGCATTTGGGAGGCAGAGGCAGCTGGATTTCTGAGTTCGAGGCCAGCCTGGTCTACAGAGTGAGTTTCAGGACAGCCAAAGCTATTCAGAAAAACCCTGTCCCCAAAAACAAAAAAACAAAACAAAAAAACAAAAACAAAAACAAAAAAAGTGGTGACCCACGCCCTTAATCCCAGCACTTGGGAGGCAGAGGCAGCTGGATTTCTGAGTTCGAGGCCAGCCTGGTCTACAGAGTGAGTTCCAGGACAGCCAGGGCTACACAGAGAAATCCTGTGTTGAAAAACAAAACAAAACAAAACAAAACAACACAACACAACAACAAGGACAACAACAATACCAAACAAACAAACAAAAAACCACGCATAACCCTGTGGCTTCTCAATGCCTGACAAATTTCTACTTTCAATAAACTGATATTTAATGTTCTAACTATAGATACATTTTATTAAAGTCATTGTTTTCTGTGAGCAGCAATATATCTCTTGGCTGACAATAAAAGAATCTCCAAGCTCAGTTCAACTAACCCAGTGACCTGAGGTAAAGCCTGAAATTGAGTGAAATTACACAACACGCTCCCTAGGCTAAGCAGACAACCAAGAGATAAAAAACAATGTCTAACAAGGGCATGCTTAAAGCTTGTTACTTTTTTTTTAATTAAAATTACAAAACAGATGGAATGGTGAGCTATAAAAAGAACCAAGCATTTTGCACAAATATTCTCTATGGTGCAACTGGCAAAAATCAACTCTCCTCTCGGCAGATACAAAGTAGATGCTGTTCCTCTCCTGAAGGGCCAGGGAGGATCTAAGCCAACTGTCCCATGGTGGCCTATGTAGCATGGCATGTAGTGTTTTCCACAATGTCATGAAGCACACCCACTACAAACCAATGGGCCTTCACAGTAGGGTGCATGGCTCGCTCCTTCCATGCAGTCAACCCACATCTGATTTGCTTATATCTCCAGGGCACAAAAGGAGAAGAGTGCCAACAATAGTAATAATAGAAATAGAGCTTGCAGAAGTATTGATAAAAGTTCTAATGAAGAGCTGGAGAGATGGCTCAGTGGTTAGGAGCAGGCAGGCACTGCTCTTGCATAAGACTGAAATTTTTGGTTAACCCTCTTCTGACCTCTGCTGGAAACTCCAGCATGTGTTATGCATACATAAAGACACACAGAGACATATACATACACTATAAGAGACCTACTGCTGATTTCTTATTTTAAATTTTCATGGAACATGTTTTCTATTCATTCTCCTGATTCTATAATACCCACATGTCTTCTTATCCCTTCATAACAGCATTACTTCAAATTCCAAACACCACCAAGTTAATAAATCTGATAAATCATGCTCCACTATGTTCATAGCAGCCTTATTTATAATAGCCAGAAGCTGTAAAGAACCCAGATGTCCCTCAACAGAGGAATGGATACAGAAAAGGTGGTACATTTACACAATGGAGTACTATTCTGCTATTAAAAAAACGAATTTATGAAATTCTTGGGAAAATGGATGAATCTGGAGGACATAATCCTTAGTGAGGTAACCCAATCACAAAAGAAGTCATTGGATATGCGCTCACTGATAAATGGATATTAGCCCAGAAACATAGAATACCCAAGATACAATTTGCAAAACAAGAAAATCAAGAAGAAGGAAGACCAAAGTGTGGATACTTCATTCCTCCTTAGAATAGGAAACAAAATACCCATGAAAGGAGTTACAGAGACAAAGTTTAGAGCTAAGATGAAAGGATGGACCATACAGAGACTACCCCACCAGGGGTATCGATCCCATAATCAGTCACTAAACTCAGACACTATTGCATAGGACAGCAAGTGTTTACTTAAGGAACCCTGATATAGCTGTCTCATACAGAAGTGGATTCTCACAGTCATCTATATGATGGAACACAGGGCTCACAATGGAGAAGCTAGAGATAGAACCCAAGGAGCTGAAGGGGTCTGCAACCCTAGAAGAGGAACAACAATATGAACTAACCAGAACCCCCAGAACTCTAGTTCCATATGTAGCAGAAGATGGCCTAGTTGGCCATCATTGGGAGGAGAGGCCCCTTGGTATTGCAATCTTTATATACCCCAATACAGGGGAAAGCCAGGCCAAGAAGTGGGAGTGGGTGGGCAGGGGAGCAGGGCTCGGGGAGGGGGGAGGGAACTTTCGGGATAGCATTTGAAATGTAAATTAAGAAAATATCTAATAAAAAAATTGAAAACTGAAAAAAAATAAATCTGATACATGAAGTTTTAGGATTAAAGAGTGCTGGGACAATTATGTGTGCATGATCTAAGGAAGGTGAATGGAACCGATGAATTTCTAACAGTATACTAGTAGACATGAGCAAGACTACTGTAGAAACTGCTATTTCCAAAAGGCCTCTCTCTAATCTGCCTAACGGAATTACATTCAGTACTTCTACTATGCAGGTGCAACAAAGCTGAGAAGGTAGGCTGACCAACTCCACGACAGGCTTCAAATTGGAAGTTTGGGAAGCAAGTGCTAAATATCTGTCTCCAAGAACTGAGCAAGTCCTGGCCTCAGAAGCTGCCCTGCCACCTGGCCTGATGCATGACAATGGGTCAGGAACAGTTTTCAGATGTCCTCAGCAATTGTATCCAGACCTCCCCAGCAACAGTTTCCAGCCCCCAAGTCCTGGTAATAGAATGTCCCTACAGATGGAACAAGATAAAGGTCACCTATCCAAGAAGATCCCTAATGTGCTTTAAATCTGGCCTGCGAGCTCACTTGGTTGTCTCTCTATCTTGGTAATGGGAGACCCAAACATGCTGGGCTTCTGCATAATAAAACAGCCTTTGCCTTTACATACTATTTGAGTCCTGGGTATCATTCTTTGGCTAATATAAAGCTTCCTAAGAGGTACCAACAAATGCTGGGAACATGAAACCCCAAGCCAGCTTCTAAGCAAGATGTTATGCGCCACACAGACATTGGACACATTGTATTTCACAGCTGTGCAGCCTCATTCTGGACCATCTGTAAACAAGGAGCTATTCCAGATGCCAGCAGCCTTCAAAACAGTGGTAATCAATAGTCCACACTCCAGTCTGCACTTCAGTCTGTTGGATGTCCTGGGCAGGCTAAGCCTACTTGGTTTCAAAAGACCTTCAACAAGTTGCACTTGACATTCACAAAAGAACACACTGTGTGTGATGACACTTTTTCTCTCTGGTTTAAATTAAATGTGACATTCATAACTTAAATTCTTCCCTGACTAATTATACATCAGAAAAAAAAGGATTTTTCTTCATGGATTAAATTATAATCAGAAATTTAAGCAAGCTTATCAGAATCTTTTGTACTTTTAAAAAAATAAGTCTTGTTATAGTTAGCTTTTTCTAAGTATCCAAAAGAATAAAACTATCAAAATAAAAAAAAATACTTCAAACTCTTTTATATATATATATAATTTTTTTTTTTTTTAGACAGGGTTTCTCTCTATAGCCCTGGCTGTCCTGGAACTCACTTTGTAGACCAGGCTGGCCTCGAACTCAGAAATCCGCCTGCCTCTGTCTTCCAAGTGCTGGGATTAAAGGTGTGCGCCACCACCACCTGGCAATAGGTATATCCTTAACAGTGAGGTTACTTCATGCCATAAAGCTGATTTTCCACCTAACATGATTTTCTTCCAAATTTAAAAATTTTATGTTGAAAAGAAATCTAAGATAAACCAATTAGATTAAACTTGTTCAAGAAAATCCATTTCATTAGCACCAGTTAAATCCATTTACATATCTAAGTATTTTAATTCAATCATAAATAAATGTGATCTTCACTGAAATTCCATATTATTCCTGTCAAAGAAAATAAGTTTAAAAAATTGTACTAACTCAGTAAAGTGCTTATAAAGAGCATATTTTAAAGTATCTTTTTCTAATAGTCAAAAACTTCATTCAACAGAGAAATATTGTTAAAATACTGAACTAGGAAAAATACATTTTATAATCTAAAATTATGTTTACCTGTTACCTATTCTTTAAAAACTTTAAAATAGGAAGGGAAGCGATCACTCTGCACTGAAGATTTTCTATTAGAATAAAGACACAAAGTAAACACAAGCATGATACAAACACTTCTAAATCTAGTTGGTTGAATTTTTACTGATCATGATAACAGAGTTTCATGTATACCAGTAAAATATACCTACAAAAGGCAGGGGTGAGAGGACTTAGATACAGGACATGGGTATATATTTCTATTTTGTCTCCTAGCTTGATTTTAATTTTTTCTTCATCTTCTGTGACTTCACCTTGTTGCTGAATCCAAAGGCCTGACTGTGAGGTAAGACAAATATCATCCGTAAGACATCTGTGAATACCAGGCAGATAGAACCAGAAATGCTTACTCCTGTGTGAAATTACTTCTAGAATTTACCTCAGTATGAATTCAATGTTTGCCGGTACTCTACTGATTCATATTCTAAATGCTTTCTAATACCTTAAAGTAAATCAGACACTGAGGTAGCGACACATACAGCACATTGGGAACCACTAGTTACATGTGCACAATGCACTGGACCTAGAAAAAAAAACTATGGGGCCATAAGCAGGACTCATGGTTACAATTTGTGTCATTATATGATAATGTTCTTCACATCCTATCTCATACATAATCTGATGCTATCCTCTACCATATTGCATGTTAGATAGAGTAATACTATATTCTTCAATGGCTGAGGGAATTAAAGGTTAGAAATCCCAAACTCTTTGACACATATCCATCCTATAATGAGTTTCCTATTGAGAGGATTTGAGTTGTTTGTGTTCTAGACTGGCATCCAGCTGCTACATGAGGTGATAGATGCACCCACCCTCATGCTATCACAGACAGTGTGGCTCATACTCACCTTTGAAAATGTTCCCATTTTTGAAACTCCATATCCTAAGCCCTATCTTAAAACAACCCAACCACTGCCAACATAAGGTAAACTTACATTATACCATAAGGCACTTCAAGTTACACAGTGGGCCTATGAATCTGTTACACTAGGGATAGTTCTGAGCAGACTGTGTATCAAAAAGAAAAGTTTATTAATGATGTCAATGGGGTTGAAAATATCTAAGGGTCCCCAGGGCTTCTGCAGAAATGTGGGATACAGGTCAAGGCCAGGCTAAAGTTGTACCCATTCTATGAACATGGAACCAGGAGCCAGGTGTGACCAATGAGTGCCTCCTCTACAAGAACTTGAAAAAACGTTTGCTGAATGTGAAACTGGTTTCTGCTGGATGTTCTACTGACTAAGCATTCTATAGGCTGTTGACCTTAGCGCTCTACAGTGAGCTGGCTCAGTGGGTAAGAGCATACACTGTTCTTCCAGAGGACCTGAGTTCAAATCATAGCAACCACATGGTGGCTCACAACCATCTGTAATGGGATCCTATACCCTCTTCTGGTGTGTCTGTGGTGAGTATAGCAGCAGTATACTCACATACATAAAATAAATAAATAAATCTTTAAAAAAAGGAAAGGAAAAAAATGTACATTCTTTCATCTTGGAGACCATGAGTGATGTCACATTGATAATTACTGAAGTACCTCCAAGCTAAATGCCAGTGAAAACTGTGCTTTTATGGGCAGTAATTCCATCAGGGTCTTGGCCATGTATTTACATAAACCCTTTCTGACGACACAGTGTATTTTGTAAATCTTTCCTCACTCCTCCTTGCTTCATAGTCTCGCTATAAATTTGGCTAAAAGTAGCAATGATACTTGTTCTCCAGCCTGACTTTATGCTGCAGACCTAGAATTGTATTCTATCTTCTAAATCAGCCTGTCACCACTAAACACAGCCTCCAACAAAGTCACAGGTCATTGTGAAATGTCACCCACAGGTGTTGCCAGGAATAACAAGAGTGGCCCCTAATCCAGTCTCTGACCAAGTTCTCATTTCCATCAGCCCTCACCTTAGCCTTGCTGTCTGCACTCATATTGCTTTCTGAGCTTTAGCCTCAGTTTTGTCTATTTATGGTTTCTGGCCATTATCTAACTTGCTTCCCATTATTTGTCCAAAGACCTCCTTAATTTCTTAATAGCCAGTGCCTCCACAAACAAAAGCCCCACTGCTATTGTGATGCCTCTCTAACTCCTAACAATCGGAGACAAACAAACAAACAAACAAACAAGAAACACTACTAGAATAATGCCTGCTTATCTCAAATTTTTGTGCTTCCTAGAAGTAACAAAAATACAAGCTAGAAGGAATTGTGTGACCTGGTATATTTATTATAGCAAATTTATTATTTTCTTTAAGGAATACTTTTATAGCCACAAATTATTTAAGTAGAAGAAGAATAATATCCCCAATGCACATCATAAAATAGCAAACCTCACACCTTTAAAGTCAGCACAGTTTTTCATAGCAATCAGGTAAGCAGGAGTCTAAACTATTAGGTACACTTAAGTGAATCATTCTTCATTATGATATATTAGAAACCACTTGTATTTTTCTTTCTAGTAAATTGCTTTGTAAAAGGTAGAAAGGCCACATTGGAAGTAATTAGTTTTTCCTTTTCTGTCTCCTTTTTTGAATGCTGGCCAAAATCCTAAATATGTTTACCCTGATGCTGTAATTTTTCTGTTTTGTCCAAAACCATCCTTGTTTATTTTTAGCTTTTTACAGACTGCACTATAACTCGCCTTTGCTTATTAATGCACACATGCAAATGCACATGCACACACACACACACACACACACACACACACACACACACAGTCCATGATGACCACCACCCCAGTAGTAATAGGTTTGAGTTTCTTTGCAATTTTTTTTAATATTTCACCAGAACCACCACCCTCAGCACTCAGTTCTTTCTATGGTTCATGGAAAAAAAAAAGATAGTGACATTACTTTATGTTCTATAATCTCTTTATTTATTGTGAACAAACATCTGAAGGACTTGCATTGCATCTTTGATATAATAGTTATTTCTAAGACTTTGAAGGTAAGTCTGTGTGAGTTTTGAAAACAAGTAACCTTTTGTGGGGACACACAATCACAATGCATTTTACAATTGCAAAGTTTACCAGCAATTACTGAACAACAAAGAATTCTGGCAAACCATTGCTTTGATTTGATGTTGCTTTATGTTGATTCACTGGTTAATTTATTCTATGCAGTTGTTAAAACACTCTTCAACTAGATTTTACTTGAAGGTAACAGGGTGTTGTTTTACAGGTTTTTATGGAAATGTTAAGGCCTCAATTGGGAGAATATACTATCCTAGTGACTTAAATTTGTTTTTGAAACATCTCAAAAGGTGCTCTGCATTCCCAGAGTTAACAGTCCTACCAACAGTGCCCAAGAATGAATGCAAATCATATGTAAATTGCATTTTAATATTCAGGTTTCTCAATACTAGTTAGCCTGATCATGAATGAAAGATTCCACATAACCGATTAGAAGTTTAGAATAACAGATTCCACCCAGAATAACACCTTATCTTAATATTTCCACCCTAATATCTTTTGTATAATATTATACTTCCTGCACAGAGTGGAATCCTGATCTTTTTTCATGAAGTCAGGGACTTCTGACGCTCCGGGGAGTGGCTTTGCAGGTGAGTTAAGGTCAGCCTGCTGAAGAAAGACTGAAACCCCCAAGGATATTTTAAACCTTTTGGGAATATTCACTCCCAGTCTGTGGGATCATTTTGCAGATTCATGACAAAGAAGGTCCCAAAAGATCTATCCACAGCACCACAACTCCAGCTCCCCCAAACGAATCCAATCATTCTAGAGTTTTAGGTAAAGATGGGGGAGGAGTCTGATGGGGGTCAGGAAGGTTAAAGCTTAGCCCAACAGATGTGGAATTAATTTCAATTTATAGTGCAAGTATGACTGTGAATAGTATAAATTTAATAGGACGAATCACTGGCAGTGGAAGTATACACTCCTGTAAATAACTCCTAAAATGGAAAACTTGCCTAACAAGTCACAATGCTGTTCTGTGTTTCACATAGAATAACTCTTTTAATCTCTGCAAAACAAAACAATAAAAAGATTCTCTGGCTCTGTCTTAAGGGACAGGTTAAGCAGAGGAAAGACTTCCCACTCTCACACCACACACAGTAGGGCAGCAGAGGATGTTCAGGGTAACAATGCCAGGTTCCTACCTCCATCCCAGACAGCCCAGATCAGTGGCACAACAGAATCTTTTACACCTAACTACAGCTTTTGAATTTTTAAAAATGGTTGATGATCCTTGTATTTAAAGGTCAAAATTTCCATTTTCAAAGTTGTCAAGATCTCATAATGGCTATGAAAAGGGAACAGAGATCACAGACTGAATTTTCCAGGATGCAAACATTGCTATGCTAACACGCTAATTTAGAGGTAGAAATCTTCTCAAACTTCGCTTTAATTTGTATCTTTGAATGAGAGGGGAAGAGATTTTATTCATTAATTAATGTGCACACTAATGAGCTCATTTGTGAAGCATTATTATGTTTTCAAAGGTACTGCCTTCTAAAGGGAAGACACTTCATGGAGATAATATACATTCTTTCTATTAAAATTGCCACATCCATTTCAATGGATAAGTGACACTTCTATTTATATTCATTTACTAGGATTTTAGTGAACTTGAAGTTCAAATCTTTCATGATCTATAAGACAAAGTATCCAAATTTACCCACAAATCTCAGTATTCACCAAAGAAGAAATGCATGCAACATAAGAAAGATGTAAGCCTGGTGAAAAAAAAAATCAATACTATTAATCAAACACACATTTTAAATGTCCTTTGCAGGCATTTTATATTTGCACACTGAATGTGTAAGTTTAGGTTCACTGGTCTCCCAGGGCACTAACTAAATAGTGCTCACCAGTGTTTCAGTTGATCAGGTAATGATGTCTGAAAGGGAGACACACTTACCACTTCTGTGCTATATGAAATACCCAGTAGTTTAGCATAAGGCAAAATATTAGTCAAATAAAATTATACAAGAAAGAAAAAGAACAACATAGGATGCTTATGATGGCAGGAGAAAGAAGGACACAGAGAAAAACATTCTGAAAAATCTGAATAATTAACAAATTAGGGATATTTGAAGTACCCTCTTACTTCTTAAATGAATAAGAAGTAAAAAAAAAAAAAAAAAATCTACTGTCATGTCCCCAGATTACTTGGTCTTCACAAGGACACTATGAACCACTTCTATGTGCTTTTTCTGGGCCACACTAAAGAACCTTTCTTTTATGCAATGTCTCAATGTGGATAAGTAGCAGAAATAGGACGAGTGATACATCACCTTATTAACTTGATATTTTTGAAGAGTACCGAGAGCATAAGAAAATGTGCATATACATTTGCTAAAACTAAGGTCCAATATTGTCACAGTCTATCTACTCCTTCCCATAAGACTTCCTTGAGTTAGAGAAACTGGAGACAATAACATACAGCTAAAGAGAAATCACAGAGAAACTTAAATACTCAGACACCCAGAAATATAACGAATGAAACTATATATAGTACAAATTAAGAAACTAGTAACTTACAAACATGACTTTCCTAATTGTGACTGCCAGAGTCACAAACATAGCCCACATTGTTCAGGGACAGCCTGATATTTTATGCCATAAAGGTTTGTGATAAAGAGCAGCCAAAATTCAGGTTCCCGAATCCATTTAAAAGCCTGTTCCAAAAATCTCTTCTTTTTCTTCCTCCCCTCCCCCAACAAGTCAGGGCTTCTCTGTGTAGCCCTGGCTGTCCTGGAACTCACTCTGTAGACCAGGCTGGCCTTGAACGCAAAATTCCACATGCTTCTGCCTCCCAAGTGCTGGGATTAAAGTCATGTGCCACCACTGCCTGGCCCAAAAATCTCTTAACAGTCCTGACCTTTCAACTAGAACTCAAACATAAACTCTACTACTAGTAGAATCTTTAAATGTGTGATTTAAAAATATTCTACAGATGCAAAGAATTCTAATGCGAATGTTCTTTCCGTTAAAAGCATATAGATTATACATGGAAAATGGTTTGATCTTTACTGCTTTCTACATTGGAGGGAAGAGAGATAAAGCAGAAAATATAGTAATGTTCTTTTCTGCTTTTTCCAAAGTTGATAAAAGTTTATTTCCACCAAGAATATAAATAAACGCAGCACGATTTTTCTCAGTTTTTAAGAAGCACCGAAGCTCTGAAGGGACAATTATTCTACTTCCCTATAGTGGGCGCTACTGAGGGCCATGGACTTGTTATACACAAACCACAGCAGGGTGTGGAAAGCCACAGCAATATCTGCAACCACAGACAGAAAAACACTGAACAGGAGACGGATACTGGTATACTTCACCAGTATGAATTATCAGAAATAAAAACTACACCGTTTAGAAAGAATAAAATGTAATGTACCCAAAACATGCTTTCAATTATTAAAATGGATGCTTTCAGTCCAGATTTTATTTAATACCTTCGTGTATTTCCAGGAAAATCGTTAAAATGTTATATAGTATTACTTTACTATTTAGGAATCCATTATACATTGGAGATTTTTCCCAATTAGAAACATATACCACTTCCCAGCAGCAACAGTTTAGTATGACCTCAGGTAAAACAAATTTTAATAAATCCTTAAACATTGACCTTTGTTTTGTTTTATACTTGTGTTTATTCACAAGGATTAATGATACCTAAACTTCCATGTTTTATATAAACTATTACTCTTATTTGATTTCTTCAAGTCCCTAAGCCCCACGGCCATTCCATTACCTTTCTTGTCTCCTAGGACAGGACCTGGGCTGAGTTTAAGATTGCAAGGATCACAGAATCCCCTTCCCTCTATAGGTGCTGCCACATGTGTACTCAAAAGCAAACCGGGGAGCAAATCTTACCCTCCAGTTCTTTTCCTTTATTTTTCCCTTTAGCAGAGGAAAAGACTTCATTTTAGAGGCCCAGAGACTAGGTAGGTGAAAACAGGGCTAATGAAGGCCTCTAGCAGGCAGACACATGGTAAACGTGGTCCAGGCATATGCCCTCCCCTTCTCTTTACCTATAAACCAAAAAGATTGCATCCCAATACNGCAAATCTTACCCTCCAGTTCTTTTCCTTTATTTTTCCCTTTAGCAGAGGAAAAGACTTCATTTTAGAGGCCCAGAGACTAGGTAGGTGAAAACAGGGCTAATGAAGGCCTCTAGCAGGCAGACACATGGTAAACGTGGTCCAGGCATATGCCCTCCCCTTCTCTTTACCTATAAACCAAAAAGATTGCATCCCAATACGTAGCTGCCAATGTCTATTCCCTTATTTGGACACTTTTCTAAGGCTGATCACCAAGGTAAAACTATTAAAGTAATTGAAGTCCAGCAATCAAAAGCTCCCCTTTAGCTGCCCTAATTAACATGCTCAATCAAAGAATGGCACCTCAACCTAGCCAATTTGAACACAGACGTCCCCGATTTTGTCTCTCTTAAAATTCACACCTGCAAGTTCAGGTGTTTCCTGCCTAAATCAGAAAGTGGCCACTGTACTTTTCTTTCTACTTGGTAAAGAATCTTTCTGTGAAAGTAGGCATTTGGGGTGGTGTGAGCCTAATCTGGACTCCTGGAGGGAGCAGCCTGCCACCTGTGGGTCCCTTCTGCTAACACAATTTCACTCTTATCTTTCGTTATTGTAAAATAGTAAAGCATAATGTCAAAATCTGAAGTCCTTGGATTTCAAATCCACTGATGTGAAAAGATGTCTGTCACTGAATTTTATATCTCACTGAATTACCTACTTCCACCATGAGGCAGAGCCTCATAGGTCCAACCACCAAGCTACCTTGCTATGAGTTCATCTGTCTTGAAACTCCTGAGTCACAGTCCCCAACAAACACTTCAGCAGAAAACTAACTCTACAAGTTATCTGCAATGTAAAACGCAAAAGCCATTCATTCATTCATTCATTCATTCATTCATTCATCCAATACTTCTCTTGCTTCCAGTAGAACTAATTTTCTAAGAAAGCATATCGACTAAAAATCATGATCCAGAACAGACTCCACCTGGGAAACACACCATGTTGACTGCACAGCAGTCTACTGCTAACTCTCCCAAGCCTTACATTAGCATTTCACAGCAACAATGATTACTGACTTGCTCAAATATTCAAGAATGCACATGTCTTCCCAGGAAAGGTAAGATTCTCAGAATTCTCTAGGGCTTAGAGCCTGCTCCACCCTGAACTGCTACATAATTTGTTTTTGTCTTGCATAAACCCCTGGATAATTCTTTACTCTCACAGAAGTCTGGGACACATTTAAAATTCACCTTTAATGACTTCCAAGGGGAACAGAACATTTCAGTTTGGTGTTTCTACAGACATAAGAAAATTCTAGTAATACAATACCTGAATTCTACATACTGTCAAACAAATGAGAATACCGATTTTATTAATTAAAATAGAAGTTAAATTTCTGGGAAAATGTGGGCATTCAAAATCAAACAATTTCAAATATGTAAGCACAAAAAGTTTAGAAAATTTGAATTAGTTTTGTAAAATTCTCTTCCAAAAGAAAGTTGTCAAAAATTTTCTTCAACTGAAGAAAACCAGGTAGTGTTAAATCCCAGGCCCCTGCTGGGCTGAGACGTTTCCCTGTCTACACAGCATGTTTATCCAGGTTGCCCTTATTTGAACCAGACTTTTGATTTTCACAGGCTTTGTCTCACATAATCATTTAAAACAGGATCTTGATAAGTAGGAAAATGCAAAATATTAGAACCCAGGTCTTTTTGCATCTAACACTGTGGCTTATTTTATAATAATTGAAGATAACATTGAGAGCCCAGGTTTGTCAGTTTGTTACATTAGGTCCAGTGTCCAAAAGCAGCCGTAGCTCATTCATAAAACCTCATGAAAGTCGCAGGTCAGAACAGTGATATAGTGCTACCACAGTATTTGGACAAAGTAATAAATAATTACATGTTCTAGAGATGCTGTTGTGAGAGCCAGGGGTGGGTGGGGAATAGAGGTATGGTTCTCCATTTAACATTCAACATGAGAGACTTTCCCAAAGTGCTACAGGAAGAAGAGAACACTGTAAGTACAAGACAATAAAACATACTAGGAAATACTTCAAGATGACAAGTTACCCAGAGCTGGGGTGCATCTAAGTAATGGAACTCCTGTTTAACACCAAAAGTCTCCATGTTTCATTCCTAGTACAAAAAGGGGAGAAGAGGAGAAGGAACTGGGAAAGAAAAGAGAAGGCAAGGTGAGGAGGGGACCAAGGAAGGAGAGGAGAAAACTCTCAAGTTGAATTGGAACACATAAATGACAGTTAGGTATTCGCTAAACAAATAGCTCTAGGTTCATGGACTTGGAGATAAAAAGAATATGCTACAGACAACATCGAGATGATCATGGGATTCTTCACAAGGGTGAATTCAGGCAGCAGAGAGAAGATGGAGCTGAAAGCTAGAAGAGGGTCAGCCCATGGAACATACCACTTTGCAAAGAAAGAAAAGGCATTTTCTTTGCAGACCTCCTCTGTGTCTGTTATTATCTTTAATACATTATCTTCATTTTTGCTGACATCATAATTACAAAATGGCTGGAAACAAAACAAGGCTGTCCTCGCTGAGCACCCCATGCCAGGATAAGTGCCATATTCTTACCATCATTACCATCCCCCAGTTTCTGAGTACAACTATTAGACACTTTTGCTTCAGTCTCTACCATTGGGGCCATGTCTTGTGTTGACTGGTTTACACAGACTTTATCTCCACTCTTGATTCTAGTTGGCTTAGGATAATCAAAACTCTTCTTTGAAGCTGGGTCTAGACTGATATTTCTAAGCCTACATAAACCAATATGAGAGTTTGGATTGGCAAATTAGGGAGATGAATGATGAATATGCAACCAGCAAAATCTGTCTCAAACCTGTAATTTCTCTGTATTTTTGGGTAGCTTTCCAATATCAAGCAGAGAAAGAAAAACGGAAGACTGCTGACCTTGTAAAATATGTTTTTAAGGTATTCTCTTCTTTTTTTTATCAATTAGTTTTTATTAGATATTTTCTTAATTTACATTTCAAATGTTATCTCGAAAGTTCCCCCCCACCCCCCACCCCCCGCCCTGTTCCCCTGCCCACCCACTCCCACTTCTTGGTCCTGGCGTTCCCCTGTATTGGGGCATATAAAGATTACAATACCAAGGGGCCTCTCCACCTAATGATGGCCAACTAGGCCATCTTCTACTACATGTAGAGCTAGAGACACCTGTTCTGGGGGTTCTGGTTAGTTCATATTGTTGTTCCTCTTCTAGGGTTGCAGACCCCTTCAGCTCCTAGGGTTCTATCTCTAGCTTCTCCATTGTGGGCCCTGTGTTCCATCATATAGATGATTATGAGCATCCACTTCTGTACGAGACAGCTATATCAGGTTCCCTTAAGTAGGCACTAGCAGTCCTATGCCATAGTGTCTGAGTTTAATGACTGATTATGGGATGGATCCCCCTGGTGGGGTAGTCTCTGTATGGTCCATCCTTTCATCTTAGCTCTAAACTTTGCCTCTGTAACTCCTTTCATGGGTATTTTGTTTCCTATTCACAGGAGGAATGAAGTATCCACGCGCTGGTCTTCCTTCTTGATTTTCTTGTGTTTTGCAAATTGTATCTTGGGTATTCTAAGTTTCTGGGCTAATATCCATTTATCAGTGGGTACTCTCTTCTTAAATACCATGAAAGAATATATGCAATTTGCTACTGTTAAATTCTGGAGAATGTTCTTTAAACTTTATTATATTATCTAGTATACACAGGCCAGTGGTATTAGTTATATACTTTATTGCATTGGTTGAGAATGCCTCCCATAGGTTCATATAGCATGTATATGAATACTTGTTCCCCAGGTGGTAGAACTGTTTGGGAAGGATTAGGACATGTGGTGTTTTGGGAGGAGATATGTAGCACTGGAGGCTTACTTTTAGGTTTCAAAAACCTAAGGCACTCCCATAGGGAAAAAGTATAGGGCTTTTACTCCATTGCCTTTCTGAAATATTCAAGTGACTTTTTACTACTATGCTTTCTGTTCCTTTTACTCTCAGAGGCACACACTGAAGACATTTTCCTGCTTCTTACATGCCACACATAAGATTCATGACAACTCCCAGTCTGAAAGCACTATCTGGGAGCAATTCTACAGCTCAAAAGGGGACCAAGAGGGGATCCAAAGCTCTGCCTGTAGGAAGCCAAACCCAGCTCCCCAAGCATGGCCTTTCAGGTTCCTTTGTCAAAGAAACAGTTATCTGTGAAACTACAAAGGTTATGGGAAGTAAGGTGCCTAGAAAGTCATCACTATATCCCTTTGTGAGTCACCCGCTTCCCATGACCTGGATTTAAGTGTCCTTCAATTTTTATTTGTCAGCAGTGACTGTTCTCCAGGCACATCTTATTCAGTTCTTATTTGCTCTAAACGAGAATGCAGGTGTTCTCTGGGAAAGGCAAATTACATGAGAATTTTGATAAGCTTTCCCCTTGCAATAACAAACAAAATTAGTTTGAGCAAAGATGATATGGCAAGCATTTTAAAAACTGCTTCATAGAGTCCTCACAGCCATTCTGTGATATGGTTACTTTTATAAGACCCACTTTTCTATTCAGGAGAGTAAAGCAGAGAGGAGACAAATTATTTGCTGTTTGTAACAGCTGAGAAACACTGAAATCAAGAATTGAAAATTAATGTGGTTGACTGGCCTTATCCATCCATTTTTTTCCTGTCTTAATCGAAAATGCTTCATCCTCATTCAGTGAGTATATATATTTACCTCAGTCCACGATTGGCAGTCATGGAGAAAGAGTTACAAAGCAATGGACATGACAACACTAGAAAATGCCACTGTAGTGTGACAAGAAATAAACTCAGCAAAAAGAGCAAATGCTTAGCCCAGATACAAACTATAATACCAGGAGATGTAGGATGGAAATCAGACTAGGGAGTTTAACTCTAGGAAGGTTATTATGGCAAAGATCAGATTTGAGGGTATAAAATCTGAGGAATAAAAGTGTTCAAAGGTCAGACACAATGTGGGCATTTAGGAGACTCAAGAGTGAGCAAATGAGAGGGAGACAGGGAATGGTTGGAGAAAGACTCAAGTCCTATCATGGACTCCAGCTTTCAAAAATAGTTTGGTTATGATAACAAAGGGAATGGAAATGAATACAGAATGTGGGTTAGAGATGAATCCTTTTTTGAATTGAGAAAGATGACACTGACGATTGTGTGGAAAATGAATCCAATCAAAGGACAGTGAGAAACTAAAGCAAGAGGATAACAGCAGGCTTGTATCAGAAAAGCCAAGACAGAAAGAGGGTAACAGCAAGATTGTATCAGAAAAGCCAAGACAGAAAGAGGATAACAGCAAGCATGTATCAGAAAAGCCAAGACAGAAAGAGGATAACAGCAAGCATGTATCAGAAAAACCAAGACAGAAGAGGATAAGAGCAAGCATGTATCAGAAAAGCCAAGAGGGAAAGAGTCATAGCAAGATCCTTCCACTTGCCTAAAAGGGAATCCTCACAAGAAAAAGACAAGAAAGGAGGTGGTACATAATTCTTTTTTTTAATTAGATATTTTCTTAATTTACATTTCAAATGCTATTCCAAAAGTCCCCTCCCCCTCCCTGCTCCCCTGCCCATCCACTCCCACTTCTTGGCCCTGGCATCCCCCTGTATTGGGGCATATAAAGATTGCAGTACCAAGGGGCCTCTCCTCCCAATGATAGCTGACTAGGCCATCTTCTGTTACACATGATGCTAGAGACACGAGTTCTGGGGGTTCTGTTTAGTTCATATTGCTGTTCCTCTTCTAGGGTTGCAGACCCCTTCAGCTCCTAGGGTTCTATCTCTAGTGTCTGAGTTTAGTGACTGACTATGGGATAGATCCCTGGTGGGTTAGTCTCTGTATGGTCCATCCTTTCATCTTAGCTCTAAACTTTGTCTCTGTAACTCCTTTCATGGGTATTTTGTTTCCTATTCAAAGGAGGAATGAAGTATCCACACGCTAGTCTTCCTTCTTGATTTTCCTGTGTTTTGCAGATTATATCTTGGGTGTTCTAAGTATCTGGGCTAATATCCATTTATTGGTGAGCGCATATCCAAAGCTCAAGAATTGGAAGCTTTGGTCAAGGACATAATGATGAACACTGTTGGATATATAAGAGGATTTTATATTAATAAGACCTTAGACAAACACAGAATTCAAAACATAAAACTAAGAAAACAAAAGGGACCTGAAAGACATAAAATACCTGCTCATGAAAGAAATATCATCACTGTTATTGATGGTGATCCATGTGAAAGTCCTATACAGTTTTCAGGTAGCAACTTTTATTGTCCAATTACTGTAGTTTTATCACATTATTTAGAAGAAATAAAATATCCTTGGGAATTGTTATTTAAACATTTGCAAAGTTTTAGAGTAGATTTCCCCAGAGACATTTAACCTTTACTTTTGCTTGTTCCCATTTGGCCACAAAACATACAATCAAAATATTTTTATGTGGTAGAGTTCTTGGTTTTAGGGAGAAAAAAAAAAAAAACACATTTTTCCACAACTGGGTGGATGAATAGTATTGCCCATTCCTCGAGTCTGTGTGTACTCTGTCTTTACAACAAAACAGTATTTGAAACGTAGATAACTTCAACAGGCAGCACATCTACCATTTATTCTACATCATCAAATACGGGAACTAAGTCCTGTATTTTTCCTCTAGAATCTATTATATAGGGAAATATTAAGGAGTGAATTCTTTTTGCAGCTTTAAAAGGCCATATCTTCTTACTCTCACTCCATTTCATCTATGTAATTTATTATTATTATTATTATTATTATTATTATTTCCTTACAAAGCTATATATAATGCCAGCAAACTACATACAGTACTATGTTTTTTCTATAAATGTTCTTAACAACAGGAAAGACAGTATCCTATGGTTGCAATTTTGTGAAAAAAAAAAAAAAACTCCAAAAACAGTATGCTCATATTTTCATATAACTTCTGTTGGTCTGCCTTTTCTTCTTTTAGGTTTTATGCACTTTGCATCATTATCTCCATTCCTTCCAGTCTTACTGAGTCTGTGTGTACTCTGCCTTTACAACAAAACAGTATTTGAAACTTAGATAACTTCAACAGGCAACACATCTACCATTTATTCTACATCATCAACTACGGGAACTAAGACCTGTATTTTTCCTCTAGAATCTATTATATAGGGAAATATTAATATTATATAGACAAATAGAAATTGCATGTTCTATATGACATGCAATTCAGTAAATGTATTCTGATTGCACCTCCAAACAGAATTATCACATTTAATATCATCCAATCTCACCGTGAGACAAGTTTACTTTATTTGGTATTTTTCTGAGATGTAGACTGAAACTGTAGCCCATATAAGCACAGAACACATAGTGCTCCTCCTTGGGTCTCAATCTCCCAAGTGGTGAAAACTCAAGGCATAACCCCAAGTCAACTTTAGATGTTACTCCTTGCTTTCCGTTCCTAATTGTTATCTTTTAGAAGAAACTCTTAATGGGAGGAAGATGACACGTCAGCCCTAATGTTTAAATATCAATAAATTCTTTGGGTCTTATGGTCACTCTGTCTAAATAAATGTGTTACTTTCAGAGTTAGCCTTATAGAATCAGTCATTTGTTTTGAAGCAATAAATACCAGAAGCATAAAATTCTGTATAATACTCTTTATGCACATATGCATGTACACAAATATGCATACAAACATACATGTATACATATACACATACATATATATATACATACACATATATGCATATAAATGTAGAGTGTATGGCATAGGCTATCTCTTCCATAACATTTTGAGGGGAAAGGTATAAAGGTTAAGATTGTGACAAAAACTGGCTGAAATGGTTTCATAGAGGATGAGTTAGACTGTGCTTAATTTTCTTTGCTCCAGAGCCAGGCTTTCACCTCTAAGTTCTGCATTCAGCAGTATCTTTGAGGACAATTCATCTCTCAGGTTCAAATATAAATTGTTTACATTTGAAAGAAGCCAAGCTTGCTGATCTGCGAGATCTGCTTAGTCTGTCTTTCCCATATCTCTCCCATCCCATCTTGTCCTATAGACATTCCTTTCTATACTAAAGCTAGCCCTCTCAGGGGCAATTCATTTTTTTTTCCCTGTTTGGAAAAGTCTCTTCTTGGGCTCAGTAGATGCTACAGTAGATAAAATGCTTGCTGTGTAAGCCTGAAGACTAGAGTTGGAGTCCTGACACCATAAAAAAGGCAGACGGAGTGGCAGATGGCCTGTGATCCCAGCTCTGTGGAGAGAGAGCCAGAGGTCTCCAGACAATAAGGCTTATTCCAGAAGACTTTCAATAAAAGATTTCACATCAAGAGAAAAACCAACTGGTTCACAAGACGTTGCTATACAGAACCATCAATTATTTTTGAGAAAACTCATTTACTCGATTACTACAGATGGAATTATCTCTGTAATCTCCACACATGTAGAATAACTTAAAATGATACTTTAAAAAAAATTTAGACAGTGTGTCTATGTATATATTCAGAACAAGAGTTTTAGATGAACCAAACAGTTAATACAAACAAATGAAACAGAAAAATGGTAGGGAAGGTTCTTTAAGGTTTCTTAAAACTTAAACCAAAGGCAAAAGCGCTTTCCTAGAGCAAAAGCTCTTAGAACCACTGCTCTCTCTACAGCCTGCCTTAACATATTAGTGATAAAGCAGCCCTTCAGCTAGCTGCTTTCGCACTGTAAGGGACTGAATCACTAGATTTAGTACCTTGCTCATCCAGTGTATACATCCCTGTGTGCATGAATTAAAATTAGACTATAAGTATTTGAGTTTTGCAAGTGGTCATAGGATGTTTTACTGATAATTGTGTGTGTGTGTGTGTGTGTGTGTGTGTGTGTGTGTGTGTGTATAAATATATGAATTAATTCCTGGATTTACTCTTGCCTCATGCAATTCACTACTAGAATCTTATAGACTGTACAAAAGATCACAGTAAGCTTAACCATAAAGCAGAACTCACTACTCTACAGGGCAGGGAGTCATTGTATATGTCAGTGGCAGATACAGGTAAATACAGGAAAATGACCATAGACATGAGTAAAGTTGCCTACTCTCAAGCCTGATGATCCAAGCCTCCAGGGAACACACACCAGATGGAGAAAACTTATTACCCAAGTTGTCCTCCACTTTCTGTATATGCATTGTGGAGGGCAGAAAACAACTTGGGGTAGTTACATGAACACATGAACACAAGCATACACACATACACACACTCTAAGGTAACAAGAACATTTTAAGAAAATATAGACAAGTACTGATATTTCAACATATAGTTCATGCATTAAAGAAAGAACAGAGACTGGGAGTATAGGTGCACTATATTTATTTATTTGGTTGGTGGTAGGTTTTTGAGACAGCCCTCTCTACACAGAACTCACTCTATTTATTTATTTATTTATTTGGTTGGTGGTTAGTTTTTTGAGACAGCCCTCTCTACACAGAACTCACTCTATTTATTTATTTATTTATTTATTTATTTATTTATTTATTTATTTATTTGGTTGGTGGTTAGTTTTTTTGAGACAGCCCTCTCTGCACATAACTCACTTTGTAGACTAGGCTGGCCTGAACTCAGATCTGCCTGCCTCTGCCTCCCAAGTGCTGGGATTAGAGGCATATGCCAACATGGCCTTGTGGGCTATTTATTATTCTATTACTTTTCCAAGTTCAACATACAAGGTACTGGGTTTCTTCATGATAACTTCATATATAAGTGTCATTCTTCGAGGTGATATTTTATGATTAGTTTGGTAGCCTCATTAGAGAGTCTTACACTTTATACTAAAGCCTAAAACTGAAAGTCCTTAATGCCACACTCATTAATAGATCCTACATCAATACTATTTGGCAAAAGTACAGAGGCAAAATAATTTAAAATGTGAAGCAATAACTTTAAAATATGATATATTATATAAAAGAATAACTTTTTGGTATATGCTTTGAATGTGTAATCACCTCATAGAATAATGTATATTATCACAAGTTATCACTATGAATATTTTATCCATAGCACTGCTGGTATTTCATTAGCAAGCCAATGATGAGGTTGTACAATGAACCTAGCCTGAATTATTACAGTGTGGAAGATTTTTCTTTTTACTCCTAGTACTGTTTGGACCATATTATACTGTCATCCCAGCTTTTTATGTGTTGCATAGTATAATATAATAGTTTACATTATAATCAAGACTAAAGCCTGAGTCTCAAGATAGGGAACAGTTCATTTCTCACTATTGGGAGACTCCAGGATGGTAGCTCACATAAGCCATTTCAGCTGAGCAAGGCAGCTTCACGAGGCTACGCTCCTCGAAAGGAAAGGAATTGGCAAGGACCACAGACAGGGTTCTGGCGCCACGCCCACAGCAGTATATATTTTCACCACCAATCATATACATTACCCGTGTCTTGACACTGAAAACACACACTCGGTGCCAATCATCTATTTATAGAGAAAATGCATGTGCGTCTTGATTTCCATTTACAACTGGCAATTCAATCCTTTGAATTAAATGATACTGCTTGTTTTGATTCAAAGCCAGAATGGCGATGCCGGCAATGTGAACACAGGCACACCCAGTTTAGAAAATGAGATTACAGCAGACAAAAGAAAAAATGGAGGAGGTAAGTAGCATTCTACAATTCCATACAAATTCTAAAACAGAATGTGAATGAAAAAAATCATACATGTGCCCTTTATGGTGTTACATTATTTTTTCTTTGCTGAAATTGTTCGTCAGATAGGATAACTGCTGGTAATTGGAACTGGCCTAAAAGCTATACTGGCCTAAGAAAATGTGGGGTGCTCTGACACATGCCTGACTATGATGTAAGGAAAGATGGGGAAGGAATAGAGGAGGAAGAGGAGGAGGAAGAGAAAGAGGAAGAGCAAGAGCAAGAGGAAGGAGAGGAAGAAGAGGAGGAAAAACATACTAGATAAAGAGAATTATATAATTGAGGAACACTTATTTGTATGTATTATTTTATAAAGATGAAAAAGATTACAGCACCTCAGAGCTCAAGAGCAGGGAGGAAGAGTCAGCAAAACGGAAGGTTAAAAATAAAGTCCAGCAGTAAGGGCTGGGAGGGGCCCCGCGTGCTGAAGCAGAACCAGGCGCTGTGCAAAGCAGGCAAAGCCACTAAACTTCTTCCTGGAGAAAAGTCACATTTCCTGAGACTGGGTAGAAAGTAGAACGAGTAGATGTAGATAAACTGAGCTGAACAAACAAAGAGTTCGTCACTCAACTAAATGAAATCACCTTCACGCTAAGGAACATGCATGCACCCTTAAAGCCTTCTCTCGCTTTCCACTCAATCCTTCTCCCCAGGGAGAGAAAAGAGTATTGATGAGTCTATGAAGTTTTGTTGAATTTAAAAGTTTCTGGCCCATAAAACCAGGGGAGACTGTCCGGTTCCTTAGACAATTTTACACCTCACTCTCAAGAGTTTCTCTTCTTGCCTGCTCCTGGCAGGCCTGCCAACCAAGTCCACTCTGGCTTCCCAGAGACTTTACAGGGTCAGTGAGTTTATGAAACTAAAGCTCCCGGCTCATAACCACCAATGCTCTCACATTAAATTTGTAGATTAAAACCTATAGTGTCACACTAAATAATTACAAATGGCAGTAATATATATCAATAAGACATCCCTCTTACATGCTCACTTAGTGGTGATGATGACCCTGGTCTCCACTCAATCCTCCGGAATCATCTACCACCATGCAGAATCCACTGTGATTGTTATTTCTTAGAATTATTAGAAAAGGAAGCTGTATGCGCTTCCCAATAAACAGTTGGATACAGAGTGATTGATAGATAAACAATAATGGATAGATTTATAAAGATGATAGATAGATTTGACAGATAAGTAGAAAGACAGACAAAGATCCTTGGAGTAAGATAGCTCCTTTTAAGACTGCCATTTTCCTCATTGATTTTTAAATGGATTTTTTAAAGTTATTATTATGCAGGATTACATAAGGTCATTTTAATGTATGTCGAGACATACTTTGAATATATTCTCCCCATATCCACTGTCCTGAGCATCATTCTCAATCCAAGGAAGGACTTTAACCTAGCCAGTTTAGGTGGTAAGAAGTTAATATTTCATTTCAACTTTTAAGGTATATAAATTTCAATGTTGTTTTATAGGTATTTGTACATATTAATATTATATCTATAGTGGATATTATACTCATAACCCATACTTCTGTGATATACTTACAGTACACAACTGAGTTATTAAGACCACAGTCCTAAACGTGAGTGTGAATTATTCAGATGACAAGTCTAACCTGGGTTTTCTTTTGTAGTTTATTATGATAGCCTCCAGACTTGATTATAGGCTATCTTTGGTGCTTCCTCATAAACAGGCACATGAGGGCTAAAGCAATTATGTTCTTTAAAATGTGGAGCTCAAAGGGACATTTTGTATACACACGTAGTTTGATTGCCACAAGATTGAGGATATTTGTAGTACTTTACAATGACAATAACAGACAAAAACTAAAAGTGGCTCCTTTTCACAAAGAGCTAATGGAAAACAAGAGCGCCAGTAGCAGAACCCTAGGAGCCATTCAGCCAGTAACTGCTTCAAAGGCAATGCACTCCCTAATGGTACAGAATAAAATGATTACTAGACCACGTTAATGAAGCACTTTCTTTCCTAAAAAATACAGGAAAAATGTAAGACATAATCACAACCATCCTTGGAGGTTGGAATGATTAAAAAAAACAAACAGACAGACATCAAGCTTAGCTGAGTGATGCCTGGTTTATGCAGGTGGAAAGGGCACAGAACCTTCAAATAGGCCTTATCCTTAGGTTTGATTTAACACCTGATTCCAGCAGTTTCCTCCCACAGGACCATCTGCAAGGTACTTAATCTTTCTGTTTGCTTTGAAGATTGTGGTTTTCTACAAAATTGAGACGATCACATCATGGACACTATATGGTTTGTAGTTACAATATTTCTCAGAATCATGTCTTTCATGTTTTCCCCAGCTGATGGGATTGTCTTGGGAAGTTGTAAAACACTAAGAAGGTGAGAACCAACTAAAGGAAGTAGGTCTCTGAAGACAGGTCCTGAACTCCATAGGACCAGCCTTGGGTCTCATCCTCTCTCTGCTTCCAGCTCAACAGGACATGAGGAAGATTTGCACCCTCCACATGAAGCAATCTGCCCAGGAGTTCCTGACAGTCATCAAGTACCAACTATGATCACTATTAAGAATATAATCATCAATCATATATATTTTTATTGATAATCTTTATGAGATTATGGGTCTTATGGAACCATAGAACACATAATGCTTTTATTAAGATGTGAAAAGAAATCTCAGTGTCAAATGAAACAGATATTTATTATCAGGAACTAAGAAACCCCTTGAGGTAATAAGAAAATAATTCAAGCAAAACCAAATTACATGAAGTGAATTCTAGGAAAATAGGTATCATGTTTAAAGATATGAGTATCTTCAATTGGTAATCAAGTGGCCATCTGATAAGACTTCACTAAGTGTTTTATGCGTTTTATGCATCCTCCTATGCTAACACAGGCATCTGTTGACAGATGAAAACTTGAGTTTCAAATAAGTTATATAACTTGCCTAGGGTTGCTCACTTGACAGAAACACATTTTGTTCTAGTGGTTACAGTTGCTACATCTACTTTTGAATAACTACACCAGGATTTCCCAAAGTATGTCAAAAGAGTATTCCTAAATGATATTGTTTATATGAGGCATCAGACTAAATAAGTTAATAAATGTAGGACCTCATCACATCTTTTATGGGTCCAACTTTTATTGAACTGATAGAGCTGATTAGACTACGTTATTTTTAGTATATGAGAAAACATGGATGGATGGTAACAAACACTGGCAAACTGCACTGCATCCTCTTGTCAATGTGTGTACATGTCTCCAAAAATCTTAGATATGATCTCTCATTCTATGTTTTACTTAAAAAAAATCCTTTACAAAGTCGAGTATAATTGAAATCAATCTAAATTATAAGCTGTTTCCACAGTTTCTCCCACACTTTTTCAGGTATTCCTCAAGGAAAAGACAAGTATTGATAAAGAACATTGGATTACAAATTGTTCCTGAAATCATATCATAAAGGAGTCATTGTAGTTATATGAACTATAGTATTCGATGGAATCACTGAAATTCAGCCATAATCTTATATGGATCATAAGCATGTTATGGAGAGCTAATATCAAAATCAGATTTAAATTTTGTATTGTAAATGGAAACTGAGTCAACTATATTTTGATATTGGTAACCTAGTTTCCATATTTTCAAAGAGGCAGACATTCCAAACAGCTTTAGCGTTCTTTGCAAACTAAGGTGATGTGAGATTAACACCATTTCAAATGGGAGTGTAAGGAACTACTGTCCCTTATATAAACCCGGCAAGGCAGAAGATGTCCACAGATGAAAAAGAACAGTGCTATGGATATGGGGTAATTTTTGTTGCTATTGTCAGTGTTACTATTTTCTAGTGCAAAGCTCACTGATTCTCATGTAAAAATTCTCCTGAGTGGATGAGAAATATCAAATAAAAATGAAAGCAAAGAAAGAGAGCTAGTTACAATCTTTTATTTTCTTGTGTGCCAAGTGTTATCATGTTGAACAACCAGGCTTTGAGCACTGGGTTTCAGGTACAACTGTAGCCTTAACTCCGATGATTAAAACTGAGTAGGGTTATTTTCAAAGCATCTCCAAAAGCCCCCAAAACAAAATTAAAACAAAACAAGACAAACATATAAAAATGTCCTTTCTGATAGCATAGTTAAAAAAACAAACAAAGAACAATGTACATGAGTTTGATCCTATCCACAGAGCTAAGTGGGAAACTAGAAATGAAAATTGAAAAGAATACATTAGGTGATAATGAGTTTATGAAGACAGTACTGCTACATTATGATCCATACTTTCTGTAAACATATGAATTAGAAATAAAATTAAATGTGTGTTATATTCATCATTCTCAGTTTTAGCATTACCAGACCCTCTAGCCATCATACTGTTTATTTCATGGAGAGAAGAGAAATTCAAGGAATGTAACAATGAGTTTGATATGCCAATCAACAACAGGAACACCTTCCCTCCATGGGTTTAGCAAACAGAAATTCTTGCCTGATCCTTTCCCAGACCTGTGATCCTGTGTCATGCCTCCCCACCCCCCCACCATGGGGATAATGTCTCTTTTGTGTTCTTCTGAAAATGTGGAGGATGTTCTAGCAGAGCATTATTATATAGGCTCTCACTGTTTTCAAAATCTGTGTTTGGTCTATCAGCTCATTCTAATTGGCAGACTGAAAAAAAAAATGGTGTTCATGTTGACAGACTCTGGTGTTTCTCACAAAACAGACACCCATTTCCATTTCTTTTGCTTCCCGACATCTCGTGGTGGTGACAGATGTTTCAGAACAGTTTCAGTGTCCCTGTCCAAATAGAAAATGCACACTTAATGATACCCATGGGTATGTTGATAACCACATCTTCATAAGTCTACAAAAATTATACCCCTTGGTAATTATATTACTATTCAATATTTATGAACTATTGACAGACAAAGATCTCACTTTGAACTGTATTATTATAGATACACACTTTTTCTTCAACATAAAAGGTTACAATGTTTTATACAATTTTCTATTTAAGGCTGTAATTAGCTATGCCAATTTTAAAAGCCCGAATTGAGGTGTGCATCCTTCACTGTGAGAGTAAAAAAAAAAAAAAAAAAAAAAATGCAGCTTGGCGGCAGCTCTGCCGTCTCTGACTAATCCACAAGCCACCCACTTTAATGGCTCTTCATAAATAATTCAAATTTTAATTATGTTGCCAGCCTCTGACCTGAAGAGAAATGAAGAAAAGGAAAAAGAATGGACCAGGGAGCGTCTATCAGTAGAATCAAATTGTGCCTCCAGTAAATGACTTGATGTCTCAAAGCTCCACTTTCCTCGCAAAGACACACCTGCTTCCTCATCTCCCATCCCCGACATAGAAAATATAAAATAAAATTACTGTCACCGAGGATACACTGCTGATGAATGAGCTGTTTACTCTGAAAGGAGACAGTCTGCCCTTATTTTAAGGAGCTGTGTTTCTCCACATCTGCTTATCTAAGTAGATATAATTTAGATTAAAATATGGGTTTAATTTGTACCAGAGTCCCCTAGGTACCAATTCCTACCATTGTTTTCAAGGCCAATCTGTGCTACCCCTCCTGAAAAGCCACTGGTGTTATTCTAATATCAAGTATGCTCGTATCATGGCCGTGACACATCAGATCTCTGCTATATTAAAAAGGGGCTTATAAATCCCCTCCCAGACCCAGGTCTTATAAGTTATTGTTGGAGGACTGTTGCCAAATTAATGGCTGGCTGAATAGTCTTAGGAAAATCTAACTGCATCTGTCATACAGAAAGCTGGCCAAGGTGGATCTGACAGGCGATACATAGCTGAATGATCTCCTCCCACCTAGAAACATCTTTTAATTGCATCAGGTCTCTCCATCCACAGTTGAGCATCTGCTCACTACAGACAAAGCACTAGTTTTCAAATTGAAATGCTAAATCTCCATGTATAAGTTCTGAACACTACTTTACAATTTTGCTAATGTGATGCAAACGCAGTCATATTTGATGTAAGATCCCTGAGGCCAAACCTAACCTATGCGTACTAAAAATTTATCCTTTCCTATTGTTTGGTATCTGGATAGTTTTTATGACTCTAACAAAGATAGCATTTAGATTTCATTTAAAAGAGTGTAAATCCCATTTGCAATAGGTCTTTTGGCTTATTTGGGGACTTACATAGATCCAAAAGCTGATTCAATCTCCTCTGGAATTCGCATTCTTAGTTTTTCATTTTTATTTAACTGAAGATATTTAGGAAAGATCTATAGAATTTATTGGACTATGTACAAATCTGTACAAATGTAGCTGTCTCAAAAATGAATTTGTTACCAAATTGTACTTATTCTTCAACCACCTGGCATTACTTGAAACCTATTTTTTAATTTTTTGATACTTAGAATGTTATTTTTTCCCAATCTTTTATCTAGAAGTTGACTCTGTTAAGAAAAAGGTAATGCTGGGTCTTACAGTCGTGTCCAGTTACCTATGTCAGTCGCCTCCCACATATAAATGATAATAGACAGACGTATCCAAGCTCATTAAATTATCTATCCTATCTAGTCAGCACATTTATCTGTATGTATAGATATAATGCATCATTTCTTACAAACTTATATGGAGACAGTGTCACAGATGCCGTTCAGTTGGAGGCCAGAAGATCAGGTTTTCAAGCCACCGTTAGCTACATGAGACTCTATCAAAAAGAAAGGTTAAAAAGTAAACCTTGTAAAAATAGAATTTATAATTATAATTTTACATGTCTCCTCCAACTATAAACTAGCATGCTGTAATTGATAACCCTAATTGCCAGTTTTCAGCATGCTTATTCTGATCACCAGACTTTTACCTCTATCCAACTACTAGCCAGCAAGTGGCCATAGACCCATGAGCATACACATTCTCTGTTTGAAACTTGAGGAAAAAAAACCTGTTAATTTATTATCCTCATTTAGAAGAGAAAACAAGGGATCCAGACAGACAATTATTAATTGGTGCCAATGAGATAAAAAGATGTTGGGGAGCAAGGCAAGTAGCAGGTGAAGGAGACAGCTGCTTACAAAGTTAAACTCTACTGAGTGTCTGATGCTTCCCTGAGTCTATTTTAACCTTTACAACGTAGTGATATTTGGAACAATACACAACACATGATGGATTATTGACCTACATGAGATGCACAAAAACTAAAATTACATCTGTAAAATGAAAAAAATTCTCTCAAAATAAACCTTCATTAATTAATGTAGAAGGAATTGATGACGGGTTTTGCAATTAGTTTTAAAAAGATAATCTGTGAAATATTACCATATTGTTGCATAAAAATTCTTATAAAAATCATTTTAACAGTTAGAGATGCCACTTGGGTAGTCTGTCAAGCCCTAACATAGTTTTACAATAATAGCAACATAGCTTGGGATGAGGTTCATTCTAGGAGTTTATACCAGGTAAATAAGAGCGTTTTTATTATATATACATAGAAAAACACTTTTGGGCTTGATATTAGGGATTCTAAAAATGCTAAACCTTTCCTAATTCATCATGGGTATTAGTATATTTTTATAATATAACCAGCTATAACTTTATAATTCATTATTTATTGTATGCTATATTTAATATACAATGCTTATATTTTACTTTATTTTATATTTAATGACAGGAATCACACTATTAGTCTACATTGTGCATACAGATGGCAAATCTGTACCCCTAGCCAGCCCTTGAAAGTCTTCTAGATATTCCCTCAGACATGTTTAATACAGTAGATAAAAAGAAATTGACTTTAAACATATGGAAAGTACAAACCCAATCGAATAAAGAAGTTTCATGCCCATATATCATGTTTACTAGTGTATTGCACCAACATACATGATGACATGGATTTAAAAAAAAAAGAAAGCAAATAAAAGCACAAGAATTTGACAAAATTTTACCTTGGTGATGGATTAAGTGTGTTTGTATGTTCTTTCTGCTTAGCTATATTATCAGTTTAATACCAAAAAGAAAACTATTTCCAGTGAAGAAAAAAAAAATCACACTGTTAGTGGCCATTTTGCAAGCCCTTCTGCAAGACTATATGTTACATGTGCCCCAACAAGCCCTTGGGACTCTCCTAAAGATTCTCTCCCACTTGTTTATTAACTTCAGCTGTAGTGGTTCTCCTGACCTAGATCATCAAATGCTCCCTAGGCCTTAAAGCCTTTCCACTAACTACTCCTTCTATCAACACTTAACAATAGATGGCCCTGCCCCTCCCTTTATTTCATGCATGCTCAGGATAGCTGAGAGGACCTTTGTGAACTACCATATTCAAGTCAGCATAGGCCATAAACTAAGAGCTATGTACCTCATGTGCCTACACTTCAGAGTATTTTGTGCTAGGAAAATATCTTTATGTTCATTTGTTGTTGGTTTACCAGTTAACTCCTTTAATTCATAAAATATAAAACTGAAATCCAAAAATACACCTGATTTATGACTGTGCTGCTGCTAGACCCTACAAATATACCTGGCACATGCAAGAACTTAGAAGAGTTTCAGAATGTTCGAATACTCAAGTGGATGTTACAGTCCAGACTGGTGGACATCATCTATTCTTTTTTGACACCATCTTCCCTCTTTACAGGTAAAATACTTCATGCTTTCTCTCTTCCACTCTTTCTCTCTTTCTTTTTTCTCAGTAGCTTCCCTTATTTATTCATATGAGTCAGTGCCAAGTCATCACTGTTTAAGTATGACAAGGATTCGGCAAAGTAGGGAACGTCATATATAACTGAATAATGGACAGAGGCTTGTATTACCACAATAAACTTCCACACACAGCATTCTAGAATGCAGACTCCATAAGGTAGACAATTATCTGTTGTCTGTTGACTCCAGCCCCCAAATTAGTCACTGACATAAATTAGGCAATCAACACATACCTAATTCCTGGAAGCATGCATTCAGAAATGATGAAGTGAGAAAACGTTCAAGCCACTTTGTTCCATGCGCTTGTGAATTGCCATGAACAAGGAAACTATAAGCCCGATGTGCTTCTGTACAAGGACACACACTGTGACCTAAACTATGTGGCAATAAAAGCACACTGAATAAAAATCACTTGCTCATGAACTAATCTCCCCCAGAAACATTAAACAAGTTTGATATGAAATATATCCCCAGATGCACACAGCACACTCTTCCTTCCCATCAAGCAGACAGCTCAGCAACACTGCCAATTAAGTCACAGCATAAATTTATTGCTTCATTAAAGATCAAAATTCACTGAGAAACGACACCAAGATCATTGGCCGATCAGGTTGCTTCAGAAAAATGGAAGCAATGCCACAGTGAACGCATCTCCCGAACTCCAATGTAATTTTTCTTATAAGTCCTTCTTTAGACTCAAGCCATTTCTGAGCCAGAAAGGAACATGTTTAGCATTACTTAACACTTGCTCTTAACTTCACTGATCTTCTTGAATAGATAGCACAGCCATCCACCCAAGCAGAGATAGACCGCCTAGCAGCCTGTCTCTGACTCTGTCAGTTCAGGAAGCCACTCTATCATTATCTCTGGAAGGGGCCTCTCTGTAAAGGATCAACAGCTTGTGTATGCCTACTTTTCCCACTCGCTCCAGTGGGGCAAATATCATCAAGGTGGCTCTACACTATCATTTCCTCTGAAAACCTGTAATTATTTTCCTCAAGCAACACTTCATGCTGCTGTCCTGATTAAAGGCAACACACACCAGAAGGCAAGGAGTAGCAATGCTCAGAAGGCAAATATTTATTTATTTTGTAAGCCTCAGGCAATGAAGTGTACACAGTAGGCCAAACACTTGTTTTCAGATGGTATTATATTTACTGTGACTCGTTATATATTGAATAATTTTACTATACAACATAATAGGCATTTAAACATCAAACCAAGGAGAACATGTATTTGTATACTTTCGTTCTGCCATTTATTAAAAATCACCCTCATAAAATGGCATAACATCAGTAGTGGCCACTCTAGTTTTCTTCTTTGCATTAACACTATTATATAATTATTTAACTATTTCTTGACAGGTAGATCAATTAAAACACTGCCTTACTTATCACAAGCTTCCCCTGAATTGAATCTATTTACTTCTGCCGGTTAGGTAGTTATTGAAAGAAGAGTATTCAAACAAAAAGTCCATCATTGAGAACTCCTTAGGTTTCTGTAAGCTAACTTACACCTTCCCAAGGCTAAGGTGAAATATTGCTCATGCCTAAATCATGAAAGACAAAGCATCTTTTGCCAGACTCAACACACTGGTTGAGCCAGTGACTTGGCTTGGAGATTCAGACTCAGCTGCTCATTCGTTGTTTTTAATGATTTTTTTTTTAAGGTTAGGTCTCATGTAGGATTCTAGTTTTTACGTCCAGCAATTGAGTTACCATTGATTCTGAACTAAGTTTGTGTGGTGTTTTCCTTCACACAGCAGCTCAACTGAGTTCCAGAGAGAAAGGTATGGTAGCAAAGCGTCATGGATATAATTGCATTAATCAAATTGTGACAATGTTAAATTTGACCTAACAAAACTGGCCAATCTCCAACAGCAACTAGTTATATCAAAACATATACAGAGACAAACTTATTCACTAATGAAATAATAAACATGTCATACGTATAAGTAACTTGAGACCATATAATTAAAGATTGAGACAAAGCTGGGAAACAAACTCAGGGCTTTGTGCATGCCTAATAAGTACTGTTCAACTAAGCTGCATTCCCAGCCTGCTAGCTTCAACAAGCCACCGATCAAGTATGCGAAGCCAGTGTTGCAATGCATGCTTGAGAACATATGCATTTTCATAATTTATAAGGAAAAGAGTCAAAGTGACAAAATAGCAAAAAAAAAAAAAATTGCCAATTACAATCCTAAGAACAAAACAGCAGTGAGATATGCATATAGCTCGTAGAATTAATGCAGAAGTTCTATGGTATTTCTTCTGGGCCTGTTACTATCTTCCAAAATGAACCTTTGATATGTGGTTTTAGCATATCCAGATTTCAGCATATCCAAAGACTATACAAATGTGTCTACTCATTCAAAGTCAGATCTGTTTATTGCTGCAGAAGGGCCTAGAAGGTAGTGAAGAAGACTACTCTAGATCAGAGAGAAGATGCTAATGACCTCCTTCATTAACTGAAATTCAGATGTCCTGGAGTTTTTCCCCTAGCTTAAATTCATAAGTCAGTTTATGATCATAGGATGCTAGAATAATCTTAGCACTAGATTTTACATCATCTCATTCTACTCTTTTATATAAATAGTTCATTTTGAGTCAAAGCTAAAACAGGAATCTGGATAAATTCAAATCCAGTTTTGTCGTTTACATTGGTTGAAAAATATCAGATAAGTTTCTTTCTATTGCAAATAACTGAAAGTCCAACTCAAATCAATCTAGTCCATAAGGAATGAACCTTTGATATGTGGTTTCAGCATACCCAGATTTTAGCATATCCAAACATTGTACCAATGTGTCCACTCATCCCCAAGTCAGATCTGTTTTATTGCTGCAGAAGGGCCTAGAAGGTAGTGAAGAGGACTACTCTAGATCAGAGATAAGATGCTAATGACATCCTTCTTTAACTGATATTATGAAACAGTAGAGAAGCCTCATCCAGCCTTATCTGACTGAGTATCTCAACACTGTCATTACAGAATCAAGTGAACCACGGACTACAGATTTACTTGCCAAAGAGGAGAGTAAAGTTTCCTTTCCTCACAAGTATTGAAGAAGAGATATGTAAAAGTAACTTTTATTCACCAGATATGAATGTTATCTTGGAGGCTTGCTGCTGAAGACGCGCAGCCTTTCTAGTTCTTTTTGAACTCTGGCTGGCTGTTCTGGCTCAACGTCCTTTCCAAGCTGACTGATTCAAACTGACTCCTCTCAGCTTCTTCCTGAGTTGCTCTGCTTGGCCTCAAACTATGGTAATCTGTTCTATTCTTCTTGCTCCTTTTCATTCTCTGGCTATTCTGTCTTCACCTGGAACCTGTTCTGGTAAAGCTGCCTACTCCTTCCTCCATCTCTCTCTGTTTCTGTCTCTGTCTCTCTGTCTCTGTCTCTGTCTCTCTCTCTCTCCCTGTTTGTGTGTGTGTGTGTTTGTACATGTTCTTCCTTAAATAGCCTCTTTCATGTGTTGTTCTCATGAGATTTGGGCATATCCTATCACTGGCTCATTTTGTCAAATATTTCTCTGATTCATCACTTTGCCCCTCACTTAGATGTCACTTTCAAACATACCTGCTTCCTTCCACAAACTAAAGGTATGTCTGTATTTCAGTAAGAGGGATTGCAGCTGGATCGCACAGATGAAGGTCTTTGGATGTGATCCCTTGCAAGAGCAGCCATGTTGCTGGAATAAAATTCCTCTACAGATATAAACTTTACCCTGATGGGATTATTTTTGTGCAAGTCCTCTGCAGAGCAAGAAACCATGACTTAAACAACCCAGCCTTAGGCTATTAGAACTAGCCACATGGGTCAAAACATACGACAACATTTCATCAAATGATTTGCATCATTCAAACCAAATAAATCTACAAAAAGTTCACATGCTGAGTTGCTCAGTAGACAGTTTCTCTGTCTGTTATACAATAAAAATGAGGACATGATGTTTTCAAGCATAGTAATACCTTGAAAATTGAATACTGTGTATTATGTACATTTGATAGTCACAAAGTAATCCTATCTTCCAGAATTTTCCACCCTCTAAAATGTGTACTATTCCACAATTTAAAAAATTTGTCCTTACAATTTTTTTTTCAAGATCAATGTGGGATCCGGGAAGATAGAAAACATGAAACAAACAAAATTTTAGATTCCTCCAAATTGCAGACAGTAGGTAATTTTTATAAGAAGAGGACATGACTAGTTTTTCATTATTCTGTCTAATTATCCATTTTTCTTCAAATGTTTTCATGCCTTCCTCTCATTAATGAGAATGTAG
This sequence comes from Mus minutoides, assembly GCA_902729485.2. NCBI lineage: Eukaryota > Metazoa > Chordata > Mammalia > Rodentia > Muridae > Mus > Mus minutoides. Next base: position 324,499 of record LR750480.1, read on the forward strand.
AATAAACAACAACCATAAAATTGGAGAAAGCTTAGAATCAGCTGCCAGATTGTCTTAACAATGTAGTAGATTCTAAGGTGAGATTTACATTATTTCTAATTTATTTTATGGTGTCTGGGGGGGCAGGGGGAAGGGGACACACCCTAAGGACAGCATATCCATTCTTCAAGGCACTATTAAAAAAACACCCAACAATTCACCTATGATATAAATCAAACACAGAGCATAGGATAGGGTATAATTCATGGTAAAAGCATTCTTTTAACATAAACAAGTCCCTATGTTTGATCCAGAGCATCAGCAAGACAAAAGAATCAACCTTAGAGTAAAATTGTCAATGTCATCCAGGTTAACAGTCACTTCACTCTCAGAATTTTTTGACTTTACAATTATATAAAAGAAGCTAATTTCAAAACGTGTGAGATTTTCACTTCCAGAAATTTACAAAGTATTCCAGGAAACTTCTTCCAGTGTTTTCAACAACACAAATACAAAGTCTGCTTTAAAAAAAAAAAAACCCGGGGCTGGTGAAATGGCTCAGCGGGTAAGAGCACCCGACTGCTCTTCCGAAGGTGATAAGTTCAAATCCCAGCAACCACATGGTGGCTCACAACCATCCGTAACAAGATCTGGCTCCTTCTACTGGAGTGTCTGAGGACAGCTACAGTGTACTTACATATAATAAAAAAAAAAAAAAACCCTTTTGGACTTAATAAACACAGTAAAGGTTAAGTATATAAAATCGAAATAAAAATAATAGCCTTCATTTTTACTAGTATCCTAGTCTTTGAGAGAGAAGTTGCAAAGAATATTCCACTAAAAATTAAGTAATTAGGAATGTATCTAACTAAAGAAATCAATGAAAATTTCTAAGAAATTGAAAGTGAAAATCACAGTACGTGCTAAACTATGAGATCATTGTATGTTTCTAGAAAGGCAGAATTATTATGGTGAAAAGGTCTACAACTACCTGTGCTGGTTAGTTTTCTATTAATTTGACACAAGCTAGAGTCATCTGAGAGATAGAAGCCTCAATTGGGAATTGCCTGCATAAGACTGGGTTGTAGGCAAGTCTATAGGGCATTTTCTTATTTACTGATTGATGGGAGAATCCCTTGCCCATTGTGGGCAGGGTCATCCCTAGACTGATAGTAAAAGCAAGTTGAGCAAGCCAATAGAAGTCAGCTAGTAAGCAGCATTCCTCCATGCATCAGTAAACACCTCCAGGATCCTTCCTGGAGTTTCTGACTTCCTTTGATGGTAGACTAGGGTATGGAAGATTACTCTGAAAAGAACCTAAAATAATCGTTTTCTTCCTCAAGTTGATTTTGTACAGTTATTTTAGAATAGGAAAAAAAAAAAAAACCAAGGCTAAGACAGGACCAAGATTATACAAAATATATAATATAAAAAATGTATGAAATACCTAGCAACATTCCTGTGTCAAATTTCACAAGTTTAGAAAAATAATACAAGAATTCATCTGGAACCTCAAAAGAACAGCAATAGTTGGGGCAACCCTCGGCGTAAGAGCATTGCTGTAGGTATCACACTAGCTGGCTTCAATTATACTACAGAGCTATAGTGACAAAGACAGCCAGGTGTGCTGTAAAAACAAAAAGAACGCCAGAGAAACAATAGAAGATCTGGAAATTAAAAAGCAAAGTTTTGTCCCCTTAATGTTTGAAAATGGAAGCACAAACATACATTAAAAAAAAAAAGACATCTTATTCAACAAATGGTGCTGGTAAAATAGGATTTCTACCTATAGAATAAAATTAGATTCTTATCTTTCACCTACAAAAGTCAATTAGAAATGAATCAAAGAGACCTTAATTTAAAACAAGAGGCACTGGAGCTTTTACAGGAGCCACAGGGAAATACCCTTCAGGATACTACAATAGGAAAGAATGTTTAAATAATACACTGACAACCTAGGAACCTCCCCAAGTAGCAACAGATGGGACTACATAAAAATAAAACGTTTCAGTACAGCTAAGGAAACAATCAGGAGAGTGGGAGAAGACCTTCACCTGTTACACTTCAAATGTAGAGCTAGTAGCCAGAATTTACAAAGAACTATAGAAATTAAATATCACGGGAACTGAAGAGCCAAAAACAAAAAACAAAAACAAACAAAAAACAAAAATAAACAAAAATAAATGGGCAAATGAACTGAATAGACAGTTTCAAAAAACAGAAATATAAATGACCAATAGCTATTTTTTAAAGATTTCAATGTCCCTCAACATCAGGGTAATATAAATTAAAACTACTTTGAGGCTCCACTCCATCCCAAACAGAATGGCTATCACCAAATACTTTGACAAAAAAATTGGAAAGGACATGAAGAGAAAGAAATCCTATTCACTGTTGGTGGGGAGCAAATTCAGACAACCATTTTGTAAATCAGTTTGGAGATTTTACATGAAATTTAGAGCTACCTTATGACCCAGATTTTCCATCTCGACATATACCCAGAGGGAACTCCATACCCTGCCATAGAGATATATGTAGCCTGATGGTTTGTGCTGCAATAGTCAGTACAGTACTGAGCCCACATGACCTAATGACATCCCAAAGGCCTTACCTTTTAATCCATCATGCTGGGCATTAAGTCCAATACTGGAATAACAACAGGAGCATTTCGACTACAGCAACAGTAACTTACATTCCTTGGCAACACACTCATAACCAGAAGGTCCTAGCTCTTTAATTAAATAAACCTAATGTGTGCACATCTAATTATTAAAAACAAACAAACACACCCCCTCCAAAAAAACAGCACTTAAAAATATTTACTCTCCCAGGGTCAGGTAGGCCTTCTTGGGACTCTCAAAACTCCATGTCTACATCCACTGGCAACAGAAAAATCTAACTATGCCATGAGCTCTTAAACCCCCCCCCTCTCTTAAACCCACCACCTCTGTCTCTCACAGATGAGTGACAACTCACAGACATATGAGACCCCTGTCTGGCTTTTGTGTTGTCAGGGAGGGGATTCTCTTACCTCATCTCCCTTCTGGAATGTTAGCAGCAAATTTCTAGAGACATCTCCCATGCCTTTGTATCATGCCAACTTCTACCTTGTCTCTTTCCTCCTCCTCTGCCACATCTGTGGACCTCATGTCTCTATGTCTGTCAATAGCTTTCCACCCCATAGAGTAGCACCTGGTATTTGTCCCCAGTACAGAGGTTTGACACCTTGAGAAATATCGTTGCTGACTTGAGGGCACATGGCAGGTTTGGGAAGCAAGTATTACTACTATCTTTTCTGTATGCCTATTTGGGCTGGTCCTCTCTTCCTTTATCTTCATCAATTTTATATTTTCCTTAGATTTCTGAAGAAAAGTTTCTTTATAAGTACTTACAATCTTTCTTAATTCATATAAACTAATTTTTTCTTAATTCATATAAACTAATTTACTGGTGTGCACATAAAGTTTAACAGGTTTTTTTTTTAATAACATATTTTTTTTATCTTTTTATAGTCTAGAAATGCACATTCCAGAAATTTCTCAAAGCAATATTATCAAAATCATCAATTCTGTCATTTTTCTTCTGTCCCAGTTTCTCTACTTCCATATTCCGAGTCATTTGAATCATTGACTTTTCATATTGATGTAGCCTGGTCTTTTGGGGAAAGCAGATTAGATCATGTCCCAATACCTCATCTGGCCTTAAAAATCTTTTAATTCAGCAGTTCTTAACCTGTGAGTCACAACTCCATTGGGGTTGCATATTAGATATCCAGTGTATCAGATATGTATATTAAGATTCAGAACAGTAGTAAAAGTTGCAGTTTTTAAAAAAAAGGAGCAAAAAAGTAACTTTATGGTTGGAGGTCACCACAGTATGAGGAACTAAAGGGCCACAGCATTGGGAAAGTTGAGAACCTCTGCTTTAGTTTATCTAACATGGGTAAAGGAGGAGGAGGAAGAGGAGGAGGAGGGGGAAGGGAAGGGGGAGGAAGAAAAGAAGGAAGAGGAGGAGTAAGAGGAGGGAGGAGAGGAGGAGAAAGAGGAGAGAAGAAAGGAAAGGAGAATGAAGAGGAACAACAATATGAACTAATCAGAATCCCCAGAACTCGTGTCTCTAGCTCCATATGTAGAAGATGGCCTAGTCAGCCATCATTGGGACGAGAGGCCCCTTGGTACTGCAATCTTTATATGCCCCAATACAGGGGAACGCCAGGGCCAAGAAGTAGGAGTGGGTGGGCAGGGGAGCAGGGAGGGGAATGGGGGAGGGGATTTTTGATATAGCAGTTGAAATGTAAATTAAGAAAATATCTAATAAAAAATGCTGGAAAAAAAAAGGAGAATGAAACTAAACAGAAAATGTTTTACTTAAAAAATCTTTTAGCCGGGTGTGGTAGTGCACACCTTTAATCCCAGCACTCGGGAGGCAGGGGCAGGCGAATTTCTGAGTACGAGGCCAGCCTGATCTACAGAGTGAGTTTCAGGACAGCCAGGACTATACAGAGAAACTCCTGTCTCAAAAAAAATAAATAAGAAAGAAAGAAAGAAAGAAAGAAAGAAAGAAAGAAAGAAAGAAAGAAAGAAAGAAAGAAAGAAAGACAGAAAGAAAGACTTTTATATTTTTATTTCATCAAAAAGCTAATTAATTACCTCTCTTGCTTATTGAAGGGTGCTGGAGAGGTGCACAACCCAAGGAATGGGATCCATGTCAAAACACAATAGGTTCAAAGCACAGCAAAGACAAGCATGAACTCTGTGTTCTACAGATATCAACAAGCACATACAGATCAAACACTCACTTCTTAATTATCAACTGAGCTAATTTACAGTTTAATTTACTATTACTGCCTTCTGAACACATTTTATAACAACATCTGTCTTCAATCTGGGTGGTGACAATTAATATGAATACAGTTTATTTTTCTTTTTAATAGTTTTCAGGAAAATAGCTTCAAGATCGATGGCCTAGCCTCTGACATACAAATCAATCTGTGTGTAGTAAATCTTGCCTAGTCTTTCTGTTCCTCTAGTTGCACATTAGAAAGCCCCTCTTTTTTTTTTTTTTTTTTTTTTTTTTTTTACTTCCAAACCCCAATTTCTTACCTTTTTCCATTTAATTTAGCCAGGTAAGTGTAAGGCAAGGTCACTAGCCTCAGGAATAGTGTTCCTTGGCCAGTGCATTCTGCTAAAGTAACCATTTTGAATTCCATTATGTTTTCTCCTAATCAGCCCACTGCATACTGTGTTTGTTTTTTGCTTTCTTTTTCAGACACAACATCTGTACTATATGCTTCACTGCACTGTCTTTTCAATAAAGAAAATGCAGCTGAGAAAGAAAATGAATATCAAATTCCAAGCTCCCAGGAGAGCTGACCCAAATTCTCAAATGATAGTATTAAAATGCATTCCACTCTCAGAGCTATGAGAACGTCACGTGATTCTTAATGATTCAACTCCCATAAATATTGGCTAGACATCTTTGACAGTCCTTTTAAAAATGATACACACGATTAAAATAATGTGAAAAGCAAACTACTGGCTATGACAAATCTAAAAGAGAAAGGATAGAGAGTTAAAAACTAAACACAGTTGTTATATTCTTATGTTTACCTTGGGGATAGGTTTCCTCAGCATCCCAAGAAACAGGAGCAATCGTGGGTAGCAGATGCTCACCTGACTACAGTATGAGTAGTCAAAAATATATGTGGTTTTTTGGTTGATGGAAAGGGAGAAGGAGGAGAAGAACTCTGCAGTGGAGGGTCTGCGGGGGGTAGCATTTGGGATGTAAATAAATAAAATAATTATATAATAATAGAAATAATGTATGTGTTACATTTTCCCAGATATTTTAAAATATAATAGGTTTTTTTTTCTTTTCTGCTCTAAATCTTGTACAAGGAAGGGTATCCCCATCTTTGTTAAAAAAAAAAAAAAGATATGTCTATAGCATTTCTTCCCTTATCCTCTGAAAGTTATTATCCTAAAATATTTAGAGAAGGGGGCACTATGTGGTAAGTTAAGGGGCCTGAGGGGAATAGAAAAAAGCATGCATACTATAAGCTGGCTTCTCTAAGTCATAAATACACATAGGCATCAACACACATACATTCCCATAAAGAATCAGACATACCCACGTACACACACACACACACACACACACACACACACACAGCTAAATGTTTAACTTCTTTATTAAGTTATTGAATTGATATATTTTATTGGGTAGTCTAGGTAGATTAAACATTATTCCTACTTAAATATTTGGGCCTCACAAATACACACTTGTATTTCAAAGATACCAGTTTAATATTCCATATCTGCAAGGAATATGATGTTAATTGTGTAAATTTTCTTCCAGTATTAATTTTAATTATTCAGAGCTTCAGGAAGCACTCTGTAATTTCCCATCTGACAACTGAGGCCCAAAAGACCAGCTGCCTGCGGTTTTCTGCTCTTATGAACACACTAGGTATCAGAGAGTCAATAAGCAGAGGCATGGATTCTCTGTGTGTTCCACAGAGGTTATGAAAATGAACCCTTTTGGAGGAGTTCACAGTGAAGCAGCAACTGAGTATGATGTCCAAGCCACTGTGCAAAGTATGATGACAGTTGTAGATCTCAAAGGAGCTGCGGGAAGACTGGCTCCCTGCTGTAATGAACACAGCCCATAGTTAAATAATAAATCACAGTCATGTAGCCAGACTGCAACAGCTACTACCTATCAGAAAGTCACCATGACCACAGAGTGCAAATATTTAGTTCCACACAGTTGTATATCTCCATGGGAGCCAACTGAAGTAGTTAGCTTTTCATCCTTTTCTAACCGAAAGGATGAAGGCTATTTGTTTATTATGACTTGAAAGTCAAAATAATGTTATCTAAATTTATCACATGCAAAAAAATGTACACCAAACCTAGTTATAAGCCACATCTAAATATATCCCCCACTATGACTAGGCATCAAGGGCCAACATATACATAATTTAGTACAAACATCTTTGACATCTCACATATTTTTTTTTTCCTTTTCAAGAGAACAAAAGGCTTCCTGCAGGAACACATAGGAGTTCTATTTGCACTCAGATATGCCAATTCAAGATACAATAAACTAGATGAATTATTCATTTTGGAGTTGTTGCTGTTTTCTGATAGAAGTTTGCAGAGACTCAGAATAAAAAGCTAGACAAAATAGGCCTAGAAGTGGACACAGAAATAAAAGGACTTGTAATACCAAAGGATAGAACAAAATACAGTTTCTATCTTTCATGAAATAAGTCTCCGAGTAAAATTAGTCTCCCTGAGCCAACGCAAAGAGAAGAAAAAAAAAATTCATCAAATGCAGTTTATCTACATCTTATTTACTCTGACTCTCTAGCAACAGGAACAATTATATCTGTGAAACTGCATCCAACCTGTGAATAGTCTAATAAATAAAACCTTTTAACAATGTATTCTAAAGGATATTTATACCGGGACATGTTAGCGGGGAACTTGATCTATATTAGAGATTAGTAAGTATTGCTGAGTGAATAACCTTACTAAAGGCATTGGATGTGGTAACCAAGGCAACTATTCCTCATGGAAAACAGCATGCTTCAGCCGCTCTTTAACTTTTCCTTGTTGTTTGTTGTTGTGGTTTCCCTAAAGAAGAACTTGCAACACTATTGTGATTTCTAAAGTTTAATTCGGGAAACATATTAAAACAGAGAAAGAAGTTGGAACACCATTTCCGAAACAATGACTCCATCACCCATTACAGTTGCAGGTAAGTACAGGGGCAAGCTTCAAACAGGAAATGTGAAAAGAAGGCTCATAGTTTTACATGGTGAAACTTAGAAGGTGGAGTGCCCGTTGTTGCTATTTCAAGTTTAGGGAGCTGTAAAACTAGACAACTTGAGTAGAAAACAGAAACAACTTTCTCTAATATCACCTTAGCTTAGAGTCAGCACAAACTCACAGGAAATGCAGGAATTTAACCTAGATTTGGGTGGGGGAGGGGTATAATTATTCATTTTATAAAAGCAAAAAACATGCATTCCCAACTACTAACAATATACAATAAATTTGTTTTCAATTAAAATTTTATTTTCTCATATAATATACAAATTTTTTAAATGTCAGCCAGTGGTGTGGAGGCAGAGCCAGGCAAAACAGCCTGGTACTTCAAATCTCCAAGGGAAAAAATATTATATTGAAAGTTCAATGACGCACCTGCCCCGTACCCTCGGCCCTGCTAAGATCTTACAGCCAAGAAAACTTTTCTGACAGTATTGGCTTTTTTTTTGTTAAAGCCTCCATTTTTTCAAAACTATGAAGGCAAAAATAAAGTTATTTTTTAAATGTAGGTAAAGAGGCATTATGCTTTTCCTCCGAAGCAGATTTGACAGTTTTTTAAAATTTTATTTACTTAATGTATGAGTACTCTGCTGTATATACATCTGCTTGCCTGAAGAGGGCATCAGATCCCCCTACAGATAGTTGTGTGCCCCCATGTGGTTGCTGGGAATTGAACTCAGGACCTCTGGAAGAGCAGCCAGTGATTTTTTTTTCCCAATTTTTATTAGATATGTTCTTCATTTACATTTCAAATGCTATCCCCAAAGTCCCCTAACCCTCCCCCATCCCCTGTCCAGCTCCCCTACCCACCCAGTCCCACATCTTGGCCCTGGCGTTCCTCTGTACTGGGGCATATAAGGTTTGCATGACCAAGGGGCCTCTCTTGCCAATGATGGCCAACTAGGCCATCTTCTGCAACATATGAAGCTAGAGACACGAGCTCTGGGGGTACTGGTTAGTTCATATTGTTCTTCTACCTATAGGGTTGGAGACCCCTTCAGCTCCTTGGGTACTTTCTCTAGCTCCTCTATTGGGAACCCTGTGTTCCATCTAATAGCTGACTGTGAGCATCCACTTCTGTATTTGCCAGGCACTGGCATAGCCTCACAGGAGACAGCTATATCAGGACCCTTTCAGTAATATCTTGCTGGCCTATGCAACAGTGTCTGAGTTTGGTGGCTGATTATGGGATGGATCCCTGGCTGCAGCAGTCACTGGTTGGTCCATTCTTTTTTCTCAGCTCCATACTTGATCTCTGTAACTCCTTCAATTTGTGCTTTGTTCCTAATTCTAAGAAGGAGCAAAGTGTCCACACTTTGGTCTTCATTCTTCCTGAGTTTCATTTGTTTTGCAAATTGTATCTTGGGTAATCTAAGTTTCTGGGCTAATATCCACTTATCAGTGAGTACATGTTATGTGAGTTCTTTTGTGACTGGGTAATCTCACTCAGAATGATACCCTACAGATCCATCCATTTGCCTAGGAATTTCATAAATTCATTGTTTTTAATAGCTGAGTAGTACTCCATTGTGTAAATGTACCACATTTTCTGTATCCATTCCTCTGTTGAGGGACATCTGGGTTCTTTCCAGTTTCTGGCTATTATAAATAAGCAGCCAGTGATCTTAACCACTAAGTCATCTCACTAGCCCAGATTTGACTTTCTTGAATCACCTCCTTTCTCTCGACTGCACACACAAACCATCGTGTAATCACTCATGCTCACTGTTTTTTTCTACCCTAGATTTCCTGGTATAAGTAATATCAATTTTTATTTATTTATTTATAAGTATTCTATTTTATTTATTTATTTATTTATTTATTTATTTATTTATTTTCGAGACAGTGTTTCTCTGTGTGGCCCTGGTTTTCCTGGAACTCACTCTGTAGACCAGGCTGGCCTTGAACTCAGAAATCCACCTGCCTCTGCCTCCCAAGTGCTGGGATTAAAGGTGTATGCCACCACAGCCCAGCAGTAATAATTTTCAAGGAACTCAATATTCAGTGCTGAGATAATTATGATAATGAGCATGTTACACACAGCTAAGCAATGCAATATCCTATGTTCATGTTTCCTTTCCTTTATAACTTTTGATTTCCCTGGAGGTACAGTCTCAAGCCCACTAAAGGAAAGTCGATCACTCCAGTAGGGTCTAACACATTGGGAAATCCATCTGTTTCACGTTTTTTTGTTTGTTTGTTTTGTTTTGTTTGTTTGTTTATTTTTTGTTTGTTTTGTTTTTGTTTTGTTTTGTTTTTGTGGACATCACTCCTGGATATCTCAATCATCTTGCACCTATTCAGCATGATTAAACCCCTGGTCTGGAACTCGGCTAACATTTAGACAATTGCTTTGCTCTTCCCTTATTCCTACAGCACCAATACTGAACCCTCAACAAGCTAAACAAGTACTCTGTCAGTGAGTTTTCACCTTTGAGTTTTTTGTTTGGTTGCTTTGTTTAAATTTACTTGTTCTAAATTTTTTATGGATATTTTTCCTGCAAGCACATCTGAGCAGTATATTGTGTCTGGTGCTGGAAGAGGCCAGAAGAAGGTGTCAGATCCTCAGTGACTAGAATTACAGAAGGTTGTGAGCTGACATGTGATTGCTGGGAATTGAGCAGCCAGTGCTCTAAACCACAGAATCAATTCTCCAGCACTTAATTTATTTTTATTTATTTTTTTTATTATTCTGAGACATTGGTTTGCTAAATTGACCAGCTTGGATTTGAACTCACTAAGTAGCCTATGGCAACTTGGAGTTTGTAACCCTCCTCTCTCAACCTTTGTGTAGCAGGAATGTCAAGGCAAGGCTACAAAACCAGACTAGTTTCTGTTTTCAATTCCTTTGGTTTATTATATAAGTAAAGATTCTTTTGATTTTTTTTTTAATTCCATGTCCTCCATTATTTTAGTTGAGTCTGGCTTTGACTTAGCCATTTGTCGATGTAAATTTCTTCTTAAGCTCATACTATGGCCCTAGAATGCTGGAAGAAAGCAGTCAGATCTAATGGAACTGAAGTTACAGGGGCTGTGAGCTGACTAGTGTGGGTCCTGGGAGCCAATCACAGGTCATCTACATGAGTAATGAAGTGCTCTTAATGACTAAACATCTTTCCAGCCCCAGGTAAAAGACCTCAGCCTATTCACACTTAAGAAAAAGAGGGGTCCATCCCATAATCAGCCACCCAAAGAAGACACCATTGCATACGCCAGCAAGATATTGCTGAAAGGGCCCTGGTATAGCTGTCTCTTGTGAGGCTGGCTATGCCACTGCCTGGCAAACACAGAAGTGGATGCTCACAGTCAGCTATTAGATGGAACACAGGGTTCCCAAGGCAGGAGCTAGAGAAAGTACCCAAGGAGCTGAAGGTGTCTCCAACCCTACAGGTAGAAGAACAATATGAACTAACTAGTATCCCCAGAGCTCGTGCTGCATATGTAGCAGAAGATGGCCTAGTTAGCCATCATTGGGAAGAGAGGCCCCTTGGTCATGCAAACTTTATATGCCCCAGCACAGGGGAATGCCAGGGCCAAGATGTGGGAGTGGGTGGGTAGAGAAGCCGGGTGGGGGATGGGGGAGGGTATAGGGGACTTTCAGGATAACATTTGAAATGTAAATGAAGAAAATATCTAATAAAAATTGGAAAAAAATGATACAAAAAAAGAGAAAAAGATACTATCTGAACAAGACACTTGGAAAACTGAGAGGTTTGTTTTATTTGTGAGCGGAAACAGAGGGTGAGCAGCAGGCAGTACCTGGATGTACTGCCATAGAATGGCAGGCTCTGAGCTAATGGGCTCTGGAAATTATATCTCCGAATGTTTCTCTGGTTCTGGGAATGAAGAAGGAAAGAAGCTGAAATCTTATAGCTCAAGGAACAAACATTTAGTGCTGAGTTTCTTTTTTTAGAAGCATGAATCACTTGCCCTGATCCTGTATCTCCATATCCAACAGCCTTCAGGTTCCAATAAAGGCTGAGGTCAGTAAGGAGCCCGAGACTACAACAAACTTTGAACAAACTTTCTCAACTAATCTTCATTCCTTAGTTTTACTTTGCAACTCATCTTTGAATGACAAATTATTGCTCAAATTCCTAAAGTACCCCAGAGCTGTGAGGCATAAAAGATGGCTTTTGTACTGGCTAGTTTTGTGTCAACTTGACACAGCTGGAGTTATCACAGAGAAAGGAGCTTCAGTTGAGGAAATGCCTCCAGGAGATCCAGCTGTAAGGCATTTTCTCAATTAGTGATCAAGGGGGAAAGGCCCCTTGTGGGTGGGACCATCTCTGGGCTGGTAGTCTTGGGTTCTATAAGAGAGCAGGCTGAGCAAGCCAGGGGAAGCAAGCCAGTAAAGAACATCCCTCCATGGCCTCTGCATCAGCTCCTGCCTTCTGACCTGCTCAGTCCTGACTTCTTTGGTGATGAACAGCAGTATGGAATGAATCCTTTCCTCCCCAACTTGCTTCTTGGTCATGATGTTTGTGCAGGAATAGAAACCCTGACTAAGACAGCTTTACATTGGGAGGAGAGGCCCCTTGGTCATACAGACTCTATATGCCCCAGAACAGGGGAATGCCAGGGCCATTACGTGGGAGGGGGTGGGTAGGGGAGCAGGGCGGGGACGCGGGAGGGTAAGGGAAAATTTCTGGATAACATGTGAAATGTAAATGAAGAAAATATCTAATAAAGAGGAAAAAAAGTTTCTTTTTTTTTAAGCATCATTCTAACACCATCTAAGTACTTCTATGTCATTAATAGAGCTCCTCTATACTTTTTTTTTTCGTAGTAATAATTAGAAGAGTTTATTAAAAACCATTTTACATGTATATATCTGATATGCATATAGGATACATATATACTATACATATATATTCATTCATTCTATCAATTCTGATTCTTTTTTTTTTTTTTTTTTTTTTTTTACTTTTTTTAAGGACACCTTGTATTAGTTAGGGTTTTACTGCTGTGAACAGACACCAGGAACAAGACAAGTCTTATAAAAACAACATTTAATTGGGGCTGGCTTACAGGTTCAGAGGTTCAGTCCATTATCATCAAGGTGGGAGCATGGCAGTATACAGGCAGGCATGGCAGAGGAAGAGCTGAGAGTTCTACATCTTCATCCAAAGGCTGCTAGTGGAAGATTGACTTCTAGGCAACTAGGGTGAGGATCTTAAGCCCACACCCACAGTGACACACCTCCAACCATGTCACACCTATTCCAACAAGGCCACACCTCCAAATGGTGCCACTCCGTGGCCCAAGAATATACAAACCATCACACACCTTATCTGACTTTCTCTTCTATACTAGTAACTTTCCTCTGAAGATTTTAGACTTTATTTTATTGTACAGGGGACTTCAGGGTGAACACAAGAAATGTACTTGTCCTAACCATCACTGTTCAGCAAGTTAATAGGAACACAGATTAGATCAATTTTATGGCTAAATACCTTGTAGATTTATGAGGACTAGCAAGTACTTGAAAGTTGATAGCAAATGTAAGGTTACTAACCAAATCAAGGTTTTTTTAATATAGAAAATTTTTTTAGTATAAAACAAAACGAGAAAAAAATTAACATATGAATCCCTTTTCACACAACATCATTGTCGTCTTTTCTTTCCAACCCTTCCTCTTTCCCTCCTTTTCCCTTCTCACTCCTACCACACAGGTCTCACTATTTAGCCCTGGCTGTCCTTGAACTCACTACATAGACCAAGCCAACCTCAAGCTCACAAAGACCCACCTCTCTCTGCTTCCACATGTTAGGAGTTCATACGTCTTATTATTTAGGAATTCAGTTATTCATAATTGAAAATTCCACATAGTACCCTGGCTTATCACTTAGTATTACAATGATTGGACTTTCTAAATTAATAGAAATATGATTTTTGTACTCTGGGATAAGGTATTTTATTCTTGGAAGAGAAACATACTTAGCTGTAAGAAGTAGATTAATAGTCATAGCATTTACCATTTCCTAATGCTAGAAACATACTTTCATGAGTTAAGGAAGCTATGCTCATGAAGTAAGTGCCATAGACTCCTAGAGGGAACAACGAAGACGTGAATTCATAGTCAAGAAGACAAAGCACGTAGAATAAATTTCTAAACAATTATCTGCAAAGAACAGATCACTCTTTCCCTTTGGAAAACTGCACAATGGTTTTAGATGAACTCACAACTGAAAGTTATATATTTTTTCATTTTCTGTTCTATATTAGGAATCTAGTTCAGCTTTGTTTTCACACGGTGAGACACTCATTTTATAAGAAGTGAAAGAGGAGCTAGATGGATGGTTCAGTGATGAAGAGCACTGTGTACATTTATGATGACCCAGGTTCAATTCCCAGCACCTACATAGTAGCTCACGTTCATCTGTAACTCCAGTTCCAGGGACTCTAATGTCCTCATCTGGCCTGGGGGTGCACCAGGCACACATGTGAGTAAAACATCTATACATATAAGATAATAATGAAATAAAAATAAAAACTATTATGTAATTATATATTAATTTAAAATTTTTTAATTATAAATAAGTAATACACTACTCAGATACATATAGCCATTATTTGTCACTATTTTTGCATGTAATGAGAAGCCTTGCATGTGAATTCTGTGTTGCACAAAATGAGAATAGGAAATGAAAAGCAACGCACTGCTTTAGAAGAAGGCATTTCTAGATTCCACTTGTCTATCTCAGGAGTTACTCTGATAAAAAGGAATATTAAGGATTATTTTTCATTTTTAATACTGCATCTGTGTGCAGGTATATAAACGCTGATGCTCTGCCCTAGGAGGCTGGAAGAAGGCAGTCCTATGCAGTGGAGCTGAATTCCTGATGGGGCGGGGCGGGGGGGGGGAGTCGAGGGGAGCGGTGAGCTGCCTGGTATGGGTGCTGGGAACCCATTGTGGATCCTCCAGATGAATATGAAATGTTTTTGATGACTGAGCATCATTCCAGCCCTGGGTAAAAGAATCTCAGATGCCAAATGTAATGTAACACTTGGATGTTGCTATATCAAAAAGTTATAGGCTCAGTTGTTAAATCTGGGAGGTTGGTCAAAAACACATCATATGCCAGGCAGTGGTGGCGCACACCTTTAATCCCAGCACTTGGGAGGCAGAGGCAGGTGTATTCCTGGTCTAGAGAGTGACCAGCCAGGGCTACACAGAGAAACCCTGTCTTGAAAAACCAAAAAAAAAAACAAAAGAAAAGAAAAGAAAATCATATAAAGCATAGAACTACAGATAATAACAATGTATTACACTTCTGAAGACCACTGAGAGTAGATTTTACAAGTACTTAGCATCAATACAGGATATATACATTTATTTATCCAAGGGTTATCCATTCCAGCATATATCTGTATACAGAATTGTGTTATATACTATAAACATATACACCTTTATCAAATAAAAAACTACAAACAGTTGGAAAAACAAATCTTTGCAAAAAGAACACCCAGGCCACCTGTCATTAATTATGCCCAGGAAAAGCAAACAAACCCATAACTGTACTCTGACTCAGACATTTTGCTCTGGGGAGAGAGTTTTGAGATTTATCAGGACAGATGGTTCAGTGATTTGCAGTGTATGAACACCACTGAGTCACTGTTGCACTATAACACAGTACCGCTTTGTGACAGCAAAAGGCAGAAGGGCTAGGGAAAACTATGGGCATACAAGATTAACATGCAGATACTGAACAGCAAAAGCTGTCAAGATAACTGACCCTTTTTAATGGGGTTAACATCTTAGAGCATTTCTGACACTGGAATCTGTTAGCTCAATGTGTCAAGTTAAAATTCTGCCACCTTAAGTACCACAACCCTTCTGGTAAGTGAGGCTTTAAGGGACCAGGATTAAATAGCAGGAAGGCAGAGAGTTAGACACCTTCTTGAAGGAAGCAAGGAGGATTTGAATGAATTTACAAAAGAGATGCACATTGTATGTCTATAACTATGAATCTTTGACACACTCCTATTCAGTTCAGTGTGTACTCTTTGTGACTACAGCAGGGTTCAAAGCCACCTATTATGAAAGAAGACAGTTAGTCGCTGCCTCCTGTGTACTGGCACCATACCTTCCTAGTTCTCACAGCTTCATTGGTAACTAACATTCTACTTAAGTATGTATGTGTATGAATATGAACTCTTGTGCTTCTAACATGCGTCTGTCTGTCTTGTAGTCCACGTCAGTATCTAAGATTTTAATAGGTAATGCTTGGTTTTCAAAATGGTTTATGCATGCAACTGAGAAGTATATACACATTTTAAAAGATTTTTCCTAAATTTATCGGTCAAGTAAGATAAATTGTTCACTTTTTGAAAGGTTCTTATGGGAAGGTGGACACATGATTCGGTCAGCTGAGTGCCTGCTTTGCATGCATGAGGACATGAGTCTGGTCCTCAGGACCAACTTTAAAAAGCTGGATATGGATCTACCTTTAACCTCAGTGCTAGGGTGTGGAGACATCCCTGGGGCTTCCTGCCTTTCACTCTACCTTAGTTGGTGAGTTCTCACATAGTGAGAGGTCTTACCCAAGTGAAAAACAAAACAAAAATATAAACAACAAGAACCCAAAAGTAAATGTCTAATGTTTCTACTTAAGGAAGGTTACTCAAGGTTGTCTACTAGCCTCCATGTGCATGTATACACATATACATACACTCACTCACACATACACAGAAATCTCACTTTAAAACAATTAGTGCACTTATTATACATATAATATATTATATATACACACACACACACACACACACATACACATAGGCATGTAACAACAATTAATGGTAAAAGAGGCCTTGAGTTTGACAGAGTCCCAAGTGTGAGTGTTTGGAGGGAGGAAAGGAAATGGAGAAATGATGTAACATTATTATAATCTCAAAATGAATAAAAGATATGATATTGAATATAGATAAGTAACATATGAAGAAAGATTTATTTATCTGGGAGGCATAAAGAAAATCTACTCATTGCTTTGCACACATGATCTCCCCACATAGCAGCATATTTCTGCAAGTATTGCTGTTAAGTGCTATAGCAGCACAATAAAAGCAACATGCAGAATTGATGGATTAGCAAACACCAAGCAGAAAAAAAAACACTCCATTTCAAAACAAATCTGAGCTTCATTGTAAATTCCAGCAAGCTAATCTTGTGAGTGTGTCTGTGTGTCTGTGTATGTGCATTTGTGTACATATGGAAGTCAGAGAACAAACCAGGGTGTCCCTTCTAAGGCACCACCAACCTTTGTATTGAGACAGGTATTATTACTGGCCTGGAAGTTACCAAGGTTGGACAGAGAGTCCCAGTCCTGCATGTTCATGTCTTTGAATACTCATTGTTGAAATTTCAAGCCTGTAGCACCATGGTCAGCTGTATGTGAGGGGAAATATTTCCATACTATTTGTAGTAAATAAAATTCTTCTAAAACCTACAATTATAAAAGATTATTCAATAAAACCTCAAATCAACTCAATACAAAGCAGTCCTTGCAGCTCCTGTGGAAAGACAGATTCTAGTAAGAAAGAGGTAAGGTCAAAGGCTACAGAGGCAGCCATGTGACAGGTTGCAAGAGATCAAAGAAAAAGTCAGTGAGCAAGTATCATACTGCATCATGAGAGAAAGCAGGGCTCTGCATGAAGGCACAGCATCCATGGAAGATGCTGTTCAGAGACACACCTGAAACCAGAGACATCCAAGGAACTCATAAAAATGTCTCAACCAGATATAAACACACACACACACACACACACACACACACACACACACACACACACACATATATATATATATATATATATATATATATATGCACATATATGTATGTATATATGTACATATGTATAAATAAATAAATAACAGAGCATAATACTGATTATTGCTATCTGAACACTAATAACCATATGCTTTCGGGCCAGGAAACATTTTATTTATTTATTTATTTATTTATTTATTTATTTATTTTTGGTTTTTTGAGACAGGGTTTCTCTGTGTAGCTCTGGCTATCCTCGAATTCACTCTATAGACCAGGCTGGCCTCAGAAATCCGCCTGCCTCTGCCACTCAAGTGCTGGGATTAAAGGCATGTGGCACCACTGCCCGACCAGGAAACATTTTTAAATGAAGGTAATCTAAAGAAGAAGTTAACTAGATTGTTTATATTGAGTTTAGATTAAAAAAAAAAAAGCACTAGCATTAAATATATTTATTAAAAAATACACACATTTAAAGATTACTAAAGTAAAAAATAGAAGCAGTATAATGTAGATACATAGGTTTATATTTGGTTTATTTTGAAGTTAGGTAAAATAAGACACTCACATTTTATATATTAAGTACTTGTACTAAAAATGTGGAAAAAATACAACATTTAAAGATTACTAAAGAAATATATACAAGCAATATAATGTAGATACATAGTATACTGCTATAGATACATAGTATACTGTATATGAAATGTGATAGTGAGGAACCAGCATGGAGATTATCCATATTAGTGATTATAATGGAGCAACTGATGACCCTGTGCAAATTTAAATTTTAAAAAATTTAATAAGTTTATATATGTACTGTAAACAATTATTACATGATTTACATATTATAACCTCATTTCATTTGAATAAATTGAGATTATAAACCTAGTAAGAAGATGAACGATGGAAGATTAATAGTTACTCAAGGTTCTAGGTACTTACTTTAATAAAAATATCTTACTCTGAATTTGACTAGACATTTAGGTAGAACCCAACCTGTATTCTTGTCTGAAGCACATCTATTGGAACAGAAAAACAAAGAAGAGCCTGAGGATGCTCATTTGTTTTTTTAAGGCTTCTTAACAGAAATTTACTAAGAGGTATAAAAATATGGCATCACATTTTAAAATAAAGTTTTGCGAAAGGAAGGATATGTGTTCTTGTTAATAAATAATACATTTTAATCCCACACTCACAGAGCTAAATGATATATTTTATATAGAGATATTTTCTTAGCACAGAGGAGATGGACTATCCATAAAATAATGAGGACTTGAAGATGATCTTCCAAAATGAACACAAAACAAGGACACATTGTTATAATCTTGTAATTATAATGCTCAAAGGTCAGTGGAGCTGGGTACACACTGACCAGCAAACCTACCTGCTCAGAGAGCCCCGGGACAGTAAAAGACCCTGTCTCAAAACAGTAGACATTGCTAAGGACTGACATCTGAGTTTGTACACACACACAAGCACACAGTCACATACCAGAGAGAGAGAGAGAGAGAAAGAGAGAGAGAGAGAGAGAGATTTTAAATTGAACAATAATTTAATTTAACCATGAATAGTTAAAAATTGTTGATCAGTTGAATATTTGATCTGTTGAAAATTGAGGGAAAAAGTTAGATTTGTCTTCATTAATATTTTAAAGACACTAAAAGAATTGTACTTGTGTTCTAAATGCTAAAAGCATTTATTCTTCCAGTTAGCTGCATGTGTTCGTCATTAAGGAATTCAAAAAGGACAAAGAAAATTCCAGTTTTGATCTAATTCTTCTGAACAGTGAGACGAGTCTTCTGGCAAAACCAGTATTCTTAGTTGCTATAGTCAGTGTATCAAGGAAACACGGTACACATGAACAATATCCAATAGCAAATTAATGTATAATGAGTTAAATGTACAAATCCACACAAACAATGTTACATCTCCTTGTAGAATTATCTTGTCCAACTATTGCATAACTTTTCCTTTAAGAAAATTTTGAGCTTCAATCATTGTCATAGTTTGGTAAGAAAATACGTATGCTGCAATTTGAGTTTAAACATCTCCTAACTCCTGACTCTAACCATGGCCAATTACTCTCTTAGTGGTTGTAAGCATGTTAGACTAGGAGGCAGAAGTGAATGAGACAACACTCCCCATCACTAAAGCAGGGATGGGATAACAGAGCATGTGCAGCTCCTGCTAAGGAAGGCTTCAGGATCCTGGGTTTGACTAATTTTCATCATTTTCCACTGTGAATGGAGAGAAGAAAAATACTTGACTTGTTTCTTCAACCTCAATTTTTAAGCACATTACATCTGTAACAAACATAGTGGAGAATAACCAATGCCAAAAAGACTTATATGAATAAACATGATTCTAAATACATCTTCCTACAAAAAAAATTGTCATAAAAATTGAAAATAATAAAGATTATCATGTTTAGTTTTGCTACATGTACCTGAAATCAGTGCTTTTCTACTAATCAATGACATAAGTAGATACTTGGTACTTTAAAACTATACAACATAATGTGCAAGCGTTTTGTAATTGAAAAACAGTACAGACTTATATTATTCTCTGTCGATCTAAATATTGCCAACTATTTTCACAAGGTTGGAATGAATTGTGAAAAACATGTTTCTTTTGCTCATTTATGAGTGAACTCATTTTTTTAGGAGAGGAATCTATGAACTGAGGGTTCAGTATGCTTTCTTTGATTTCTGCTTATCCCTCTTTGCCACTTCCTACCAAGCAGCCAATCAAAGAATCAGTCAAGCCACTTACTTCCACTACATCAACTGTCTACTAAAACTGAGAGTCACTCACTGGGTTGCACCGACCTCCATCTAAGTTTGCTGGAGAAAACTGGCTTAAACAACCCAGATTTTATTTTTTTTTTCACTATTCTGCAATAGGGTCCAATATCAAGTTGTCATCAGAGTTTTGATTTATCTCAAGGACTCTACCCTAGGCTTGGCCCAGCATCTATCTTCACATAGTCTTCCATTATGGGAAACTATATTCATAGCCATTTGTTAAAGGATGGCAATCTTGTTGAAGGACTTACCCTAACACCAAATTACAATTTAATGGCCTCTTTAAAGACACTCTCCAAATACGATTACATCCCAAGAGAGGCCCAACACTGTAAATTTAGAGATACAACAGCCTGTAATAAGATCCAAGGGAAAAGAACTCTCTGGGACCAAATTCCCTCAAGGAGCATAGAATTTACTGGAACTTGTATAGAAATCCAGCAAGCGTGGATGTGGAAGTTCCAGGAAGAGTGAGTGCTACAGCTGGGTATAGTTCTTCTCTCAGAGAGTTGTGTACTGGAAGCCTGTGGCCTAGAGCTTCAGTAGTGAAGTGAAATCTTTAAGAAGGAACACCAAGTAGAAAGGAATTACATCTCACTGCTTTGTCCTCATGAGGAAATGAATGCTATTATTGAGTGGTTCTGGTGTTGGTGATAGGATTAGTTTTTAATTATGGGCTTTATGTTCCTCTGTCAAGTTCTGATGTAAGCAGGACATCCTTGCCTAGATGCCAGTACTGTGCTATTCAGATGGTTTAGGTAGCAAAATCATGACCCAAATAAATCTCTTTATCAGTTACTTAGCCTCAGGTATGTTGTTATAGCAACAGAAAATAGATTAAGACAGTTGCATCTGATCTGTTGTCTCTACTCCTACACCAAGTTGACTTCAGTCTTCTATAAAATTAGAATTCTCCTGCTCTTGGAAAACCAAGAAAAGTGACTTCTGCAACCACGTTCATGTAGGTGGGCCTGAGCCTGTGCCTGTGTGTGTGCCTGTGTGTTGAAAATGTATTCAATAGAAAAAGTTCCAACTGAAGGAAGAAAAGCTATGGATAGGAGGATGAGAAACAGCCTTCATCCAGGTGTAGACTAGAAACAAAAACCTTCAATTCTAAGAAGTAGTGAAACTTTTAGTAGTTTTGAGATACAATCAACCTGATATACTTAGAGTAAATAATGATGAAATAACAAAAAGGTGCATCCAACATATGTGCTGAACAATAGGCTGGAGAGAATAAAGGCACGTGCTCAGCCCTGAGCTATGGATGGACTGAGTTCTCCTAGGAAATCATGATCTCATTGGATTTGAATTTAAAAGCTGCATATTGCTTGAATGGAACTACACACACACACACACACACACACACACACACACACACACACACAAGACAAGAGTCAGGTATGATGACTTACCACTGAAATCACAGTATTTGCAAAGTGGAAACAGAACTATCAGGAGTTCAAGATCAGTATAGGCAACATGAGACAATGTGCAAAACAAAACAAAATAAAAAAGAAACAAACGATAAATACATAGGAAGGTATATAGATGATAAATAGGTAGGTAGGTAGGTAGATTAATAATAAATATAAATAGTTAAGATAGATAATACATATATATAAATATATAAATTTATATGTACATACATATATATGCATATGTAATAAATAGATGATGAACACTGAGATAAGACAATATTAAAATACAAAGAACTTGAAAGCTCACTTCTTTATTCAAAATAAAATATTGTTCTCTACCGAAACAATAAATGTGTGAAAATTAAAATTCTTGAAAATTAATTCCTGAATACAGAATAAAATCATGCATTTCATCACATAGGTAATTTGATGTATAAATTAACTATGTCTAAAAAGATTAAAATTAATCAAATTGTACCTTGATTCTCTCTGATTTCAAGAAGTTTTAAGAAATGATGTTTTATAAAAACTCAGCCAAGTTTTTTCATTAATTTCTAGGATCAATGTCATAGAGTAGGGGTTTATCTTAATTAAGGTTTCTACGGCATGTTAAAACACCATGACTCAAAACAACTTAAGTTGGATAAGGTTTATTTCATCTCATAGCGTGCAGGCCAGTATCCAAGGATTTCAGGCCAGGTATTGCAGGTAGTAATCAGGAGGCAGGAACAGATGCAGAGGCCATGGAAGAGTGTAGCTTACTTTCTTGCTCATCCTGTTTACTTATTGTACCCAAGACCACCAACAAAGCTGTAGCAACACCTACAGCAAGCTGCCCCTGAGCCCCCACATCAGCATCAATAATGCACCACACACTTGCCTACAGGCATTTTCTCAAATGAGGATCCCTCTTCCCAAATGATTTAGCTTGTGTCAAGCAGACATAAAACTAACCAGCATGGGCTTATATTACATGTTTAGTTTCATGGCATGATGAGTTGAGGAATAAAAAGGAAACTTCACAAAATAAAAGATATAATATATACTATAACTACCAAAGGATACACACATTTTTAAAATCTATACTTACAAATTTTAAATAGAATCAATGAGTTACTGAAGAAAATACATAATAAAATAGGTTGCCTTAAATTATGTTACACAGAAGTTGCTTTATTTAAGAACTAAAAAATGAATGCATTCACAAGCAAAAATGAGCAAGTAAGACACTCTTTCCACTCAGGAGGACAGCTAGATCTTGAGTAATATATTTTACTCAATAGCGTTTATTTGCGTTTGTGGATATGTTCCTGATAACTTCAGTAGTTCTGTTAATTACTAAGTACTATCAAAAAGATGAATTAATAAAACTTTTCTCAGACTAGAACAGAAAAATGCTATCAAACATTCTAATCGTGCTCCACGTCTGTCGTCCCCAAATTCTTACAAAGGGAATATCCAGATTCTTAAGATGAAACACACCTGTCACATTTTTTTTTCCTTCTTCAATAATGAGAACCAAATGTAATAGGCATAGAATTTTGATAGAAAAGAACATTAAATCAATTATGTCTCTTAAAATATATACTAAAATATCTGATCTTGGAATCTGTAAACTCTTACCCCTACAAAGTAAACCAGAAAATACAGAAGATAATGCATACCAGTATCATACCAGTACGATTAAGAACACATTAGCAGAACTCAATCTTATTGGTTAAAGCTAGCTGAACACAGCCCAATGTCTGAAGACTGGCCTGTACTATATCAACAAGTCTGTGTTTACATAAGCTCCCATGATTACCCAGAAATCTTCTGAGACTCGCCGCTTCTTAATATGTGAACGTTCCTTTCTTTTGTACTTGCTGTCACTAAACAGAGAAGTAGGAAATTACTATTGTCACACAAACACAACAAAAATGTATACTGTTGGCTCTGTCTGTAATGGACGCCTACTTATGTGGCAGTAAAGCCCAGGCAGATCATTGGGATAATTCCCCTGCAAGTATTCAGCTGAAAGGAAAAGTATGGTCTGCCTTGACAGGACCTGCTTTTAAGTCTTTAAACTGTCCTCCTTCTAGTATTTATTCCATGTGCCTTCCATGCAGCTGAGAAATGGTGTTCTTTGAGTCAGTGGGCACGGCAGGCCTAAAATACTCCAGAACAGCAGCAGAGGCTGAGCCAGGAACTAACATGCAGGGAGTTTTCTCAGGTCAGGCATTAGGTGACAATTGCTGCTTCCTAATATGCTGATTTAGCTTCCAGCTCTGATTGGGCAATTGCTGTGAAGTGTCAGCTAAGGGCTAGAGACTGCCATTTAGATGAGAGATTTGATCATAGAAGCATGGCAACATTAGCAGCCCTGGTGTTCCTGGCCCTGTGGCTGGCAAACATTTGACAGCACAGAAATAAAAGAAAGAGCAATTCCCAAAAGATAGCAGTCACAGAATTATAGAGTGCCAGTGAACAAGTATTCAGGGCGGAAGAACGACTGTAAATATGGTAAATGCCCATAAATTTAACAAAACTGAAAATCCTAGAGTTTATCTCCTACTCCTAATACTCCATGTATAAGCTCAACTGCCTCCAGGTTTCACCTCTATCACATCACCGTGCCTCTCTTCTTTCTCCATATACATGTCCTGAATTCTCACCATTTGTAATTTAAAATGGTTAAGTGCATCCACAAAAAAAATAAAAATAAAAATAAAAATATAAATAAAAATAAAGATGCTGATCTCAGTCACTATAAGAATGAATATTGGGCCATCAAGATGAATCAGCAGGTATTACTCATCTCCAGAGAAATACATTGACGTGGCATATATGCAGGTATGTGTATACACACACACACACACACACACACACACACACACACACACACACACCCATTTTTTTTTTTCTAAACTGTGACGATTATCTTGTATGGTCATGTCCTGATTGCATAAGTTTTAACATTTACACCGGAGTTTCTCAAAACATCCATAATTAGTAACAGCTCCAGCAGTGTAGGATTTGTAGGTGCTCTGAAACTTTAGATATCTTATATATGGGTCAAAATTACTACACTTAAGGATGGGTTTTATGACCTCTTTGTCCATCTTAAGCATTTTGCAGTGAATGCTTAAGATGGGAAAGAAGTCTCCATCATCTTTCTATTTGTTTCCATCCAGTTTCCCCTTTCTCTTCTAGTCCTTTTTCCCTTATACACTGTGCATTTCAACTGGAATAAGTGATCATGCCTACTTCTATCCTGCATATCTAATGCAAAATTATAGATCATTTTATTTGGAAACAAGTTACAAACCTAGAATTGAATGAGTGTGGTTGATATGCTTTAAATACAAGTCTATTACTACTGCCTGATCTTGTCCTCCAAACCATGTACTAAGGAGAGAACGTCAGAGGGGAAGAGTGGAAAGCAGACAGGAGTGGGAGGAGCAAGTCTATAAGCAATCTATCAGATAGAATCATGTATATGAAGCATTCAGCACAGGGTCTGAGAAGTAGGTAGGGATGCTCTGCAGAATGAAGAGAATGGACTCCATACCACTGTGACATAGGGACAGTTTAAAGGCCAGTTCTGGAAGTGGGTGAAAACATCAAAGAACCAAACAGAAAGTCCATAGCACAGCGTCTGGTATACAATACGCATTTAATAAATGATTCTTATTTTAATTACCCTTCTACTGTGAGGTCTCATATAAGGCACTTGATGTGTTTAGACACTTTACCATTTAAATTGAAAAATGTTGTCACTCTGCTGAGAAGCTGTGAGGATCCATTTCATTTCAATGGTTATTATTAGTGAGTCAAAATATAGTAACTAAAAGACATCCCAAATAATGAATTTAACTACGTGATTTTGATCTGTTGCTTGGAAATGCCCATTGGAGAAGTAGAACATAGTATATGCAACAAAGTACAATGGTAATGAACATGTTCTGCAAGAAAGAAACTTGGTAAGACGAACCTACCAGCAAAAAGGCCACTTGAACATCATCATTCTAAAGAAACATTCCTAGTGCATGGATATCAGAGCAAATTATTTATTTAATTATTTTCCTACTTAAAAGGCCACATTATGTCACTGTGCTTGGGATAAAAATGGCTTAGGCAATGATATATAGGGCAATAAATTCTCTCTAAATGCTCTAGCTAGCAAATGAGTCATTATTATTTATTACTGGCACTTTACATCAGCAGACATAGAATTTCTCAGTGTCAACAGTCAGGGGGGACTGCTTCACAATCCACCAGCATTTACAGGAAAAGCTATAATTGAGGAAGAAGGAATCCAAGGACAAAACACATAAGAAGAGAAGTGGAGTCTTTGTGACTAATGCCTCCGTTGTCAAGACAAACTCAAACTCGATTTTTGCTTCCAGTTGAATGTTAAGGGTGTCAGTTGCTCCAGAATAAAAGTGTAGAGGACAGTAGGTCACACAGCTGCAAGGTCCTGTGCCTCTATGCTGCCTTTACTGAGATAGCACATACAGGCTAGATCACAGGATGTATGTCTGTCATCACCCACTGCAAGTCTAAGGACAAGGATTTGTAAATACACTTTGGGGACAGATGTTTGGCACAGCCAGTCTGTTCATTTTAAACTGATCATCTTGTCAACAATACCAGCATTAATCTATAGAGATGAAGATTAGTTGTTGGCACTATTATGACATTTAAGAATATATCTATCATTTAACGTTAGGTTCTCTTTATAGAACACATTTTAAATTTCTTTCTTTATTTATTCCTTGACCACGTTATTACTTAGTGGGGTGTTGTTCATCTTCCATGTGTATGTGGGCTTTCTGATGTTTTGTTGCTATTGAAGACTAGCCTTATTCTATAGTGATCTGTTAGGAGGTATAGGATTATTTCAATCTTTTTATATCTGTTGAGTTATGATTAGTGACTGATTATACAGTCAGTTTTGGAGGAGGTACCATGAGATGCTGAGAAGAAGGTATATTCTTTTGCTTTAGGATGAAATGTTCTATAGATATCTGTTAAATCCACCTGGTCCATCACTTCTGTTAGACATTTTAGAATTTAATGAAAATGAAGGCACCACTTACCCAAACTTACGGGACATAATGAAGACAGTGCTAAGAGGAAAACTCAGCTCTGAGTGCCTCCAAAAAGAAACTGGAGAGAGTATACACTAGCAGCTTAACAGCACATCTGAAAGCTCTAGGACAAAAGGAAGCAAATACACCCAAAAGGAGTAGATGGCAGGAAATAAACTCAGGGCTAAAATCAACCAAGCAAAAACATAAAGAACTATACAAAGAATCAACCAAACCAGGAGCTGGTTCTTTGAGAAAATCCACAAGATAGATAAACCCTTAGTCAGTCTAACCAGAGGCCACAGGATAGTATCCAAATTAACAAAATCAGAAATGGAAAAGGAGATATAACAACAGAAACAGAGGAAATTCAAAAAATCATTAGACCTTACTACAAAAACCGATGCTCAACAAAACTGGAAAATATCAATGAAATGGACAATTTTCTAGACAGATACCAAATACTGAAGTTAAATCAGGATCAGATAAGCCATCTAAACAGTCCCATATCCCCTAAAGAAATAAAAGCAGTCAATAAAAATCTCCCAACCAAAAAATGCCCAGGGCCAGATGGATTTAGTGCTGAATACTATCAGACCTTCAGAGAAGACGTAATACCAATACTCATTGAATTATTCCACAAAATAGAAACAGAAGGAACACTACCCAATTCATTCTATGAAGCCACAGTTACGCTGCATATTTGAAGATGAAATGGTTTCTGTTTAATGAGGAACTTGTCACAATTTCCTTTCATAGAGGATTTCATAAGAGATTTTTTCTACTTCTATCATGTTTAATATTCCAAATAGATTTTAAAATCTGAAAAAGAGAATAACAAAAAGAAAAAAGTGGACATACATATTTAAAATAAATAAAATCTATAAATTATAATTAGAAAAAAAGAACATAGTTTTACTCATTGGTTTCCAAACCAATCAACATTCCTGTATTTATACAAACAAGAAAGGAAGAGAGGAAATAAATAGGAGTAAAAAGTTCTATTTCCTTCAAAAGGATACATTATCTACTTTCTGACTCAATTATTTGACTCAGAAGATATAATTTTTATAAAATAACCAAGATATGTGTATACATGTACACAAGATATGTATATACATGTATATCTGTATATATATATATATATATATATATATATATATATATATATATATATATATATATATATTATTGTTCACACACATCACAAGGTGGATCATGACCCAGAAGTATGCTATGCAATGTCAACATACAAGGGAGAGATAATAACTTGGGTTTAAATTGCACAAGATAAGGCCAAATTTTATAACCATGACAGCTTAGCCATTAATAGTATTTTGAAAGAGAGTAGCAATCCTTACCTTGGTGGCTAACACATGCATTTGTTTAAAAGGAATAAGCCCCAAATTCCCACCTCTGTGTAAGATTTATGACCCTACCATTCCTTAATTAAATTATAAAATGTCCCATCATGCTAATAGTAATCATGTCCATGGATTTTAGGGAAGCAGATGAAACTTTTTTTAAAAAACATATATTTCTTGATTTCACAAGTGTAGAAGGATTATGTGGTGCAAGTTTGAACATATCTGTAAAGAGATACCATGGGTGGTATCATAGTATCATGCATCCCATGAAGGGTCTCTGTCTAAACATTTCTCAGAAAATGAATTCCAAGAGGAAGGTCAGCTTCTGTAATTTTTCACAAGGATAATTTTCACAAGGATAATATTAACATATTAAAAAATAAAGTCAAACCTTAAGAATCAGAACACTATTTGAAGTGGCTAAATGGTGTTTAATGTTGGCAATATTACTTAGCTGGAGTTCAATACTTGCCTTGGTGTTGGGGGATGTTACAGAATTCTACATAAATATTTCATTATAAGAACCCCAGAGGGCAGCCTTGGGTGAGCACTGTTTCTGTACTTTTTTTTTTTCCAACAAAACACTATTAACAAACATGTTTAGATCTGGACATTTCTTTGGAGAGAAGTTGCTAGTCTGTGAAGGTAGGAATAGACTGATCAAGAGTTTGTTTACTTTTTCTCTCTATGTAGTATTCTTTATCAAGTACCAGTATGTATCTCATAGGCCATCATATTTTCTCAAAGCTGCCTTCATTTAAATGGTCAAACTTGGCAGCTATTCTGACAGATCAAGCACTGCCCAAGTAGTTTAGAACTTCAAAACCTCCATTCAGTTCTACTGTTAACCACCTATATGCTGGGCCAACCATCCTGCCACGCATCTCACAAAGTCTTGCTGTCTGAGTGGGCTTATACTCAGAAAACCCGCATTTGCTCTGAGTCTCTGCAGACACCATTCTGTTTTCCTTCGTATAAATCAAGGCCTCATACTTGGCCACACAACGTTCTCCATGCTGTGAGCCCTACAAGTCACACTGCCCTCTTCTCTTTTATTGGGTGTGTGTCTATTTAGATGAGTGTGCACATGTGTCTTCATGCTCACTTCCTCAGAGGTACATATATGCACGTGAAGATCACTTTGGGTGTATTCCCCCAAGCACTGCCCACTTTTGTTTTGTTGGCTTGTTTATGAGACTGGTTGTCATGTGTCTGGAACTTTCTCTGATCCGGTTGGGTGGCTAGACAAGGGATAGGGATCTACCTGTCTGTGTCCCCATCTCTGGGATGGCAAGCAAGCTCTACCATGTCCCACTCTTGATTTCATGGGTTTTGTAGGCTCAACCTTAAGTCCTCATGCTTGCAGCTCTCTAACAGCACTGATTGTAGGTTGTAATAGCGCTGTGCTAACGGATTTACTGCACAACCCTTCACCTCCTCCTAAATGGAAGATTTTCACTGTTACTCTTTTTCAACCGTGCCTATGTTCAACAGCCACTTACTGACACCACTTCTGGTAATGGTGGAAAGAGATTGCATCTCTACCATTGAGCAACTGACAACTGAGACTGTTATTTAAAATCACTCATCAATAACCTTTACATAATATTTAAAGCAGAAGCAAATGTTGTGAAACTTGGAACACTAAGAGTGATAGACTTGAGGCACTCTTCCAGGCCTCTGAATCTGTTTCAGCCATACTGTAATTAGGAGGGCCTCGACACTGCACCGAAGTGTTTAACCAGCTCTCCTGTTTAAAACCAAATTCCCACCATTGTACTTACTTTAAATTTAGAAAGCCATGGGGATGCATGCAAAGTTGTGACCTCAGAGAGAAAATGGGGATCATAACTGACGCTTTCTGTTTAACATTTTTTTTTTTTTTAAAAAACGGTAGCCAAGCTGGAAGTGTTTTCCATTTGAGCCGGAATCTGCTTCAGAAAACGTCGATGCTCTGAGTGAAAACTCTGAGAGGGTATTATTACTTCTTATTTCAATGGCCAAAAGTATTGTCTAATGTGTTTGTATCCATCCACACTGGCAACTACTTAGAAAAGCCTAAACAAAATAGTACAGAAAAACACTTTACTAAACCAAAATGTAAATCTTATAATTGCTGGATAAATTACATAAATAAAAGTACAAAAGAAAAGGAACACCAGCCTACCATCAAAACATGAATACAATTGCTAGCAAGCAGCTCTTTTAGGCCTTATTTAGCCTTCTAATGACAGCAGGACACATGTCCACCTCTTGGATTTTCACAAGGCCTGCTTTTCAAAGGACTTTCAAGTGGGTCTGAGAGTTTACTAACTCAGTTCATTTCTAGTATAAATATTGGTGACAATGGATTAAGGGAAGAGTAATTTTGCTTCCTAAATTTCAAGTTCAGTCATGTAGACTGGCTCTGTCGCTCTTAGGCTGTGAAGAAGAACTTGGTAGCAGGAAACACATGGTTTAGCAAAGCTGCTCACCTCAGGAAGGCCAGGAGGCCCTGGGTTGCTGCTCACCTCAGGAAGGCCAGGAGGCCCTGGGTTGCTGCTCACCTCAGGAAGGCCAGGAGGCCCTGGGGTGCTGCTCACCTCAGGAAGGCCAGGAGGCCCTGGGTTGCTGCTCACCTCAGGAAGGCCAGGAGGCCCTGGGTGGAGAAGAAGCACCCTGAGGTAAGATACATCCTTCAGGGTTATCCCCACCTCTGCCCCAGTGATCCACTTTTTGCAACCACCACCCTCCCCTCCCCTCCCCCACCCCACCCCCCACAAACTTAATAGTGCATTCGGTTTGGCTTCATGGCTTATTAAAAAAGAGCAAGGCTTGAGCATCTAAGTACTGCACTAAAGCCCAGCAGCTAGCAGCCAACTCTTTAATAAGACACAGGCCTTCAGGAGATAGTCTTAGATTCTAATCACAACCATATATTTAGAATATAAACCAAAACTGCTTAAATAACATACTGTTAGCATCCTGAACTTCAGGGGTATAGTAGTTTCATTACTAGCATCAGTAACAAGCAAGGGAACAGGGATACACCACACAGAGTTCCTTCATGGCTATAAAAACATGACTTCAAAAATAAACAGTTTTCTCTCAGAAATTATTACCTGGAAAAATTTTTAGAATACATCTACATCTGATTTGGTAAAGAAACTAAGCAAACCAGGTGCTGGATTCAGAAGCCAAACAAAATAGATGAAAATGCTGACCTCATAAAACACATTAAATACAATGGTCCCACGGGGTCCAATGGAGGCGTTATTAGTATGACTTTCTTGGTCATAACAGTTACATGCCACCTGGACAGAGTGCTTTGATTTGACAGGACCAATAAATTTTGGCAGGCATAATTGAGACAGCACATATGGCTAGCAGTGAAGTAAGCTACATATAAGAATTCACATCTTAACTTCTTGCTCCATAAATGATTTGGTGAAACCATGTAATCTGTTTTTGTTTTACACAGTGCACTGTGAAAAGTTAATGAGCTGATCTTACGAGAGGTAAACTGATAAAGGGGCACATAAGGAAACACCAAGATCTCAGTCGGATACACAGCTGGTTTTGAATGGTTTTCTAATTCAATATTGATGGGGTATTACAGATTTCTCTGAAATGCCCCTGTCTCATCTAAAAGGAGGAGACAAGTGGACTGAGTCTACATAGGAGTAACCACGTTAGGACTATCAAAGGAGCCTAGGAACAGCTGTGGACTAGAATACTCGCTACTCAGTAAGTACTAACTGTTACCTCCCTTTCTTTCTTTAAAATGAACTTTCCCTAGAATTATTTCCCTAAAACTCAGATTAAATCTGTAGAAAAGTTTAATAATATAGTTTCAAGAGAATAGGATATATATATATATATATATATATATATATATATATATATATATATATATATATATTACAAAGTACTCCAGAAAGGTGGCACTGGTTCCATTAAACATTACAATATATGTGCAAATCACACACAAACACACACACACACACATACGAGAGAGAGAGAGAGAGAGAGAGAGAGAGAGAGATCGAAGATCTCATAGAGAGACTGACAAACAGAACACCAGAGGAAGAGTAACTTCTGAAAATCTCTTCTTGCATGACGAAAATAAACCTGCTTAAATTATCTTTTCCTTAGCCTATCTACTAACTATATTTGACTAGGATAACATCTCAGAGGTTTCATAACTTATACTCACCATTATATAAAAATGTTTCACTCCTAAAAGTCTCATTAATTAAAATATGTAATCTTGGTTTAAAATCAGAAGCCAATGCTGATCTAAAATTCACTGAAGGTAGGCATAGTGATCCTGAATTCCTAGGTACTTTGGAAACTGAAGCTGGAGAATTACACAAGTCTGGGAGTTCAGAAGCAACCTTGAAAGAATGATGAGCTTCCATCTCTTAAAATAATAAACAAGCAAATGAATAAATATTCCTTTAATAACCGATTGCCACCTCAGTGCTGTTTTGAAGAGAGAAGCAATAGACAGGAAGTACAGCAGACGTTCATTCATATTCATCCTTGGAATGTCTTCCAAGATCATCCTGAGATGACTTTCCAGCTCATGGAGAGAAGTTTCAGCAATGTCATTGTGAGAAATCTGGCCATTGTAGGTTTTTCTCTTGACTATTTCTGTGTTGATGCCCTGGAATTAATGGATGCTTAACATAGACTGTTCCTTTTTTGGGTGCTCTCAATGACTGGTGGTACCAAGACTTTGAACTACTACACTCTCATCCCTCATTTCCTATCTAACACTGTATTTTTACCCACCTTTAGCAGAGCTGCCTTTGCATTAGATGGAGTTGTAGAACAGCTGCAGCCCTTGAGCTGCATGTCTCCCCAGGGTTGTGCTCAGTGGACTCCTTTCCTACTGCTGTCACTAAGGAGAAATCCTAAACTTGGGGCTTCACTTTTAGCATCCATAGGCAGGTATCAAATAAAAATGAGGAAAAGTACTTTTGATATTGCATAATGAATAGTGCCTAGTTTATTTGGATTTTTTAGTCATTGACCTGGAGACTTTAGCAAAGTAATCCTCTCAAAGACATCCACAACATGACTGAAGGAAAGTGCATCTTTCCCTAGATTAAAGAACCATGTTTGACATTCTTTTTCCAGAGAAACCTTTCTCTTGGTCTCCTGAGTGTGGATAGGTTTAAGGTCTTAGGGAAGATTTTGGACCAAGAAGTAGAATACACATACATGCACACATATATGTATAAACAGGATTTCAGGATGCTCTGAAATCCTAGCACATCTTAGGATGCCACTTATTCTGTATCCTCTGCCCTTTCACAATGTTAGTAAAGTATATTTTATTTTATTCATTTACTCATTTGAATTATGCCTAGCAGACTTCTTTCATCTTCATTTTTACTTCATGCTCTCAAGCCTTGTCTCAATCTTCAACACCTGAAAACCTATATTTTGCATTTATATTGCCTTCTCCTTGATTAGTAAATTACATGTGCGTGAAGTATGACTTTTAATTTCTTCTCTACCTCCGTACATTGCAGGCTTGATTTGGATTTGATAATAATATATCCCATAGCTGACAAACCTCAGCATATCCTCAAGGATGAATTCCATCACCCTGCTCTAATATGCTTTATTGGAAACGATCCTTCAAAAATTTGCTCTTGTAGTCTCTTCTTATTTCCTAGTTTAAGATTCCTTCTATTCTGAATATGAGCATGCTTCTCTGTCCTCCATCCTCAAAACAATTAAGAACCTTCATCCATACCCACAGCTGTCCTCTGTTGTCTCCACAAAAATCTAGACAAACTCCTTGTCAATCATTTGCTCCTAGACAATTATGCAACACCACTGTCTCGTTCCCTTGACACACAGTCTCCTTAATATCCTCTCACAAGAGTAAGCCTCTGAATTCTTTCAGCTAAATTCAGTAAACTTTCCATTCTTCTTTGCAGAACTAAAGTATCTCATAGTTCTTCCTTGAACTCTTTTCAAATTTGTATGGATTGAGTTTTTTTTTTCTTTGCATTATCTTTTTATGTTTGTGAAGTCACCAAGATGAAGACTTGGACATCTATGTTTTCACAAATCCTGTGGCTATCTCCTCTGGATAGAGACATTTTCTAATAAGGGAATAAACCTGACAAGAAACTCACTTGGATTCATAAAAAAAGTTATGATTGAGAAGTTTCATCAGTTATAAGTAGTAATCAATTCTTAGAGAAAAGTAGACTCTTCAGTGAAACTACCTGAAAATTGTGCAGGATGATGAATGCATATTTGATAAGTTATCACTAATCTTATATTGGGTTTCCCAGTGATCGCTATCCATGTCCCCATAAGTAACCCTTCACAAATGTTCTCATAAGTAACCACAATAAATTCATTCATTCAGCAAGCCAGATTTAGGTAGAATCATAGTTTTGGACTGACTTTTTGGTTGAAGAGACATATGCTCATGTCCCCCAGAGGAAAAGAGATCCAAAGAACTAAAGATAAGACTGGAAGAAAGCTGCATAGCCTTGATATAAGGTGATACAATGTGGAACTGAAGGTAATAAGTCTATGAGTGGAACTTCCACAATGAAAACTCACATATAGCTACTTTTCCCCAGAGAGTACAGTATGGTATGCATCCCCAGTGGAGTAGCATTTGGTTGGCCCTGCTATAGGTAATGGGCCATGCATAAATATATGAAGCTGGGTCATCTATGGGGAGAATCCCAGGGCAGTCATTTTTCTGTGCACAATATTGGCCATTATACTGCCTGCTTGCCAATAGAGATCTACCAAGTAAGTACAGAGATAACCCCCAAATGGCAAGTATAGAATGAACTGCAGTCTCTAAAACAAGCATGTATTGTTTTGTGGCTTGATTAGAATAATACTTGCATGGCCAATAAAACATATTCAGGCAATTTCTTCTGACCTGTCCACTCAGAAAGTCTCTCCTCATGTAAGGAATTAAAAGGAGAAAAAGATAATATGTATGCTGTCTTCAGAAGCCTCTAATTTATCAGAAGAAGTACCAAACACAGAGAATAAGAAGGAAGTATTTTGTTGCCATTTTCCTAGAGCTGACAGAGCATAGTAAAATGGAGAATAAAAAACAAAACATTACAATTTGGATCTGTCATAATAACTCCTTACTGATACTCATTAATGTGAATCTCAAGAGAACTTAGCGATGAGCAGAAAGCGAAAGTTCTAGAAGTAACAGTAAATACCCCGTAAGCTTGACAACAAATGTATGAGGAGAAAATGCATGATTCAGCATGCAGACATGGCTTTGAGATGGCCCAGGACAGGAAAATATATTTTAAAAATACTTTGTATCTAGAGTGATTAAATTGGGTAAAATTCTTTAAGTTTATGACTCGTAGGGATAGTATTATTGTTGTTGGGAGAGGGTCACATGTGTCATGGACAGAGGACAACTTTATGGAGTTGATTCTATGCCTTTATGTGAGTTATGCAGATCAGATACGATTGGCCAGACTTGTGTGACAAGTTATTTACTCTTGAGCCATCTTACCAGCCGGGGAATACATTAAACAAAAAGCAAGAGGATTGACAGATTGGCTTGTGAAGCTATGTAACAGGGGTGGATGGCATCAGTCTGGGTGCCATGGAAACAAAAAAATTCAGAGATATTTCTACTTAACCTTCCTTGAGACAAAGGCTTTATGAAAAGAAAGAAAGAAAGAAAGAAAGAAAGAAAGAAAGAAAGAAAGAAAGAAAGAAAGAAAGAAAGGAAAAAAGAAAACAGTCCGCAATGAACAAGATCCAATAAGCCATTGGGCACACTCAGTTATTGACTGCTGAAGTCCCCATGAATCTCCCTGGCTGGAAGACAATTAAGGGGTATGGTGGTTTGAATTTTTGAATATGCTTAACACGAGGTGTGGCACTATTAGGAAGTGTGGCTTTGTTGGAGTAGGTGTAGCCTTATTAGAGGAAGTGTGTCACTTTGTGAATGGGCTTGGAGATTCTCCTCCTAGCTGCCTGGAAGCCAATCTTCTATGTGCCTGAAGAACAAGATATAGAACTCTCAGCTCCTCCTGCACCATGCCTGCTTGGATGCTGCCATGCTTCCAGCCATGATGAAATGGACTGAACCTCAGAATATATAAACCAGCTCCAATTAATTATTGTCCTTTATTAGAGAGCTTTGGTCATTGTGTCTCTTCACAGCAATAGAACCGTAACTAAGTCGGGAGACATATATTAATGAGAAAAATTTGGGTGACAGAAATGGTGTTTGATGTCAAGTGGGCTGGGATGATTAAAACTGGATTCATATTAGATTTAATAAAGAAGTTAAGCTATGGGTGTACCTTGACAGTGGTATAGGACTTAACTGCCTTTGATAAATTCTATGACAAAATGAAGTCTTTTCAAGGTAAGGGAGGCTCTGAATGACAGAGTAGCATGTAAATCTGGTTTATTAAACCTCTCAGCAGTGCATGAAACAAAGTCAGACAAGTGGGCCTGTCCACATCACCCCCCCAAAAAAGTGTGGCAATTGGTGTGAGATAGTTAAAGAAAATCTTAACAAAAAGTCACCTTAATTGGGTGTGAGCATATGAAAGGCCTTAAAGTCTGAGCAATGTTCAGCTTGAGAGTCAAAGAAGGGAAAGCCACACAGTAGTGCAGGTGAAAAAGATGAAGCTTTCCCGAGAGGTAGGCAATTACATACTAAAATATGATAGATATGTGTTATATTTTATGTTATATGTGTTATATGTA
The DNA here is from genome assembly GCA_902729485.2 of Mus minutoides. Classification (NCBI taxonomy): domain Eukaryota; kingdom Metazoa; phylum Chordata; class Mammalia; order Rodentia; family Muridae; genus Mus; species Mus minutoides. The sequence goes on from LR750480.1 coordinate 361,474, forward strand.
TGTTATATATGCCATATATGTGTTGGTATGTATATATAAAAAAGGCTTGCTCAGTTAGGTAAGTGGTACCCTCTTGAAAAATAATGGCATAATAATTATAGGTGCAACCAACTGCTTTCTGATTGGATTTAAGGCCTAGAAACCCAAATGTGGTACAGTGTGGAGGTTATTTTTATTGTTTTGTTAATCAAATGGGAAGTGCCTGTTCATGCCTACTAAACATTTTTATTTACACCTCTAGATTACTATGGCTGTCAGCACTAGGCCTGGAGGACAACTTGGTTGGCAATAGACAGTGGTAATGGTAGAGAAGCATTAAAAGTCAAACAGCTGGGAATAAGTAACTGCTACTGTGACAGTGTAGGTAAGCATCCAGCCATACATGGGAAAAGATAATCAGACTCCCATAGTACATATTGAATAGATTAAGGAACATTGTGAAAGGCAAAAAAAAAAAAAAAAAAAAAGAGAGAGAGAGAGAGAAAAAAAAAATGGAAAAGCCAAATGAAGAGGTGAAGGTTTGTGTCACTATTTCTTCCAGATTGCAACATCCCTCATGAAGGGCGGTGAGGAAGGCTCAGAGATACAAGTTAGAGTTATGTCAATTCATAAGGATGTAAAAGGATTGCGGAGTGTTTGGTTTCAAACCCGGGACTAGAGACTGAGGTACATACTTCACATTTCAAAGCAGTTCTAGCCTCCAGATTCTCCCAGTATTCCTCTGTCCTAACCTGGAATATCCTGCCCCCAACCTTCATTTAACAGACCAGAGGCTGGGCTGCCCTTCCCCCAGAGCCTCTTCCCTTATAATCTAGACATTGTCTCTCTCTGACTTTCTTCTTCCTCTTCCTCTTCCTCTTCCTCTTCCTCTTCTTCTTCTCCTTTTCTTTCTGAGCATGCACACACCCTTTTACTCTTTCTCTCCCACCTCCCATAGTGATTTCTCTGGCCTTTTTCCTTAAGGCCAGTATACTTGCCCACTCCAGAGCAGCGTTTAATATCGTCTAATCTGGCTTGAATAGACTCATTTCACCGGCAGAGAAATAACCTATCAATGAGGTCCTTTCTTGTGGTTATATAAGCAATCAACAATTGCCGGACAGATAAGACTCTTCAGTGGAACTTCAATGAAGAACAAGCAAGCTGTACAGGGGAGTCTACTGATACAGCTTTCATTTCTCATCACCCAATCTGGGATGTGCTGTTCATGGTACAGCATGCTGAGTCACCCATGCTCTCTTTAAGCAACACAAACTATTGGTTCACCAAGCTAGACTTGGATGGAATTGTGTCAGCTGACTGTTACTGAAGCCTATCTGGTGTGAAATGAAGTTTACATCTCTGCTGGACAAGTGACACAGGGACATGTAAGAAATGTAAGACTGTTAGCTTAACATCTAAGAATCCTAACTAAACTATTCAGTTAGATAAACAAGCTAGTTCTTCCAGAAACAGAAAGACAAACCTATTTTATACTGAATTCGATTATTTATTATTTTCCTCTTTTCATTTTCAACTCTTAAGTTGAATATCAAGGTTAAATTAAGAAGAGCAAATTACATTATTTAAAGCTTCACAATGAATTGGAGTCATTTAATTAAAGTTACTGGGATAACGAGAGGGAGAAAGTATATGCAATAATTAGAAAAGTGCCAAAAGAAAAAAACTGTTTATTCTAACCTTGATCCTATTTTCTCTGCACAAAAGCCCAGAGACAATCATTTCCTGAGCAGATCCCAGCTTCTGGAGAACAAAGAGACTGCAGATTTTATCTAAATCAGTCTCTCCAGAGACATCATTGGATTGCAGATTTCATCTACATCCATCTCTCCAGAGACACCATTGGATTGTTTTGTTGAGAAGCTTTCTCCCATGCCCGGCTCGTTAAAACTTGCACTCATTTCAGTCTAGTTCACGCTGAAATGCATGCTAATAGCAATATTAAATGATTATTTCACATTTACTCCCAAACATCATTAGACCCAAGGTTGTGTTAGAATTAATCCAACAGTGTTCTCAGTCATATTGATCCAGTTTCCAAGGTATCTTTGAAGAAATTTTTAGAAAAAAAAAACTGTAAAACAGATAAATCATAAAAAATAATATGGCTGAATTTGTCAGTATGGGTTAAAAGCTTAAAATAGTGTATTTATCAGAGCAGGATATCTACAAAGCACTAATAAAAAGGAAGTATGGCATTGGGACATATCTTTAGAACACTCATATCCCCTCTTCCAAAAAAAAAAACACACAACTAAAATGTCAACACGTGTTTAGTTCTCCCTTCCCCCTTTTCTATTCCACACTTCTTCAAATAAACAATAAATGTGTTCAGTCTATAAATCAGCTCCTAGAGTTGGAAACACCCAAGTATGCCCCCCTTTCATCTTCTGACCGCCCAATGGGCTTCATAAAGCACATATCGGCACCACCTGAAAGCTTATTAGAAATGTATCCGTGCTCAGTCTACTCAATAAAAATCTGCATTTTAACCAGAACCATACGTGATCTGTGTGCATATTAAACTCTGAAAGCACTGCATACATTACTTATTAGATATATTTCCTTGGGCAAATTTCAAGAGCTCTGAAAGACCCAGTTTCTTTATTGAAAAGTGAGATTAATAATAGTAATTAGATCACTCTACTTAGTATAAGCACATGATAGAGTCTGGTATTAAGTCCTACCATCTACCTCTTATTTGCATGTTCATAACTTTTCAACTATGTTTTGAATAAAATTATATGACTATAACAAGCAGCTAAATTAAAGCTCCTTTAATCCAGATGTCTCCCTTCACATAAGCTTACAGCAAAAACAGAATTTAAAACAGAATTAAATTAATAATGCCATTTTGCATCCATTCATGGCATAACATGGCACCTGTGCATCAATTAGCTTCAACATATTTCCCTATGAAATCATCTTTTCTATTTTTGTGGAATCAATAAGTTAAACAAAGAACTCAGTGTGCAAACAAACATGAGCCTGTCTCCCAGACATAGGATCTAACTAATTCTATATTAATTAACCATTATGACTCCTGCACTCTGCCACCATACAAGTAAGATCATCACTGATACCCCCACAGGATGCAAATAAAGACACTAGTTGTCATTAAATTCAAGAATAAGTGAGAAATATAGAAAGTCTTTAGAAAAAAAAACATTTCAGGTCCATTCAGATGTTATGTGCTAATATCCACTTATCAGTGAGTGCATATCAAGTGACTTCTTTTGTGATTGGGTTACCTCACTAAGGATGATATCCTAAAGAGACATACATTTGCCCAAGAATTTCATAAACTCATTGTTTTTAATAGCTGAGTAGTATTCCATTGTGTAAATGTACCACATTTTCTGTATCCATTCCTCTGTTGAGGGACATCTGGGTTTTTTCTAGCTTCTGGCTATTATAAATAAGGCTTCTATGAACATAGTGGAGCATGTCTTCTTATTACCAGTTGGAACATCTTCTGGGTATATGCCCAGGAAGGTATTGCTGGATCTTCTGGTGGTACTATGTCTAATTATCTGAGGAACCTCCAGACTGATTTCCAGAGTGGTTGTACCAGCTTGCAATCCCACCAGCAATGGAGGAGTATTCCTCTTTCTCCACATCCTTGCCAACATCTGCTGTCACCTGAGTTTTTTATCTTAGCCATTCTGACTGGTGTGAAGTGGAATCTCAAGGTTGTTTTGATTTGCATTTCCCTGATGATTAAGGATGTTGAACATTTTATCAGGTGCTTCTCAGCCATTCCGTACTCCTCACTTGAGAATTCTTTGTTTAGCTCTGTACCCCATTTTTAATGGGGTTATTTGAATTTCTGGAGTCCAGCTTCTAGAAACTTAGAATACCCAAGATACAATTTGAAAAACACAAGAAAATCAGGAAGAATGAAGATGAAAGTGTGGATACTTCATTTCTTCTTAGAGTAGAGAACTAAACACCCATAAAAGGAGTTACAGAGGTAAAGTTTGGAGCTACCCAGGGATCCATCCCATAATCAGCCACCAAACCCAGACATTATTGCACATGCCAGCAAGATTTTGCTGAAAGGACCCTGATATAACTATCTCAAGTGAGGCTATGCCAGTGTCTGGCAAATACAGAAGGGGATGCTCATAGTCATCTATAGGGTGGAACACAGGGCCCCCAATAGAGGAGCTAAAGAAATTACCCAAGGAGCTAAAGGGGTCTACAACCCTTTAGGTGGAACAACAATATGAACTAACCAGTACCCAGAGCTCATGTCTCTAGATGCATATGTAGCAGAAGATGGCCTAGTTGGCCATCATTGGGAAGAGAGGCCCCTTGTTCTTACAAACTTTTTATGCCCCAGTACAGGGGACTGTCAGGGCCAAGAAGTGGGAGTGGGGCGGGTAGGGGAGCAGGGCGGGGGATGGGGGAGGGTAGAGGGAACTTTCAGGATAGCTTTTGAAATGTAAACAAAGAAAATATCTAAAAAAAAAAAAAAAGATGTGATGTGCACGGTGTTATTCTATAGAACTTCACACACATTAATCAGAAACTTAAGCACATTAATAGAAAGAACCTAAATGCTATTAGAGGTTGCAAACATTTGCATCTTTAAATGTTTTAAAATGATTTTACTCTTAAGTAAATTGAAGATAATAATGCTTTAAGCAAGTTTATCTTACCATGGACTAGTCTCAGCTATATATTGAATTATAATAAATATTAAATCTGATAAACCAGATATAACAATAAAGATTCCTGCTTCAAATCCTGGATACCTTAAGAACAATAGTCAAAACATTTGTAAGAGTCTCACAGTGCATATAAGAACTTGAGGGCCAAGAGAACAGTGTGAAATCTAACATGAACAAGTGGTGGTGTGTGACACACATATAATAATGGCCTAAAAGAATGCTAAACTGGTGGTAGCTGGGGAGTGAGAGGGTGGGGGTGCTTACAAATAGAAAGATGAACCATTATATGATATTAGCATTTCGCAAAGTTTCCTCAATCAATAATAATATCAAAACAAAATCCCAGTATAGATTTCTCAGGTTAATTACATGCTGAACATGTATTTTTTGGATAAAAAAAATTAAGGTTTGAGTAGCCTCAAAGTACTTCTTAAAAGAAGTACATGGCAAAAGACTTAGGTTACAAGCTATTTAACACAGTGATTAGGGATTAATAGAAGAAAAAACTACATAATTAATGATCATGGGAAAATTAGCTGGAAAAAAAAGTTAATTTAAATTGAAGCCTGAAATTACATACTAATGGTTTACAAATGTATTAAATACTCAAATATGAAAAACAAAACTTGGGAATCTTTAGAATTATTCATTTTTTAAATTTAATTAATAGTAACAGAGGAGTTCACAAACAGAACACTCAGAAATACTAATAATATAAAGTTGACTTTGTTAAAATTAAGAATCTATCAAAATACACATCAAAGACAATTAAAAAGCCAGAAAGGAAGCTGAAACTGACCAGTATACATAGCACCAAGAATGGACCACCTTTAAACCAATTAAAGAATACAAATGTGCAAACGATATGAATAGATATTTCACTGCACACTAAAGGAAAGGTGACTGAACATATCTCCTCTTCAGAAATTAGCAGAGGGACACCCCATTTTGTAGCCATTTCTTTGTAGATAATTAAGAACTCCGACATTGTTGCACCTGGTCAGTATATGAACGAATAAGACCTTAGATACACCAAGTAGAGAACTAAGCTGACCAAACATTTGGCGGATTACAGCTACCATACTGTATGAAATGCTTTTCTGAATTCGCTTTTGTCTGGCAATTCTACTATCCTGGACTGAATGTATGGTGCTCTTCAAATAACACCTAACTATGTATATCATCTTCCATTAGTATTGTTGTTTTATTTTCCATGGTGCCCATCACCTATGCTCATAAATAGTTATGAACATATTAACAGTAAAATTCTAGAAATGAGCAATCCATAAATTTTAAGTTTCTTGCCATTCTGAATCCCATAGGAAAAACCTCACTTCATTTTGCCCTGAACATGAATCTTCTTGCTGAGGCAGGATGCAGTCACTTAGTGCAGTAGCTACCTCAGTTATCACATGGCCATGAAAGTCTCACATGCTACAGTCTTTTTCAATAGCATAATGACTACTGTACCCACCTCATTTCACCACTAAGGTATGGATCACCTGAACCATCACAAGATGGGTGAACACGATTGAGCAAGATATTTGGAGATAGCTTATTTCCTTACTATAATTTTATTAGTAGTGATTGTTATTCATCTCATAACTTATTATGTTATTAATCTCATAAACTTGGTCATTATTTTAAAAATACAGTATAATTAGATCAATAGAGTCTGCATCAGCTAATTCAAACTATCATGGAGAGATGGTAACCTTAAAAATTGGAATGTAGCCGGGTGTGGTGGCGCACGCCTTTAATCCCAGCACTCGGGAGGCAGAGGCAGGTGGATTTCTGAGTTCGAGGCCAGCCTGGTCTACCAAGTGAGTTCCAGGACAGGCAGAGCTACACAGAGAAACCCTGTCTCGAAAAACAAAAACAAAAACAAAAACAAAAACAAAATAAAAATTGGATTGTTACAAAACATGTATGTGCAGTATGTTGTTGCTACTTGGTGGTATTAGGATGAAGTGGGACTGGAACTATATATAAATTAAACTAGATGAAAGTCAATGAATCATATAGATACAATGTGGATGAAAAAAGCAAGCCTCTGAAGGTTACATACAGTATGATATATTACTATAACTCAAAATCAGCAAAAATTTAAACATTATGTAGCAAAGCAACTATATATATATATATATATATATATATATATATATATATATATATATATATATANGACTAATCAATTAACTCACACACTGAATGAACACTTTGGTAGGAATAGTTTATGTGCTAGCAATAATAATGAGGTTATATTTTAGTATAAATTAAAATGTGATCAGTGTATTATAGTATATAATAATTCCCATAGGTATTCTATGTATTAGCAATACCTCTGGTGCATTATAAAAAGAAAAAAGTAAGATAATAAAAATAAAGCAAGAGGTAGAGGAAAGCCATCTGTTTATGTGGGATTCCATTGACCCCATGAACTCCTCGGTGAATGCTATTATGAGGGGAAACAGTATATCAAATGAAAACTTCAAATACAGCAAAAAACACAAACAACACATAAGCCAAGGAAGAATAAGTAGAAGAGAAGGTGCCATGTAAACTCACCACCAGGGCTTTAGATCGGTTGCTCAGGAGCTTCTCAATGTCTCTGGCTGCAATTTCAACCAGTTGGCGTGCATTATTTGGCTCCACAGTATACAATTCTTGGTATTTTTCATAAATCTATGTTAAAGAAAAAGATAATTAAGAAGAGCAACAGCTGTTTATTTAGGTCATATATTCCTATTATGATGCAACTAAAACCTAAAACAAATTATTGGGAAGATCTACACTTTTACTTCCATCATGATTCTTGTCGAGTTTGGATATATACCAGAAAAACATGCACAAATAAATGTAAATTTTCTATAAGACAGCCAGATTTCAAAAAACAATAGGTTAGGGCACTAGTTATAACATAACATGTGTTCACATGTACACTGCTGGGGTTGAGGCTTTTCCATCACCTCAACTTCAAAGCTTGATATTGTCACCTCCCTCATTTTAAGAAAGGAGGCCACCTAGGGAATAAAGAGAAAACCATCTATGAGAGGTTATATACCTGGAAGACAGGCATGTGTGAACAAGGCAGAAGATAGGTCATACCAGATTGATCATGGGCTCCTTATAGAAGCTATTCCCCACTACTGTGGTCATGAAGGATAAGTTTACCTCTGAAGTTTATGGAGAGGGGTGAGCAGTAATGAGAGACTGGGGATGAACTCCCTGCTGTGCTTCACAGCAGTAGACAGAGGCCCTCTAAGACAGTTCACAGCTAGAGAAATTGAAAAGTTCAAAGTACTGATGTGGATGTTAAAGGTGTAGTTTTACATTTATATAAAATATCAGTATTTTTCTGTATTTGATAATTCTTTACTTAAATCACCAAATAAACTATGCCAAAGTTAACATAGTACATAAAATTGAGACCCAGCCTCATTTCCAGGGCTCAAATTGATGTCTGCTGAAGGATTTTCCTCCCGTGGCATAGGCTGCACCTGGTTCACAAAACCTAACCATTGCCAGCAGGCAGGGAAACTGTACTGTGGGAGGGGGCAGTGGCAGCGCTTGTGGCTGGAGGGTGATCCGAGAAGGAAATCCCCTATGCCCGGAGCAGATGGGGCTCACATGCATGACTTAACCATCATTAAAGCCAAGGCCTGGCAGCTTTTTATTGCCTTGTGAAGAGTGAATCCAGGCGTATTCCAGCACCAGTTCTACTTGCTTGTATTATTTTATTTTATTATGCACAGGTTCTAAGACCTGGTCCCAGCTGAGCAAGGATGGTAAGGAATGGATGTTCACTTCAACTATATGCAAACTCCAAACCATTTATCTGTCAAAGCAGGTGTCACTTTTCAATGAAGATACACACAAATGCATATACATTTATATATGTATACACTTTGAGGTGTGTAAGGTGCTAAAGATTGATTTCAGGGAGTTACCCATGTAAGAAAAGCACTCAACTATTTAAAAAACACTATCCTATGACTATAAATTTAGACATTACAAGCTAACTAATATTTTTAAGGCTGTAAATCGCCATGTGCTCTTTAAAGTAATTTATTTGAACTCAAGTCTTTTGAGCACAGGTCCATTCAGAATATTCCAAGAATTACTTTTGTGGTTTAAAAGCCTTGTAATTGGTTTCACCCAGGTCTCTTGCTTATCAGCAGATGGCTTAAGCTTTCACAGGTTGGATTATCATGTCCTGTCCTAAACACCCTGGCTATCCTTGAAGATTTCCTCCCAACATGAACTTCTTTCATTTCAGACTAAAATGAGATTCTACAACATCAATACGTGAATAGATCAATTGATTCTAGTTACAAATAGATAAACCTCAACATCATTTTAATTGATCCAACACAGTCCTGAAGTAAGAACAATATAGCTAATTGGTGTACAATGTACTGGTACTTTTATCATTAATATATTGTGCATTTCTCACTAAAGTCTACTTTCTTGTGATAAAGGGAGTGTAAAATGTGTCCCACAATTGTGCCTCACCTGTGACTAGGTGTCTCCAAGAATGAAAATATGTATATATCATATCTAATGTATACAGAATGTTTTAGAACTGTCTCACTGATATTATTTTTAAATACTTATGAAATACTATAGTGTAACTGACCTTTGTTATTTTGTGGGTTCTTCTTTCTATCCTTTATCTCCCCTGGTTTCACCCCCCTATTACAAGATAGGAGAGAAAGGAGAGATGAGAGGGAGAGAGGGGAGAAAGGGGAGAGAGAAGAGAGGGAGGAGAGGGGATAGAGCGTGGAGTTGTGTGTGTATGTGTGTGGGAGAGAGAGAGAGAGAGAGAGAGAGAGAGAGAGAGAGAATTCCTGAATCTAATTTCTTTCCTTTTGTTTCCTCTTTAACAAGACTACTAACAAACCACAACCAACCTCCCCAAAAAGAACAACCACAACCCACAACCCACTCCTATCATGGCTCAAGCATTTACATACCTGCTGAAAAATTCCCACAATCCCAAATGTCATCCAATTGCAGAAAATATATGCAGCTAGCAAAATAATGTCTCTACTAGAGAACGAGACAAATCATAGTCAGCTGGTACAGTCAGCTCAATGCAGGCCCATATCCCCACACCTGGGGTTAAAACAAAAATATATTCTTATAATATGTCTGTTTTTTCTTTTTTTTTCCAACATTTATTAGATAATTTCTTCATTTACATTTCAAGTGTTATCCAGAAAGTTCCCTATACCCTCCCCCCTCCTGGCCCTGCTCCCCTACCCACCCGCTCCCACATCTTGGCCCTGGCATTCCCCTGTACTGGGGCATATAAAGTCTGCATGACCAAGGGGCCTCTCTTCCCAATGATGGCCAACTAGGCCATCCTCTTCTATAACCCCCAATTGCTCATGTGTTAAAAATGGTACTATTGGGAGGTAAAGGAACTTTTGGGGGGGGGGTAGGACCTTGTTAGAACCTTGGTGAAATTCTCCTGAACAGATTGTGGAACACTGGCATTCTCTGCACTTTTCTCTTTCACTTTCTGTCTGTGAGGTTAGCATTTTCACTGCCACACTCTACAACTATAATGTGCTTGCTTGTCCCAAGGCCAAAGCTCTAAGGCCAATCAGGCATAGACCAGAAGCTTTACTGAGATGAATACTAATAATAACCAGTTAATTACTTTGAATATTTCATATAGTAATAGAAAGTTGGCTATCACAAGAACTAAAGGTGAAATCTGCTTCATAATGCTTAAATATATTTTTAAGGAATATTAAGTCTATAGTGCCAGTGCAAATATCTGGGTGTACTATTTTGTATATAAAATAAAATTGGAATGGTCTCTTAAAATAAAAATGAATCAATATTATACTACAACCCACTGAAAAAAACTAATTTTATGATTAAAAAGGCATGATAATATTTATTATCAGAGATATTGTAGAGGCTTATGAAAGTTTCCTTATATATATGAAGACAGTTTTTAGATTAGAAAAATTAACATAGAGTTTTATAATGAATAATATCTATTCATTCTATTCATAAGTATATTGTTTTCCATCACCTAATAATCTATATCTCTATATTCTTAACATATTCACTTGTCACTATTTAAAACATGATCTAAGTATCTTTCCTTCTTAATTCTTGCCCTTTGCTGAAAGTTTGAATGACCATCGTCATTGTCATTTATACAGTTTCTGCCATGAAGAAAGAGTTAGTGTATTATAAGTAGGATGGAGTTTTGGCTCTAGACAGAGTTTCAGGAGACTCATGTCACTGCCACAATGCTGTGAGATACTGGCTTCTGTTTTTCTACTAGAAAAAAATGTAAAGCTGAAAGAAAACTCAAGACAAGATGGTCTGACTTGTGACACACTACTATGCTTTAACAGTTTAGAGTCTAAGTCATCCTACAGACAGGCCTGACAGTCATGACAGAAAGATAACTTGTCACCTGCCATGTTCTTCCTCCATCTGAATCTTACCTATATTGAATGGTTTTCATTGTTACATTTCAAAACCAGGTTTCATTGTGATAATATAGGGTATAGTTTTTAACTCTCCATTAAATAAAACTCTTTCAAATCTCCTTAATCTAAACCGAATCTGTCTTTCCAGCATGATCTTGAAAATAATACATTTTAAAACATTACAAAAAGACATGATGTACCAAGTGGCACCACTTGTTAATATAATTCTTAGCAGAATTCGTAAAGAAACTTAGAATTATGTCATCATAAAATGCAAGAGCTGTCCCGAGAAGATTATTATAAGCAGGTAGTTTTGCAAGCAATATATGCCATATTTAGATTGTTTCACATATAACATTAATTTTTCACTTTAGAAAAAGGTTAAATTGCTTTTACCAACAGTAGCTATAGGTTTGCTAAGATTTGGGGATGTCAGAGTGAAGGGAATTTGAGCTCCATTTTTTGCTATAAAAGAGTAAGCCCACGTCTCAGAGTGGCAGAAGATAAAAGTTAATCTGGCATGATTAGATATGTGTGTCACAAAACAACTCTCTACCACAAAGTATTGGGTCTAGCAGCATGGAAAGACATGGAAAAGCCCCTTGAGGGAAACTAGAAAGAACCTAAGAGTCGAGTATCAGTACACCAGCCAGGAGACAAGGGAATTAACAAGGCAGGCCTTGAGGAACCAGCAGGGAGAAGGTAACTTCCAGGCTGAGAATAGTGACATGGGCTGAAATGCCTTAGAAAGTTTCCCCAAGATGTTGAGCCTATGTAAATAAGGAGCCACAGACACTTCCTAGTGAAGAGGACTCTGAGACAGACAAATAAAAAGGAGGAGATGTAAAAACAAATTCCCACAAAAGACAGAACAGATCTCCCAGGTGACTCTATCTCCTTAAGTGGCTGCAGCTTGCTTTCCCTGGGGTGACTGTGGTAGGAGCAATGAAATGTAATGCTGGAGGTATTCTGATGTACTGGCAGGATTCTGTTCCCTGTTAATACAGTGTTTGCAGATTCAGGAATGAATGGCCCAGGAAAGATATGAAATAGCTTTTACTCATCGATTTATTTTTAGAAAACCTTTGCATAAAGCAAATTCTCATTACTACAGAGCCCATTCATTTAGAATATCTCTTAATTTGGATATGGGCCAAATTATGAGAATATCAAGATAAAACACTTTTCAGCAGATTAAGGAAAGAAATGGGTTGTTTATGGATGTTTTATGAACTCACAGATGTTGATTTCAAAAATATCTTGAAGACTTCAACTTAAAAACATATCTGCTAGTGATTAAACTTTACATTCTCCATCTATCAGTTCAATCACAAACTCCTCCTTGGCAGAATGTGTGCATGTACATGTTCAAGAATGGCAGAGGGTATTTTCAATTGTTTATGATTTAGATTGTTTAAAAGAGCATGTGTTTCCTGGGGTGGAGCTCAGAGCTCATACCCTGCATGCAAAAGATCCTGGCTTCAATATCCAGCCTGTAAAAAAGAAAAGAAATCGCATGCTGTTTGTAAATCTTGGGATTTTTGTTCTGTTTCATAGACAATAATACATAAGTTTTATAATTATGCCTTCAGTTGTATGTTATCACATCTTAAATACATCTATATCTAGAGCTATTTGCCTCTTTCATTGCTGTAGAATTTGAGTTGAGCATTTTAGATAAGGATCCCATGTTTCTGATTCTTTTTTAATTGCATAAAACAATATAGCACTATAACTTTTGCCACTTCAGTGTGAGCCAAATATCTTACGACTAAACAATTGGATATGTTTCCCAGTCTTTTTCCAGTAAATCAGTGGTTCTCAACCTTCCTACTACTGCAACCCTTTAGTACAAGTTCCTCATGTATGGTGACTGTAAATGTAACACTATTTCATTGCTACTTCATGACTGTAATTTTGATATTGTTACCAATTATAATGTAAATATCTGATACACAACCTCCCAAAGGAGTCACAGCCCACAGACTGAGACCCACAGGATTAAATGAAGGCTAAAAAAATAACAGCAAGTGGAAAAATTAGTGACTAGTCTGGCTTAGTCAGCTTGCTGCAGGAATCCCCATTTTCCTCCTGAGACTGAATTACAGGCAAGCTACTGTGTCTGCCTGGCATGTCTGAGTGTGGAGACCTGAGCTGTGGCTTTCAGATTTCTGAGGCAAGCACTATACCTTCAAGCGACTTCCCCAGCCCCTACGCTTGTCCTTTAATACAACAACAATTTACTAATGTAGGAAAACTTAGAGAATTCATTCAACAATATTAATGATTTTTCTTTCACTAATATTTCATGATCTCATAGAGGAATTTTCATAAAATTCCAAAACTTATTACACTAGCAATATAGGTAATTACAATGGATCTTGGCCTTTGGTGTTCCTATGGATCAAGTAAAAAATAATTACATTAACTAAAGAAGAAGCACTATTTCTACAATAGTGACTGTCTTACTCAGGATTTCTATTCCTGCACAAACATCATGACCAAGAAGCAAGTTGGGGTGGAAAAGGATTTATTCAACTTATATTTCCACATTGCTATTCATCACTAAAGGAAGTCAGGACTGGAACTCAAGCAGGTCAGGAAGCAGGAGCTGATGCAAAGGCCATGGAAGGATGTTTCTTACTGGCTTGCTTCGCCTGGCTTGCTCAGCTTGCTTTCTTATAGAACCCAAGACTACCAGCCCAGGGATGGCACCACCCACAGTGGGCCCTCCCCTCTTTATCACTAATTGAGACAATGCCTTACAGCTGGATCTCATGGAGACATTTCCTCACCTGAAGGTCTTTTCTCTGTGACAACTAAAGCTTTTGTCAAGTTGACACAAAACCAGCCAGTACAGAGACTTTCAATCCTGGAACCAAATAAATTCCTCCACATACTCAACTTTTGGAGCCCACCATTCATCTGTCACTTCCCAGTAGGAGATTATTCATTGCACCATGGTTTGGGTTAAGATCCCCAGCACTGTATAAATCAAACAACAGAACCCCCTACTCAAAAGGCCTCTAATCTCCACTCAAAGTTCACTCTCCATTTTGGAATTTATCAGCTAATTTTAGCTTTAAATTCCTATAGGAAGTAAAACAAAACAAAACCTAAACTATACTAGCAAACAAAATAACCCCCCCCCACCACCACCACCATTTTCACACATCATAAACCTGTTTGCTAGGAAAAGAAATGAGGCAGAAAGGATCATGTATCTCTTCTCATGCTTAATACCTGCATTCTTTTTCCAGCAATGAATCTTTCCTCTCTTCTTTTCCCTCTCCTTCTCCTTCTCTTTCTCCCTCTCTCTTCCCCTCCTTCTTTCTTCCTCCCCCATCTCAAATCCCTCCACATTATATAGCATGCATTTCTTTACAATCCTCTGTCACTTTGTTTTAAACAGATAGATTTTATCTTTGTCATTGTATGTTGTTGTTTACCTATTCATCAGTATTTGTCCAAGTAATCTATACCATACAGAAAAGCATAATAGAAACCACATTATTTTTTTGCAATATGATTTTTGAAGAAAAATAGAACACAAGTTTAGCAAGAAGTTTTCCCATAGGAACAGCGGGAGTAACAGGGATGGCAGACAGGTGCAGAGCCATTAGGCTACTGAAGGAATGGGAGCAGGGGCAGCAACTGTTTATTTCTCATCTTGCCAATAAAAGCTTTAAAACTTAACATTAAAATCTGTCATTTGTCTCTGTGGTTGAATGAAAGCTGTCCCCACAGTCAACTTAAATCTAAAAAAAATAAATAAATAAACATTAACAGAAAACATCTGCTTCTACAAATCCTATTACTTAAATACAGGTCCACATACTACCCAGCACATTGGGGCACATGTATTTATACTGTATTTATACATGTATTTATGGGTATTAATACTCATGTATTTCTAAAGTGAATCATAAATTGGAGCTTACACTCCTCCCTGTATCTGCATCCAAGCACTAGAGACCATCAATATTGACAAAAAATACATTTCATCTCCAAGAATCTTGCAGACTCAGGGAGAGTATACCTTCTCAGAAACATGAAACTGAAAATGCTTACCTCAGACTTCAGAATAGCTACATACATATACACAATGCGTCTGAGACAGAAGTCTAACCTGAAATGCATTTATCACAGATGCATCTCTCACATCCCTGAGGGATGTCACACAGTGTAACCAGTCTACATGCATACATTGGAATTGCACTCCATCGTACCTGGGCATCAACCCACAGCACAAAAGTTTAAGATTTGACAGTATTTTAAATTTAGATTTCCAAATTCAGGATATACAATATAACCAAGGGAGGTTAAGCACATTCTGGGATTAATATCTGTATCTTCCATAGAAAGGCCTCCTAAGAAAATCTTGAAGTACTTCTCAGGTTTTCTTTGAGGATTTCTGATCCAGAAGTTAACTATGTATCTATCTATGTTAATCCCAAAGGACATTAGCATGCACATGGAACACTGGTGTCTGGGAAATTTAATTTACAAAATGCCACAAAATCCAAAACTTTTTGAGTACTTGGCTTGACAGCAAGAGTAAAACTATCTACCTGACCTCAGAAAACCGTTGCACATAAAACACAGATGTCCTAAGTCGAAACAAATTGTTTCTCTGTATAGGTGTATGTGAATCATTTAAAACTTAGTGTTTATAATTGGATCCTGACTTAATTTTTATGTGCATGAATAAAAAAATTAAACTCCTGAACATGTCTGATTTCAATCCATGAATTTCTTTTTATGCAATTTCATCTAAGTTGCTAACACAATATTTATATGATATAATTCAATCACTTTCTAAACTCATTTTAGAGTAATCTGCATAGTCAATTTAGAATATCCTTTTAATGGTGTCCCCATTTTCTGCATCAGAACCTTTATACAAACCTCAACAACAAATCCTAGTCAATGGATGTGGCTATAAACACTTTTCAAATATTTTTAAAGTAAAATCTAACATCAAAGATTGAAGAAATGTTCACATTGAGGACACTCAAACTTTAAGTCACTTTTATGGTGAAATTCTAAAATACATTCTGAAGACTGTAGGCAGAGTTTTTAAAGGTGTATTATATCTAAACCTGAATCTGGACAGAGGATATTAATAATCTCGTTGTTAGCCACGGCATCCTGGTTTCCAATAACCATCAATGTGCAGGGGCTACCAAAAAAATTAACTATGATACCTGCATGGGTAATCATATCCTGTCTGTAATATGAAGCTATGGTTTCCTAAAAGACATGATGGCACCCAAATTAACAGAGGGTTGACAACTGGGAATACTCACGTCAGCAAGCTGAGTCACTCCACTTGCTGTTTTTGCCAGTGTGACAAGGTCTTCTTGCATCTTGTCTACCCATGACTTGATACTGTGGAATCAGAAGAAAGAGAGTTCCATCAGAATTTCCGCAAATACTGTTAGCACACTGATATTTTATATATGAACTTTGTACAATTAAGTTTTTAGTCTCCCTGCCCAGTTCCCATTAAGATCACCTTCCCATTCCTCCTTCAAACAGAAAAGACTGTTGAACCATTGTTACACTAGGGTTTTTTAGCTTCAAATTATTTTGGTTGGAGTTATTTGTTTTAATTTGGTTCCTATGTTTGCATATGCTGAAATGTCCCCAAATGAAAATGAAAGATTGACCAGGGCATCTTGGGAATCAAAAGAGATAACATTTTCTCACTCACAAAATTTCATAAAACCAGGTATGAAGTACAGCATTCAAAAATAAACATAAACTATATATTTTGATCATAAAATGAGTAATTAGAATCATGTCATCAGCTTATACCAATACAAATCACAAGGTTACAGACATCTCAATACACAAAGGTTAAGCACATTTTATCTTCCCAGCTGCACTCACTCTGTGGTCCTGAATGACTGGAGCAGTACTACAGTGTTCAAAGGACTGTTTTACTCATAAAAACTATTCCTTCCACATTTAAGTTCAAATACTTTCAGATACTTTCTTGTAATTAATGCATTGAATATCTTGAAACATGAACTATTAATATCAGAATGTTTTATAAACATCTAAATCTGAATAGCACTCAGTGTCCAGCATTTGAATGAATGCAGTTCAATGTTGAAGAACACAATGTTCTTATGTGGCCTAGCATGCTTCAGGTCTAAAATGTGTTGCCTTTTCTCCAGGCAAACATAAAGAACCTAGGTAGCGGAGTAAGGATGCTTAGAAGACCGTTTGTGTTTGAATGTGAACTTCGAGTGTTTGTGATTTGAATAAAGCCAAGTTTAGTGTATGCATCTTCTCTTCCTTCAGTGGTGGATTTCAACAGTTCATTAAGTCATCAACTTCATTTCAGAAACAAAATAAAGAAAATAAAACACAACCTGGAGAAGAGACTGAAATACTGACTGGGAGAACACATTAAAAAAAATGTTAAAAAACAAAAAAAAACAAAAAAAACAAAGAGTTGAAACAAGGAAAGAAAACTGAAAGTCAGTCATAAGGAGGATGAGGTGCCTATAGGAAAAAAGTCATGATTTACATTGGAAGCAAACCACTTAGAGAATAAAATATATAGAATCAGGTATGCTTTAGCAAAAATAAAATCAATATAAATGTGTTCTCAACAATTCCTTATGTATAAGGGAAAGAAAGGTAAATGACTGTCAAAAAAAACAACTTAAATAAAATTTACAGAACCATCAAAATAAACAGTGTGGATAAAGTCCCATATTATAATTCATGCTATTTATGAATTGGTATACATATCTGAAAAACAGTACAAACACTAACCCAATCAGTATTATTACTATTGTAATTAGATAAGTAAATCTGTGCTCACTTTTACAATTAGAAGAAAAAAAAATCACATTAGTGTACATGTAAGAGCAAAGAGTACAGACAGGACTTTTAAATTCCAGTCAGATTTTCTCAGCTACAGACACTAAGTCCTAGACTTCAGAGGGAATGAATCATTTCTCAAATATAATTCCTTAACATTGACAAGTGGGAAGAAAGGTTAGACATACTGAAAAGGGAGGGGGAAGGGGGCAGGGGACAGGGAGACAGAAAGGAGAGAGAGAGAGAGAGAGAGAGAGAGAGAGAGAGAGAGAGAGAGAGAGAGAGAACATGACTATAGTCCATTCCTGAACACAGATCTGTGTCACCTTGACATCCCAGTGCATGGTCACTAGTAATGTTCACAGAGGTTCCATTCATTTTTGGGCTGAGAAGTTATTCACGACCTAAACAATCCTCTCTGCCCCAAATGACAAGCTGTCAAGGACACTTTCAAAGCACAACCTTCTTTTTTAATAGATACTGTTTTCTTTTTTAACTGTTACCCGATTTTCTTCAAATATTCCAGAAGCTGGAAGAAACTCAGAAACTATAACATTTACATGCAATAAACTGCATCACCCACCACTAAAAATATTTTCATATTTTCTGTAACACCCTCCAATAAGCACTAGCACATGCTAGAAAGAATACCAAAAGACAAATGGGGATTAAAATTAGGTCTGGGCAAAGGAGAACAAGAATAAGAAGAATGTGGTGACAGAGAAATGTCTTTGATGCTAAGAGAGAGAGATCTAATGCCTAAATCCTAAGGTACAGAAGCTGGAAGAAGGACTATAGGAGAGAAAAACCTTGCACCGGTCTCAGCTCCCCTCCTTGCTTACACTGGCTCTCTGACTGCCTCTAGGAACCCAATTGATGTAAGAGCTAATTAACAAAAGAAAAGCATAAATGTTTTATTTATTTTCCATGTACATGGAGACTCATTTTGGAGTGTGACACTCAATAACAAAAGGCAAAGGACATCACGGGTGTGGAGGATCAACGGGACAGATGAGCAGCTGGACCTGAAAAACAAAACTCCACAAATGCTACCAAGAACCAGACAGAAATTAGAAAAGGGAGAAAGATTAAGCTGACTTCCGAGTTTGTTTATATTCAGGTTCACTGGACCCCCAATTACCTATCTCTGGTGATCAAGGCTGTTTTTTAGGTTTAATACATATAGAACACTACTCTCAAAAGAATTTCTTTGGTTTGTTAGGGGTGGGAGGGGGTGGCCCTTTCTTAAGTCCTATTTTCTTATGTGACTAAATCGTGATGCCAAATTTGCATATTTGAAGTGACATACCATCATTTAACACCCTCAAATGTTCATGCAGTAGCTACTTAAAAGGTGATGTTTGAAAGACAAGTAGAACCTGGCAATATTAAAGGAATCAACAACGAAGGCACAGAGAACACAGGGCTATCAGTCAACTCAGCCAGCGTGACTAGTTGGAGACCATGCTATGTCTAGACAATGAAGTGACAGGAAATTGGAGGTGGGTAGTTCAGCCAGGAAAAAACACCATCTCTTAAGTAATATTACTGGGGCTGTGGTTTGTATGCTCAAAAATGGTATCAGAAAATGAGAAGCTAGACAATAACAAGGTCAAGGAGATGCCTTCAAACATGAGAAAATACGTTTTCCTGACACCAAATAGATGGTAGCTGGAGGTCAGGGCAGAAGTTAGGGTGGAGAGGCAAGAAATAATAATTACTCAATAGTAGTAGAAACCTTTTGTGTAGTGAAATTCTGAAGTCTGCACAGACTCAGAATTCCAGGTATTTCTGGAAGCAACAGGTGAATGGGAGGAAAACCAGGCAGGTGATTTTGGAAGTTTCTCAAGAGCAGATGGGGGCATCTTGATCCAGGGTATCAGAAGAAAATGCAGATGCACAGAGTGGAAGGCATTGATTAGCTTAGAGGCTTCCATGACTTGGTCTCTGCTGGTTTGTTGTTCTGGTGCCTTGCTGGGAATTGATCCCAGGGTCTTGCACATGCTGGCCAAGTGCTCTCCCGCTGAGCTACACTCCAACCAAGGAGATTGCATTTACTGAATTTGAGGTGTTTTTCAGAGACCTGAGTATACACTAAGCAACTGAATGAAACAGGCTCTGTGCTGGCAGAAGAAAAACCTGTGCAGAATGTAAAGATTGGTGGTTACAGTGTCTAGCAAGGACAAAGGCAAATCAATGTAGCACTCCCTAAAGATCAGGTAAAAAAGGAAGGAAATAAGCAGTAATTAGAAGGGAAGAAACCAACCATTAATGAATGGGTAGAGGGATCTGAGTAGTGGAAAGAAAGGGGCATCTAGAACAATGTAACCACAGAAGCTTTAAGGCCAAACAAAACAGCTTCATGAATGATGGATTCACCCAGGCACAAAAAAGTCAGGGAGGAGCATCTACCTTAGCATGGAAGAGAATCAGACTCTGAGGTCTTGAGGCTCCTGTTTGTTTTTACAGTGTGTGTGTGTGTGTGTGTGTGTGTGTGTGTGTGTGTGTGTGTGTGTTTTAAAACAAGATAAGAATACTGACATGTTTCTTTGTAAAAGGTCAAAAAAAAGTGGAAGATGTGTCGGAGAGATCACATCTTCTTTGGTAATGATGGAGGTGGTATACCTTACACGAAAGGGGTACTCTAGATTTGGCAAAATAATCAAAAGAAGACTATGCCCTCAGACCTTCTCCTCTAAAGACTGTTATGGTCCAAGTATCTATCCCGATTCTCACATATATCAAAAGCCTCGTGTTCTGCTAAAGAATAGCAGAAGCAAACAGACCATGCAGACTTTTCCCAGGTTACTAGTGTGCAAGCCTTCTATCCTATTTTCCTGCAGTTGTCCTTCAGCTGACTGTCCAGAGACCATTGATTTGTAGTTTGGCTTCTGTGTCTTCATTTCCTCAAGGTTTCCATGTCACTAAAATGTTTTATTACCAATTAATTTGCATGCTATTCTTTTATTAATCTGTGTGTTTCAATAGGCCCATATTAGTTTCATTTCCCAGTGGCTGTGATTAAACACCCGGACAAAAAGTTCAAGGTTCTTAGTCCATCCCAGTGCAGATGCCAAGGAGGCAGGAGTTTGAAGCAGCAGGTCATGTTGCAGCCACAGTCAGGAAAGAGAGATGAATACAAGCTGCTTCTCAGCCATTATTCTCGGACTGTACAGACCAGGACTCCCTGCCCAAGGAACTATCCCACCACAGTGAGCAGGTTTTCCAACTTCACCCAACACAATACCATACAGGCATGCCCGGATGCCCATCTCCTAGGTACAACTATATTCTTTCAGGACAGCAATTGACACCACAGAATCTGAAATTCAAATTTCACAATACTTAAGAAAAAAAAATTCTAGCATCCAACACACAGACTGTATCATAACCATGAGAAGGTAAAAGTGCAGAATGCATTCACAAATAGCAAAATAAAGGAAGAACATGGTGCATCTCCGCCAAGGGAAGATACAATTTTGGGGGCAAGTGGAAACAATTAGAAAAACCAGAGAAAAACTTTGAGGTCACTAGCTCCTTTCTATTTTTCTTGATTTCCTCAGTAAGAAAGTGGAAGTTATCTGTTTATTCAACAGTAGGACTCCAGGAAAGGAATCAGAAAGGGAGACTGGAAAGATGACTAGAGAATACTTAAAGCTTTGACCTACACTGGAGGACATCCTGTTCACTGTGGCCAATCAGCGTGGGTATGAGTCCATCTTACCACCATAGGCTGCTGACAACAGGAGCAAAGGGAAAGACTCTCCATCAACCTGGTGAGTTACTACAGGTGTGAGGGAAGACAAGGGCGTGGGACATCAAGGTTCTAGCAATTTCAAGTTCCCTGCTGATTCTAAACAGCAAAGACTGTTGAAATATGCATTAGACTTTTAATATTATATTCATAAACTACCTGTTCACTAAATCCTTTATCTATGGAATCGGACACCCTATAACACAATGACCATGAGAATGCTATCTATATATTAGCAAATTTCAAATTTTTCTCAATAGCTTTTTAAAGTTTTTATCCTAACAGCTTTATATAAAAAAAAAAAAAAGATCTTGCTGTTCATGGTAAGGAAAAAAGTGGCCGGAGTACACATATTCCATATCCATCACTTCAAACAACATATATGTATTTTCAAAGAACAGATGCTTGAGCTGAAATGTGTTTGGATGGTAGAATCTGCTTAGATAGAGGAGATAGCTCAGTTCATAAAGTACTTGCCAGCTAAGCATTGGGAACTAAGTTCTGACACCCAAGTACTTATCTGGGCTCGCTGGGCAATGGGGGCACAGCCTTTAATCCCAGGAGTCAGGAGGCAGAGCCAGACAGATCTCTGTGAGTTCAAGGCCAGCCTGGTCTACATGAAATTGTCTGGATATGTAGTGCTTGTTCTAACATTCCAAATTCAAATGTTTATTGAGTGGCATAGCAAAAGATTAGGTATTGTAATCCGCCTAGGTTCTTAGAACTCACAGTTACTAGCAAGGCTCCAAGTGTTTAATGTTCTCTACAGAGTCAATAGAACAGGAAGTAGCCAAAAGCATGCCTAATGAGGCAAATATTTTATTGAATAAGTGAAATATTATGTATGCCCATTTCATTTTGTGGTATACAAATAGACAAAATCCTAGAGACAACATATGAAATGTTTTATTTTCATGGAGTTTAAAAGAAAAGAAAAACCAGCCATCAAATTAATGTTCTTTTTGACGTTCCGTTTGCAGGTGACTCAGCATCCTTTAGAAAATTTCATTCTCAAAAGAGAAAGAAAAACGATAATCTGTTTCATTTTGTACATATTTGAGGAACATCAAATTCAGAAAAGCACAATTGCACCTCATTTAATCTATTGTGACGTGCAGCAGTTGAGTACGAAGTGGCAAGCTATTGATTTAATTATTTTAAAAGCTAAGCTGGTTAAGCTAAGGTATTGCTTGGGTAGACCAATGAGGTCACAGTGAGAAGAACTGCTAAAAGAACTTGACCCCACTGGTGAAGCTAAGAGTCAGAAGGTTAAGTTGTTTACATTGAGGACTGCCCTTCTTTATATGTTGATGTGGGTAAGTCATGTGGAAAAGTAGATCAAGTATCTAAAGCCATTGCTATTTGTAGGGATGAAAGTATTAAAACAGACACATTTCTCACACACTATTCCACTAGTAATTGCCATGGAGACAAAAGAAGAATGTGGGCTCTAGCATAGAGAAAAGAGATGAGCTTGCTTTGTTGCAGTGAGTGGCTGTAGCAGGGGAGGAGCATGCAAGGGTCACCCTGAACCACTGCTGCCCCTTTCCCGAGGCAAGGCTCTGCCTCTGCATTCTTTATAAGCAATAATTTTATATTTAACCCAAGTGAATAAAAGCCACAGTGGTGCTTTAAGTAGCCGGGAATAATTAAAACACCCCAATATCTACCAAAATAGCCATTTCAACTGTGCTAACATCTCAATAACGTGTTCATAAATTTCAGTAACAAGATATTTCAAAAGTAAACTGTTCTACTTGCTATAAATATTTAACCGATGATAAACTACTCCTATTTTTGTTATATAATAAACCACCCACAGTGTCCCTAAAATTGGGTAAAAATAGCATCAAGTAACCCAAAGATTTAGGAGGCATATAAATTTACTAAATATGAATGTCTTAGAACATGGTAACAATACATAGGTGAGTGTGTGTGCCTGTGTGTAATAAAATCACTTGGCATCTACTTTATATTGTAGGATAACTGTGTGATGGGTGAGCTGTTCCAGGAGCACTCGTTCCTGAAATTACTGGCAATTTAAGCATTTTCAGTAACACTGCTGCTCTCTTAGAAGGAAGCTGTTTCAACTTGTGAGAAGCTTGAGGATTCGATTCCACTTTTATGCAGAGGAATCCTGGGAAACTGAGAAAAAGGATGTGATCACACTAATCAGGGTGGAAAGATAAAGGGCCTGGCAGAGGGAGTCAAAGCTGTATCAATAAATAAAGCTCGTTCTATGCTATTCAAGTGTCTCTGCCTTTGTTTTCCATTGGCCTTTACCTCAACATGTGTGAATCCACTTTACAGCTAATCATGTTCTCAGCTGTCAAAGAGCAAAGTATCTTTTCAAATAAGCCTTGGTCTGTCATCTTGGAATCATTTTTTGTTTTATCTGCATGCTTTAAATTGGTTTACTTAATAGTTTCTGCCTAAACTGCTGCAATCTGTTTCCGGATTCCAAACAAATAAGCAAAAGCTTTTGTGTGGATATTATAATGTCATTGATTACCTACTTGGGGGGGGGGGTAGGGAGGATAGGGGGATGGAGAGAAGGGGGAGGGGTGTCCCATGTGGGATTTGCTCCCTGCAGCCCTGAGCCCTCAGCCTTTTATTCTGCAGCACCACAGTTAGTCATAACCTCCAGCACCATCCCTGCAGAGCCTGATGCCAACTGGGGTGTCCCACATGGCCACACAATCTGCTGCTGGTGTTTCTATGAACCAAATGAGCTGAATTTCTAATTGCTCACTACAAAACCTCCATTCATTTTATGGAGGGACCCCCTCTCTCCTTTTCCATTTGGATTTTTTCCTCGGCCACAAGAGAATAAGTTCACAAAATGTAGTTTAGTCTAACTCAAGTATATAAGCATTATTTAATGTCATGACAAAAATTTCCTCATGTCCTTTTCTCTCAATGATTATGTGAGCTATCAAATATTCTAGTAAAATCCTCCAAAGCTTATTAATGTTGTGATTCTGATGTAAATAGAAGTCGTCTTCCCCACTAGGCTTTGAGTCTGCCATCAGCGGGCTTACTTACATGTTTCACAAGCATGTTGCTTTGTCTCAGTCTATAATCATGTTTCCTGCCAGCTGGAAACAGTCATCCTTAAGTTTCTTCAGCCTCACCCCCAGCACCCACCATGCAGGCTGATTCAGGTTCCTCTTCCATTAAACCCAAATCCTCAAAAATCTCTTAAATCTTTCCTCTTTAATTTTCTAAGCACTATCTAGCCAGTCCTTCAACGCATCATGCAGTGATATACTGCCTTGGGACAGCACAGCATCAAAAAGAACACAAAACTTCCTTAAATAGACGGGCCATGAAATTCTTTATAGTGTCATCAACAAGTATAATTTTGAATATTTACTGCAGACTCTGAAAACAACTATGGACACTTCAACATGTATATTTTAGGAACTATTCTGAACATACTATATGCATAACATCTTCAAATATTACAAAAATCTACTGAGATAGTTTCAAAGTCTTATTTTACAGGTAAGGATATGGGCATGATGACCTTAAGTTGCCTGAAGATATCTAAAGAAGCAAAATATTTTGTCCTTAAGAAGCAACACAATCTTTACTCATTTCAAAACATTTAAAACATTTATATTCTAGACATCCCACATCACAGTGGCCCTCAGCTCTGTGGCCATAACTTCTATTTTCGGGATTATGATAGCCATGGGTTCAAAGTCTGTTTCCCACACATAAAAAAAGACAATGACATTTACACAAGTCTTTATACTTAGAAAGAAAGAAGTGTGCTTTCATTATTAACAAAACACCCAAAACCTATGTGTTTTCTTCCTTTCACACACTACATTTCATATATATATATATATATGAAATATATACAAGATATATATACAAGATAGTATCATATATGCATATATGCATGGGATTACTTACATGGGACAATTTTTTTTCAAATTAAAATGTTAAGGCCTCCTCTGGATTAGCAAAGTAAACAAGCACTATTTTTCTTATTTACAGCCAAAATAAAATTTGCTTTCATTAGCATAACACAAAATTGATGGTGAGAGACATTAGGTCCACAACAATAGAGTCTCACATTCTTCCCAGCACATACACATTTGACATCAAGTAGTAGAATTGTCTTTGATGTGTGTCTTAGTATACAATTTGCTAAAACCAACAGTAGGAAGTTCAGAGATGAATGGGCAAGCATGGCTGCTCCATCCAGCCTGTGTTACTTTAGATGGAGGTTCACATAAACAAATGCATGAACATAAAAGCCAGGGACCAGCCTGGCTGTCTTTTAAATACAGCCCACAGGATCATTTATCTCACAGCTGTTCCAGGGCAGAGTTTACTTAACAATCAAAAGCTGTCAAAGCAAATACATTAACTTGCAAATAAGACAATAACTCAGTCTCTGAGGACCAGAAACAAAGAAGACTGCAAGCTTAGCTCTCCTCCAGTGCCTGTATTCTTCTTCCTGAGCAGGACCCAATGGGGAACTAGGAATAAAACCTTCAAACAGGAAGTGGTAAGTAAGCGTCCAGCTCAGAAAAGATACTGCAGTTTAATTGCTTTCAACCTTTCTGCCCCCAGAATGTGGTTCTCTGACCCCCTTTGTGTGAGCAGCACGCGTCCTGCCTTTCCACTGCCCTCTCCTGCACTGCTCACATGGCCACAGGCCATGGCAAACAGAAGGCTGCATCATTGAGAGGAATTACAGCCAGCTTCCTCTTCTTAGCAGTCTAATAAAAACAGTACCTAGAACTTGCTTTTGCTTTGTTTCTTTTTTTTAATCAAGCTATATTTCCCCATTAACACTGTAAACTGTTTAAAAAGAAAATACTTTTCTTCAAGATAATTAATCTTTTTAAGTTCAAATAAACAAAGATATGGAACTATCACTGGTTATTAGGTCAGGAAATAGGATGTGCATGTTTAGAGATAGAGTGCACAGGATGTGGATAAAATTGAATGATTTTATTTCATCAAAGATTTCCTTAAGCAGAGTCCAGTAGTTTTTGTCATGCACAAAAACTAATTGTGAGATAGTAGATATATATACCTTATAGCATCATATAATAATCAAAACAAGTAACAGGTTCTATTTTAAAAATCAATGTTTGCTTATCAAATGGCAAAAGTTTTCATATTGTTAAATAATCCTTTTCAGAAAGCAATACTTTGGTAAAAGATTCCTGCAATGAATACTAAAGACAGGAAAAAAATTAATGCCTCTAATTAACTTTTCAAATTATATCATTTTAGCAAATGTTTACATAACAATAGTCTTTAACAATGACCTTTTATACAATGTAAAGTAGGTCAAAACACAAATACCTCAATATATTTTTGGGTAGAAAGAGCATTATATACAACTATATCTAAATGGATATTTTACATTATATTCTTGGTGAATTTAAAATTTGCTGTAAGGCACAATTCATGTATGTACAGTTGCTGAAGCGGCCTTGTCAATCCAAACTAAAATATTGAAGTGAAACCTTTAACATTCAGTGATTCATTCACAGGGTAGGAGAGAATCCATCCGGCCAGGCAGAGCTTCCTCATCGTCAGTAAATGACAAGATTTAGTAAAACCTTCAGCCTCTCAGGGAAGGTATCATTTGTGTTGTTCTTTATATCTTTAACATTTGAAATAATTACTTGATTCTTAGAAAAAGAGACAGTTCCTGGATCACCTTCATTTAAGAGACATGACACAATGCACAGACCCTGAGAAAAGACAGAAGTTTTGTGTTTGGGTTGAAGTCCTGACTTTAAAGTTCACCCCACAAAACATTATAAAGCAAGAAAGAACCATAATCCGTCAGTACATGAATTAGGCGTCAACACGCCAAAGGAACAGTTACAGTCTCCTAAGGCCTTTCTTATTATTAGTCATCCTGTGATTGTTCCTAATGTTCCATTCAGAGAATATTCCAATATAGATTTCAGCCAGCCATTTTTAAATGGACTGCCACCAAGCTTTGTAATAGTAAAGATTTCCAAGGCTAGATCTGTGAATCATATGTGACTCAGCAGCCTCCCACAAGCCTAACAAACAGCCATTATCTTCTCTTTCAGAATGTTCCTCTGTAGAGAAAGGCGGAATGTCTTCAGCTATATGTGTAAAGTGAAAAGGTACCTGAGGATAGAATTCACAAGGAATGTTCTAGAGGGCCTGGAGAGACACCACAGGGGCAGAAGCATTACTGCTGGTGTCACTTCTTTATACACAGTATGAAGGTTGCTTTTCTATCATTCAGTTGTTAATTCTGTACCAGCAGAGAGCTGAGTACTGGCCAGAGTTTGGTATTGTTATTCTTCAGGTTCATCATCAAGGGCCTCAGTAATTTGTAAATAATTACCTTCCTCACTGGTTTGTAAGCTTAATAAAGACCTGAGAGCCAATAGCTGAGCAGGAAAGGGAAGTCAGCACTTCAGGCTGAGAGAGGGTCTCTGGGAGAAGAGGCAAAGGCAAGAAGATTTGTCAGCATGGCATGGGAAGGAACAGTTGCCAAGACAGACAGAGAGAGAGAGAGAACAGGCCATGTGGCAGGACTTAGACCAGGAACAGTCAGGGTGAATTTGTGTGAGCTAGTTGAGAGTCTTCCCAGCTATAGTGCCAAAGGTTTTATAAATAATAAGTCTCACATGTCTCTATTCATCTGCTGACAGGTCTAAGAAGGTTCAGATATGAACCACTGCTCCCCAAGCTCCTACAGCTAGAACCCTTCCTCCTAACCATGGTCTATTTGAGCACCTTCTGCATCACGCTCATGTCTCTGGATCACATCAGGAAAATGGTAGCTTCATCACCATTTACTCCTTGAAAATGGTCCTTTACCTAAAGCTACTTCTCCAGTTAATGCCAACACTATTCATTTAGTTTCATATGTGAAAAATGCCCAATAAAATAACTTGGTTTTTGTCTTCTAGTCTAGTTGCTATTTAATATAGGTCTCTCTTGTAGTGGCTTTTTGTCAGGATATTTTCAACACAGCAACTGAAAGAAAACCAGGGCAGTGGGCTATTTAATGTAGGCCCCAGTGATTCCTCAGAAAGTCATTCATGTACTTGCTAATAATGGTTTATTTTGGAGAAAAAAAAGCTATACAACCTGCTGGTGCCAAAGATATAATGCTAAAGCCTTATAGATTGTTATAGCACCAAAAGTTATAAATATATGTATATAAATATCTTTCCCCTCCTTTTATTGGTATATCATATTGGAATTTTCAAGAAAAATAGTTCAAAGCATGTTCACACATCTACTTGCTAATGTTCACTGTCCTTCCACTTAGGAGATAATTGAATTTGTCTCAGCTTAAAATTTCAGGTAAAGTCATCATTGTATAGAAGTTAAAGGCAGAAACATCAAACATAGTTATGTGAGAGCCACAGTCAAGAATAGAGAGAATTTAATGCATGAATGCACACTTGCCTGCTTGTCTTCCTTTATCCACTAACTAGGGTATGATGCCGCCCACAGTGAGCTGGGTCTTCCTACATCAATTAACTTAACTAAGACAACCCCATACACATACATGGCCATGAGACAATCCAATAGAGACAACCCCTCACTGTGAATCTTTTCAGGTGACTCAAGTTGACAATTAAACCTAGTTATCATACCCACCAAAAAGCATGTGCATAATATCTTACATAGTTTATAATTCATTCGTCTGCTGCTACATGTTTTGTCTTTTTCCTTTTGTTAACCAGAATAAGGTGAGTGAACTAGATAGAGATGTATAAAGGGCAAAGTGAGGCCTTACATTTTCATCCTGACATTGAAAAAAACAATCAACAGCTAGTGGCAAAAACCTTTATTATTAACTATTAAAAATGCCTTGTCAGTGAAACTCAAGAAGAAGGAAGATCAAAATGAGGACACATCACCCCCTTCCTAGAATTAAGAACAAAGCACACATTGAAAGAGTTACAGAGATCATGTGTGAAGCTGAATTCAAAGGATGGACACAATGACTGTGGCTGCCAGGGATCCATCCCAGAATCAGCCACCAAACATAGACACTATAGCATATGCCAGCAAGATAGTGCTGAAAGGGCCCGGATATAGCTGTCTCGTGGGAGACTATACCAATGCCTGGCAAACATGGAGATGGAAGCTCACAGCCAGCTATTAGATAGAACACAGGGTTCCCAAGGAAGGAGCTAGAGAAAGTACCCAAGGAGCTGAAGGGGTCTTCAACCCTGTAGGTGGAAGAATAACATGAACTAACTAGTACCCCCTGAGCTCATATCTCTAGCTGCATATATAGAAGAGGATGGCCTAGTTGGCCATCATTGGGAAGAGAGGCCCCTTGGTCATGCACACTTTATATGCTCCAGTACAGGGGAACGCCAGGGCCAAGATGTGGGAGCGGGTGGGTAGGGGAGCAGGGCCGGGAGGGGGGAGGGTACAGGGAACTTTCTGGATAACACTTGAAATGTAAATGAAGAAATTATCTAGTAAAAGTTGGGAAAAAATGCCTTGTCAGTTCTCTGGTCAGAACTAGTCAGGCATTAATATACCTGGAATGGTTCCCTTAGGCTTTAGAATGGAGTCCTTAGAATATGAATCTGAGGAGGACCAAGAGCTAGCACCCAAAAGCAAAGGTGATGTCAGGAACTAAACAAGTAGTTCCCCTGAAATAAAACAATGGTGCGGAGGTTGGGCAGAAAGAGCACCTAACATTGAGATGAAATGGCCGTGGAGGCCAAGATGAAGGCAAGGTTCTAGTATTCTCTGAAAACAGCGCAAGCAAACTCTAAACTGTGATTAAAACTAGATCAACCTCAAAATCATTAGGGATTTTAATGTTTTGTTAGTATGTATGTATGTAAGGTGTGTGAATGTAGTGTGTGTGTTCATAGGTATATCAGGAGTGTGTGGGTGTGCACGCACATGCATGTATCTCACATACATAACTTCAGTGAGTATATGTGTATATGAGTATATGTGTGTATGTTGTACATGTCTTTCTGTATGTATCAAGTGTGTATATGTAAGAGTGGGTGGAATGGTAGTGTTTTATTGTTAGTTCTCTCATTCCAACTTTATGTCATCTGGGGATAAAACTCAGATCACCAGGCCTGCAAAGCAAAAACCTTTATCACCAACTATCTCAGCAGCATCACTAAAGACCTTTGAAGGAAACACAAAGCTTGAGTCTTGCTATAATTACAAGGGGAGCCAATGAAAACCTTTATTTAGAAAATATGTTTCAAAAGAGTGGGGGTGGATTTCATTTATTATGGTAATCTATTAGCTCTGTGTGTGTGTGTGTTTGTGTGTATGTGTCTCTGTGTGTGTACTTGTGTGTATGTGTGTGTATGTGTATGTTATGTATTATGGATACATACATGATGATGCACACAACATGCCAAGACCAAAGGACAACTTGCAGAAAGCCATTTTTAACACCAGGTGAGCTCTAGCGACCCAAGGCATCCAGATTGGCAGCAAGCACCTTTACCTGCTGAGCTATCTTGCTGCCCTTAAATTAAACATTCTATATTAAGACCTCTTTCTACTTAATTTCTTGCTCTGAGATTCAAAAAGCTCAGTGCAAACCATGGATGAGAAGAAATGAATTGATTTTCCTATTTCCTTAATGTAAGTAAAAGATTTCTTGGTTAGTTTGGTTTGCTTTACTTTGCTTTGGGGTTCAGCTTATTTTTTTTTTTCAGGGGAAAAAATAAGTACTGGCATGTGTCACCTTCCCCAGCTTTAAGGTAATTTAAGTAAATATTATACCTCCTTTCATGTCCCCATAACTACTAGGATTAGAACCTTTGCCCAACTCCATACTTCCATTCTTCCTGCTATATTTTTTTTACAAATTTAATTTTGGAAATTTCTATAGTAGTGTGTATTCACCTTTTCTAAGTTGTAGTAAATGACTTTGCACTGCCATCTAACCTGGTCACAGTCTTTGAGTTCACTCCAATGAAGTGACAGATGGACCTGCAAGTGTGTGGAATGAATGGACAGACAACAGCTTGAAATGCAAGACACTCTACTGTTCCCATCCTAGAATTTTTCTATTCTGAGGAAACAATTTGGGAAAGCACAGACCTAGGAACCCAGCGAAAATAATATGCTCTGCATTAACCAGCTCTCCCTGAATTTGTAACACAGGGCCTGCCAGATTATGCTAAAAGAAGAAGAGGGAAACCTAGCATAGAGGAAGATTCAGAGTGTTCAAAGGAAAGGGAAGGAACCAAGAGGGACCATGCAGGAGGCGGGAGCAAGAGTCAGAAGGTGTGGGGCATTGGGCTATGCACAGACAGGCTGGTCTCCACTCAAGCTGAAATGCTGAACCCAGGGACCTGGTGGTCAAAATTTACCTACATGGGATGGAAGGAGTTCTCTCATGTCTCCTGGAACTCTGGCTCCTGTCTAATTTACTGCACCCCACAGCTCCTACAAGAGAAGCATGGCTAGAAGTCACATAGGCAATGTCCCAAACTTCTGATCTTCAGGCTAGGCTCCTCCCCAGTTACCTCGAAACAGAAAAGATACTGGCTCACTTTAAAAGGGGCTGTTTGGCCCCTCCTTGCCCTCTCATTCCTTTGTTCTCTTACCTCTTACTTCTCTCACTCCTGTCTCCTCCCCTCTCCTCTCTCCCTCTTAATCTCTTTCTCTCTAGCCTTTCCTCTCTCTCTCTCTTCCTACCTTCTCTCTTTCTCCCTGCCTTTCTACAATACAGCTCTAAAAACCATAGACAGTCTCTGCTCATCAAGATCTGCTGCACTCACTCTCACCTGTGTGGGAACCTCTCTTCCCTCTTCCCTCTCTCCCATAACCCCAGAGCTACAGGGTGTGGCCCTGGGGCCTCCAGCTTGGGCTACACCTTGTCCATGCCCCATCGAGTGGGTCAGAGGCTTGGATGCCCACCTGGGGCTGTGTGGAAAGCGTCTGGCAGCCCTCCCACATCCGCCTGTCCAGAGCAAAGGTGGAACTCTGGTGGGACTTGGGTCCTTCCTCCCCCCTTTTCCCCAGGCCCCTTTTTTAGTTCCCACAAGTAGGAGCAAAGAAGAAAGAAGAAAACAACAACAACAACAACAACAATCCAGGGGGCTGGAGAGATGGCTCAGCAGTTGAGAGTACTAGGTGTTCTTCCAGAGGACCCTGGTTCAGTTCCCAGCAGCCACATGCAAGCTCACAACTGTCTGTAACTCCTGCTCCAGGGGATCTGACACCATCACACAGACAGACAAACATGCATGCAAAGCATCAATGTACATGAAATAAAAATAAATAAGTTATAAGAAAAAGGAGAGAGATTCAAAATAAATGGACAGTTTGAAAACTGAATATAGCATTTGCCATAAATGTGGAAACTTTGCAAAATGTAGTGACTCTGGCCTTTATACAAAAATTGAGAAACTGAGGCAGAAGAATTACAAAATAAATATTTCAAGTTTATCCTGAAATTTTTTTAAAAGGGCTTTTTACAAAGACAAATTGCAAATAATACACTAACACTTAATTAAACTATTAACTTTAACTTTTAACATCTGCTATTAATAGTACTATAGATTCAAATATGATAGAATCCGTAGTTACATGATAGTATTGTGTACTTTTGTTTGTCTTGTTGTATTTTGGGAGTGCTGGTCAAGATTGTTACCACTAAACCACCCTCTCTAGCATTTTGGTTTATTTTATTCGAAGCTATGAAAACAATTCTTCTACAGGATCATTTTTATTTATAACAAAAGTAATTTTTGTTTACACTCAGTTTATTGCAAGGGAGAATAATGTCAATTGATTGTTTTACCCATGGATATATCTTTCAGTGTGGATAAGGGATTCAAGCAACACTAGTTTGTATTGAACAAAGAAAGATCAGAGACTAGGTGATTGTTCATAGCAACTCTAAGGCTGGTCACTACAGAGCCACAAACTTCAATATTTATGTCTCTGTTTCACTGTAGCTATGTTTAACATATCCATAAAAGATGCTTCAATTATTGAATTGCTGGGCACATAAGGGCAGTGCACCATATGCTAGACTTCATGCATCACTGTCCACCTTTCCCTGTCTCTGGAGGCATCCTGGGTGGCTAATAAGCAGAGGCCTACATAAGAGATGAGACTCTACAGATGGGTCTACATAGCCATACCAGTTACTTTTCCCTTTAACAAAATGACTGACCAGAATCTAGTAATCAAGCTAGCATGGGGAAGAGCTTTGGGGTCTTCTACAGTTCTGTCTGAGGTGTCTTTACTTCCTAGCACCCCAGTAAATAACGTAGGAAAAACTGAGTACTAAGATTCTCATAGGGCACGAAGACCAAATGACAAGAAACTCCAGATCTTACCCTCCTGATAGCTAAGAGGCACAAGTTTGGAGGTCTGTTGGTGTAGACTACCCTTTGGGGAGAAGATTCATATCCCAAAAGTGTAGATTTTGCCCCAATTGAAGAAAAGTGTTTTCTTGATTGTATCTATTCTTTCTTCTCTGTCATATCCTAATTCTGGTTTCTGTGTTTCTTCCCTTTCTTTTTTCCTTAGTTCAACTGTCAATACCTCACAGAAGTATTCCTGACCACAAAGGCATTTGGCTTTGCCTTAGGAGTCTTCAAACCCTCAAAATACATTGCAGTTATATAGCAGGGGATGGCCTAGTCGGCCGTCAATGAGAGGAAAGGCCCTTGGTCTTGTGAAGATCGTATGCCCCAGTACAGAGGAATGCCAGGACCAGGAAGCAGGAGTGGGTGGGTAGGGGAGCAGAGAGGGGGGAGGGCATAGGGGACTTTGAGGATAGCATTTGAAATGTAAATGAAAATATCTAACTAAAAAAAAAAGAAAAAAAAACATTGCAGTAGTTTTATTTATTTGTTTTCTGTCTATTACTTTCAGAGGCATATAAGCACGGTGCAGGAAAATTTCATCCAAATGAAACATACTCAAATTTTACACTCGGATGAAATAGCTGGCCTCCCAAATGAAATATTAACTGAATATATAAATAAATGGCTCTATGGAGGTAGCAAGAAGAATAGGCAAACCTGTGTGCAAGCAAGATTCTAATAACTTCATTTTATTAATTAAATTGGCTAGTAGAATAAAGAATGAATAAAAAGAGCCTGTGATATAAATACTCTAAACTTCTCTTTAAGTTATGTAGAAAAGATATTTCTATTTCAAATGGAATTTTCATACCAAATACCCATAAATCATTTCAGGTCTATCTGGAGTGAGAAACAGACAAATGAACCACATTTTCCTGACAAAGAAACTTAGAAAATCCAGGGACAAATGTGCATTAGCAACTTCAATGTAACCAAAGACTGGAGACTGCTGGCATTGGCCCTAAGACCAGCTTTGGGCCAGCCACATGCTAACTAGAGTGGCTACCTACAGCATTGACTTGACTGCCAGCATCATCTTTAATTATGAGAATACTCCTGAACATTTACAGAAACTTGAACCCACAGCACTGTACATTTATGTATCTAAAAAATTAGAGAGAAAGGTAAGTGTTAAGATTCCTCAGAGAAGCACAGCTATTGATGGTGCTATTTAACATTGTGTCTCTGACAATTAAAATTAATTTTTAAAATCTAGTATGCTCTATGATGCAGAGCTGACTTCTCAATCAAAATCATAAGCAGAATTTGAAATTGTAAAAACAAAAGAGTCAAGCAATATCTTTCTATTAGACTTGAAATAAAAAAATGTACTATTTTCTTTTGTTTATATTTTAGACTAAGCCTATGCTACTTGGCATACTCTATATTACACATTCCTAATGAAAACAATAATGAGTAAATAAAGCCCTAAAAACTCTGTTCCTTGTTATAACTAAAGTCTACAATTTTTTTTTTCTAAATCCTGAAATTGATTCACAAATCTCTGATTTTGAACTTTAGGTATTTTTTTTTTAAGACCATTCATAAGCCACAGCCTTCTTTAGTTCCAGTCTAATCTTCTATCAGTATTGCCTTAACTGGTCATGGTACTTCACACTTAAAATCCCAGAACTTGAGAGACTGAAGCAGAACAACAGAGTTTGAGGCCAGGGTGGGGTATATACCAAGGCACTGCCAGTACTCTAAGGCCCATCCTGGGCATACACATTGACTAAATTCTGTGCTTCTGCTACAAGCTGACTCAACCTCAGCACTGAAGAATAACAGAAATACATCTTGAAATCATATGGTGGAAAACTCAGAAAGCTAAACTATTACGAGCATAGGATGTCACACGCTGTATCATGTCTATCTAGCTACTATGAAATTTCACATTTGTTACTTTGCACACCTCTGGTGGAACTGTTGCTTTCTTTTAAATACTCCTAGAAAAATATGTAGCCATATTTTAAGGCTAACTTCACTATTTTCCTCAATGTATCTCTTTCAAGGATGTAATAAAATCTGTATGCAGTTATCAAGGACATACTTTTTTTTCAAAGAAATCATCTCATTCTCAAACACTCCATTATGCTTTAAGCACATCAAGACAATGAGAATGACAAATGCTCAACACATAGTGGGGGCTCATTAAGTGTGCAGTGAATAGTGTCGATGTTAGTACATGATTAATTCTGCCATTCCTCTTTTGTGAATTTCCCAGTGCCACCCCTTTGAGAGACTTCATCAAGTATATGGTTTAGTGCAGCACCCTGCTGTATACTGTCTGACTTGGTCTATCCTGGACTTTTATACTGCTAGGGCTCTTTGCTTAAGTACATATCAATGCATGGACTCTTAAAATAACTAAGTATGTATATATGTATATGTGGCTGTGGGTGTGATTGTAAAATAACTATGGTTCCGGGCATGGTAGCACAGGCCTAGAACCATAGCCCTGGAGAGGTGGAGGCAGGAAGATTTCAAGTTCAAAGCCAATTTAGTCTACACAAAAATGGCACCCAAGTTTGAAACAGTGATCTCTAGACCTCATTGGGTGACAGAGAAAAGCCACTTCAAAAACCTGAAAAGAGTCAGAGTATTATTATTATTATTATTATTATTATTATTATTATTATTATTATTATTTGATTCTATACATATTCACAGAAGGAGTAACAAAACCAGAAAATGCTTTAGAAGGATAGAAACATTAGGGAACGTAGCAGAAGTAAAGCCACAGAGTCTTAAAATGTGGCATCTGTAATTTACTTTGTATATAACTTACTATCTTTGTGCATCTTTTGTAACATAATGCATTATTATTTAGTAAAAATCGATCTCTGAAGGGCGAGGTCCCATGTCGTCAAAGGCAGAAAGGACCCACCCCACCTTTGTAATTGAGAACGTTGGTTGTCCTCCCAATCAAGAGTATATATAGCAGCATGATTAATTCAACTCTAACATTCAGGCCATGCACTCCTGGGCTTCGTATTAGTGAGTTCATAACTAACAGAACTTTTGTGAAGATTCCTAACAATCTTATGAAGAGAGAGCATTAAAAAATGTCTGGTTCATAAAAACATCTCTCCTCAGCTCTGTGGTTGTACTGCAGCCCACTACAGCACTGAGGGCTAACACTTGGGGTTCAGAAAGGAATGATTTAGTTATGCATCTAGAAATTCATATTCTTTCCAGGAAGGAACAGATTTTAAACTGAAATGATTGTCCCTTCAGTATGGACTTATGCTAAAAAATGTTGTTGTTTTCTAGACAAAGTTAAAAAATCGTGTTCACTTTATCAAAATCCAAGGAAGTATTTAACATAAAATTTTATTCTAAAATTGCAGACCAGGACATTGTAGAATTGTCAGTTTTATGCTTTCATTGAATTTTCTATCAGTATTCTCCCTATACTGAATAATCATTCTACTTTTTAAAACAGATGAAATTAACTAGTCTTCAATTTCCTATATTGAATAAATTCACAGGAATCTCCAAAGGTACAAATTATTTGCATTATTATCCTTAATATGCATTTATACAGTATAAAAGTTTACTGCCTTACAGCAGTAATTAACTACTGCATATAATTTGTCTTACACTGAAATTTTCAAGAAGAAAATTAGCAAACAAATATTAACACAAAACTAAGCTATGACATGTACAGTAGGTACAACTTCATTGTGGTAAATCCAGCATAATTATTCCTCTAGAAACATGTGTACACCTCTGGAAAGTAGACTGAGCTTCCTCAATGTATTTCAAACATCTAAAAACCCATTCTCTAAAAAAATAACTTACAGTACTGACTAATTTAAACAAAATATAAATAAATTCAATGTGATAAAAATAGTATAAAACTAAGGGCTTTTAAACGTTATAATCTCTAAAATATAAGAGAATGCAATTACTCAAATTTAAAATATGATTTGTTAAGATGAATCTTATAATTATTTATATAATCTTAACTATCTAATAATAATTTTTTGTCTTGAATTGAAAAGGATTTACCATTAGTACGTGGCTAAGTATTATGGCATCTAGAATTAGAATGGTTTAAAGTATATTTGAAACTGTATAGAATTTCTATCTTTAAATGTAGGGTTTCTTAAGATGCCAAAAACAAGTGAAATATAAAATTGGGAACTGAGTACATTCTAGAATTATTAGTTAAAATACTAACCTACCATTTAGCTTCCTTCCTTATTAAAAAAATATATCTTTTCATTGAAGTTGCTATAACCAGTGGCTCTACTCATTATTCTATATCATATTAATATCCTTCACAACTTTTGTTAAGAAAAAAATAACATATTCCCTCAAAAAACTCCATATACTTATAGATTAAATGATTGTGCAACCTGGGTTTTTACCCAAAGCAAGCCTTGGTCATTATGATTTATTTTTACATACTTATTTTTCTATGCTGTTAACTTCCCTTTTAAAATTGTTACAAAATCTCATACATTATATATAATTGTATAAAAACACATCATATTGCCATATAAATTGGATTGTCAAGTAAAATGTCATAATTTCTAACCTCACCCCAGCCATTGACATCAATTTAAAACATATGTGCCTACAGGCTTTTAAACCATACAAATTCCTAATGTAAAGAACATATCTCCTTAGAAGAGAAAAAATTCCCTGTTACAAATCTCTTACCACCTGTTTTCAGAGTACAGAATCCTGATAGCTGTTACTTACTTTTAAAAGCCCATGCATATACATGTGCACATATATGTATACATATATAGCCTACAATTAAGTACAGTCTTGGTATTATTTTGAAAATGTGTTGTTTCATTTTGCTTTAATGTACACATATAGGGATAAGAAGTTACACATTTTCAAATAGCCTCAATTTGAGTCAGGGCACCATTTTCTAATGGAAGCCCTCTCAGATAAGACAATTTAACAACAGAGAGAGAGAGAGAGAGAGAGAGAGAGAGAGAGAGAGAGAGAGAGAGAGGAGTATTTCCCATGGGAGGCCCTCCTTTTGTTGCATCTAGAGGTTGACAAGGGTCATTTCACAGGAAAGCAGGCATAAGTGACATTCAAGGCAAACCAGCTCCAATATAGCTCACTTCCCAGGAGAACATTACACTTCTCTAAGACACTGAAAATGTTTTAAGGGCAGAAAAGCACAATGCCTGTCAAAGTGTCTTGTGTATGCTAAAAAAGACAGGGAATTTAAGGAAAGTCTTTGACATTTAACAGGGAACCATGCTTCCACAATCTCCCCTCCTCCAACTTGACACCTAATTAAGCATCAATACAAAACAATGTAATGGAACAGATGTACTAGCCATTAGCAGGAATTACCCATTCTCCTATCAAAGCAGAGTATACAGAGAGGGCTCTATTTGTAATAGGTTGACTTAATTGCCTGAGAATTCCCTGGGGAAATGTACAAATAGATCAGGACATTTCACACATGCACACCCACAGACTCGCTATGTCACCCACCCCTCCTCCACTTTGTCATTGGTACATTCATCTTTTCTAATGAGAGCCGATAGTGGCTGCAAATCAGCTATACAACATCAAAAGATTAGATGAAAAAAATATATAAATAAGTATAGAAAAGTACGATTTATAGTTAACAATACTTCAATATTTTTTTCTATATGCTAGTGCTTTCCATAATATAGATATTTAGGTTTTTAAGTAAAAATATAGTAAAATAAACAAAAATATTCTTCAAAAAATGTGAAAATGGGGCAGCAGAGAATTATATATTCTGGAAATTTGCTGTGATTCATAACTATTGCAGTTGAACAATTTGTCAATTAAACGAGTCTTCCATGATTTGAGGCAGCTCAGGAATTCTGAGATGAATAAGCAACTCTCCTTCTGAAAACCTGAAACAATTTAAGATCTTTGTGTCCCTCCGATTAAAACCCATTTTAGCCTTGTATGCAATATCTGCTGAGAGCAGTGACTCAGAATACCCCTATGAAACCTTTTAACAAAGTCACTTGTCAAGTAGGAAATAAAAGATTTCTATAAAAGGCTAAAGAAGGAGCTAGATTTAGAATGTAGAATGCTGGGTTCAGGGACTCAGCAGGTAAAGGCACTTGTCTTTTAATGCCTGGAGAGGTAGCTTAATTTGCAGGACCTGTATGACTGAAGTAGAGAACCAACTAACAAGTTATCCACTAACTTCCACAATCATACCATTGTATACATGTGTCCCTCCCAGACAACATAAATAATAAATGGACAAATAGATAGATAGATAGATAGATAGATAGATAGATAGATAGATAGATAGATAGATAGATAGATAGATAGATCATACATACATACATACATACATACATACATACATACATACATACATACATGGAGATAGATAATATAAATATGAAACAAATTAAGGAATATAAGATTTATTCTTAAGGATATTAAATTGGATTTTAATATTTATAGTTAAAGCAGATGAAAACTGTCATTCCTAACTGGAATCAAAGACAGGAAAAAAAACACAGATACAGGAATCCACCTTTAAAACTGAATTTTTCAAGAGAGAGAATGAGTTGAGTTTACTCCTTATCTATTCTGTGACACAAGTGATCTGTGATAGAGAAATTCAGGGCACTGCCACAAGTCCTATTTCAGACCCCTGGAGATTTAGAAAGCAATGGTGGCTGACTGCCTGTCAGGATCTGAAGGGAGTAAGAATGCCTGTGATGGTATCTTAGCACTTTAGCCCCTGAAGAAATTCCAAAGTCCTATCAACACATTTAGAGCAGCAGGTTCCCAGAGCACATATCCAGCCACCTCAGCACAAATAAGGGAAGTGCCCGGAGTTCAGTTGCCTCCCCAAATCTCCAGTATAAGATGAACCAAGAGGCTGCCTGCACTCAACTGTGCCCTCTCCATAACACAGCAGCACACACAGCAGAAATAGGATGCCTAAGTGCACACTGCTCTTTTTTTTTTTAACTTTTATTAGATATTTTCTTCATTTACATTTCAAGTGTTATCCAGAAAGTTCCCTATACCCTCCCCCCTCCCGGCCCTGCTCCCCTACCCATCCGCTCCCACTTCTTGGCCCTGGCGTTCCCCTGTATTGGGACATATAAAGTCTGCATGACCATTGGGGCCTCTCTTCCCAATGATGGCCAACTAGGCCATCCTCTTCTATATATGCAGCTAGAGACATGAGCTCTGGGGGTACTAGTTGGTTCATGGTTATTCTTCCACCTAGAGGGTTGAAGACCCCTTCAGCTCCTTGGGTACTTTCTCTAGCTCTTTCTTCCTTGGGAACCCTGTGTTCCATCTAATAGCTGACTGTGAGCTTCCACCTCCATGTTTGCCAGGCATTGGTATATTTTCCCCCGAGACCACTATATCTGGGCCCTTTCAGCACCATCTTGCTGGCATATGCTATAGTGTCTATGTTTGGTGGCTGATTGTAGGATGGATCCCTGGCAGCCGCAGTCATTGGGTCCATCCTTTGGAATCAGCTTCACACATGATCTCTTTAACTCTTTCAATGTGTGCTTTGTTCTTAATTCTAGTGCACACTGCTCTTAGGGCTTCACAGATTCTGTGGTTCAAAGCATTGGCGTCATAAATGTAATGACTTCTT
Organism: Mus minutoides; assembly: GCA_902729485.2. NCBI lineage: Eukaryota > Metazoa > Chordata > Mammalia > Rodentia > Muridae > Mus > Mus minutoides. The sequence goes on from LR750480.1 coordinate 403,176, forward strand.
TGTGTTTATTCTCCAAAAGGTGCAGATTTTTGCGGGTATAGCATGTACTTTTTCTGTATGTAGTGTCATGCTTTGTGCTCCCTAAATATTATATATTTCATTGTAGGTTGTCTTAATTGCCTACAGTTCCAAACAGCATGTCTGCAATGTCTCTGGGGTGAAAATCAGTTTACTGATGATCGCCTCAGGCTCCCCTGGCTCCGTGAAGAAGCTTAATGACTGAAAACACACTGGCTGCCCATCAAGGGGATAAGATGACCCATCACTGCGCTCTCTGTCAGTGAGTGCTAGCAGTACAGAAAACAATGTCATGAAGGGGCTCTTTGGGGCCTCCAGCACAGCCTCTCATGAAAACTACGAGAAACCCATGTTTCTTTCATAAATTGGCTGATGTTTTATAATTCATAAGGTTTAGGAGGGGGTAAGAAATGCAGTAAGACTCATACTGCCAACTGTAGTTTTAAAGCTCATCAAATATATTTCTAAATTACGACAGCCTTTTAATGGACTAGTTTCCATATTACTAAAGGTCTTAAGATGTTCAATAAGTACCTGCCACTCACACTGGCGATGAAGCAAGCCTTCATGCCCACAGCACCACTGTTATCATAAGGATAAAGCATCCTGAATTCTGACAGTGACTCTGTAACACTCAGCACTCAGAGTTTACAATATCTTCTGTCTTTGATTTGCTTCCCAAAAGAAAAGGTCACGTTATATTCAAAGCCAAACAACCAAAGCAAAAAAAAAAAATCCATCCTTTGTATATGAACTGTATCTTCCTTGCACAGTAAACAACACATATCCCAAAACATCAGGCATCTTATTAATTCAGAAGGGCCAGTAGAGGCTCAAGTATTTTCACGGTGAAAAGAGCAGCCCCATGTTTCTTTTCCACATATACACATCTATATCTAATGTGTTAGAATATATGGTTTAGAGCTTTGAATCTGCCTGTGCTTGGCTATTTCCCTGGGATTTTTCCTTCCTCCTTTCTTCTCAGATATTGACAAATACGATATTCTGCTTTCAACAGCATTCCAGATGATGAAAATGAGCTGTTCTGAACAATGCTGGTTTAGAGACAATGGGAGAAAGCAGAGGGAAAACTAATATGATTTTAGCACAAATGCTGGGCAATGATTGGAGGCTTATTAATCCTTTGTCTCACACACACACACACACACACACACACACACACACACACACACACACACACACAAAAACAGTTTTCCACCATTCAGTATGCTAGATTAATGGCATGCATTCGACCATAAATGATATATGCTGCTTGCCTACTTCAAACTTATGCTCTAATGCAAATATTATCGATTGAACCTTCTTGTGTAGCATGTCACACACACACACACACACACACACACACACACATTAAAAAACAAAAACAAAACAAAACAAAAGGTTACCTCATTTCCACTGAAGCTAATCCATCTTGCAAATCTTGTCAAAGAAATTCTATAGACTGTACAAAATTGCCAGGTTATATTCTTAATAAAAATGTATTCTTCACTATCTAGGTCATACCATCAGTTGTTAATATCTAATTCTTTCAAAAAATTAAAACAAACAAACAAACAAACAACAAACAAAAACCTCTCTAGTCATAAAGCCCTCAGAGTTGCTTTTCTATTTATAAAATGATAGTTCAATTGGATCAATATATTTATACCATCTGTTAGATTTGACATCTTATTAGCCTCGGCTAGAACCTATTTTTACTTTAGTGAGACTAATAACGATTGTTGTTTAAAAATCATCACTAAAGTAAGCCTACATATCCAGTGAATTTTAAAGAGAAGGGTTATTTTGTCTTTTTTTCTACAACTTAAAATATGTTCCTTTTTTTCAGAGTCAATACTTACTCCTCCATCAGACTGTGCACACTTGAAACATCGATGGAGCATGGGTCCCACAGTCAGGAATCACCATGGCTTGGGGAATAGGGGTGTCTCAGGATGAAATACCCATGTTCCCCTTCTCTTTCAGGTCCTGAGGATTTAGACGGGTACAAAGGCACAAGCACTTTGTGGAGGCAATCCTGACTCTGCGCCTTGCTCTCAGCTTTCAGAAACTCTTAGGCACTCCAGACCCCAAATTTTGATTTAATAAGATGCTTTCCAGCTAAGTCTACGTCCCCACTACGTAGGGCTCTACGTCCCTGTTCTTTGTCTTTGATATCAAAACATGACTCCCTGCCATGTCCCTGCAGAAGTAACACTTAAAAAAAAAAAAAAAAAAGGTTATTTTGGTTTTTGTTTTAGTAACACCAAAAATCAAAAATACTTCCTTCTAAGGCCTAAAAAGAAAATCTAAAGTTTGTTTAATGGAAAATAAGATTGATGTTCTTGCCTTATTGTAATTAAATACACAGCCATTAGCACCAGGCAGCTACAGCCATCCTGGATCATGTACGATTAAAGAAAATCACTAGGATATGTGGTGGAAGTTAGAAACAAACAGGTCAATAAATCCCTCAAGGACGCTTGCACCAAACTCTCATCCAAGGGTGGATTCTACAGTCATTAAAGTTAGGTGGAGATTTCTGCTTCAGGGCTTAGAATGTGTAAGCCCTGAGATATATACCTCATCTCACAATAGATGATAGATAGATAGATAGATAGATAGATAGATAGATAGATAGATAGATAGATAGATAGATAGATATAGTTGAATATGGTGACAAACACCAGTAATAACCAACTAAAGAAAGAGGAGGCAGGAATATGATTCCTAAACAAATCTGAACTACACAATGAGACCCGTATCAATATACAGATGTGTGTATGTGTCTGTCTGTCAGCCAGTATCTGTGTGTTTATGTCTCTCAGTGTGTGTCTATGTACCTATGTGTGTGTCTGTGTGTTCATGTGTGCCTGGGTCTGTCTTTCTGTATGTATTTGTGTGTCTGTATAAGTCTCTGTGTGTCTATATGTGTCTGTTTATGCCTGTGCTTATATATATAAAATCTTTGTTTGTGTCTTTGTCTTCATGTGCCTGTGTGAGTGTGTGTGTCTGTGTATCTGCATGTGTCTGTATGTGCCTGTGTTTGTGTATGTATCTCTGTGTGTCTCTGTGTATGTCTGTTTTTGTATGACACACTCTCTTTCTCCCACCTTTCCCTCAACCCCCCTTTCTCTCTCTCTCTGTCTCTGTCTCTGTCTCTGTCTCTGTCTGTCTCTCTCTCTCTCTCTCTCTCTCTCTGTGTGTGTGTGTGTGTGTGTGTGTGTGTGTGTATGTGTGTGTGTCTGTGTCTTTTTGTATCTTTGTGTCTGGATGTGTTATGGTATGAACAGTTGTCATCTTGTCATTGACTAATAAATTTCAGAGTGAGAGTCATGAGAATCTGTAGGAATGATACAGAGGAGATTTGTGCTTATTAAATTTTACTTCTCCCTTAGAAAACACTTGAATGACAATCCAGGTAAGTAAGAATCTCAGACAGCAGGTTTCACCTTTAAAAACCTGCAGAGCAGCATAACCTTCACCTTCATTATTAGTCTTAGAATAATTTTATAAATTGATTTTATAAAATCCATCATATTTATAGAAATTGATAATATTTACTTAAACTTCTCAGAAAACTACATCTTTATAAATTGTGGAGTGTCCTCAAGCTGTTACAGAACATGTTCTGATATTACTAAATACTCAGATATTTTATGAATTTTTAAAATGTAATCTATTGACTGAACCACTTGATAACTGCAAATATAAATGAACTAAGTGGTATGAAAAGTTGCAAGAGAGAGAGAGAGAGACAGAGAGAGAGACAGAGAGAGAGATGAAGAAGCTATGTATGGTGACATATACACCAAACCCAATGCTCAGAAGGAATTGAGGACTGTGAATTTGAGGTCTCCCTGAACTACAAGCGAAACCTTGTCTCAAACAAAAACATAGGAAATAAAAGTTTCCTGTCATCCCATGCTTACTACTACTTCATAGTATAATTATTTTTATTAGCTTCTGTTAATTATTTTAATGTGAACTCTATTCATCTATGTAACTGCTGGATCTTGATTCTTTACCCACAAACAATATTTCAGTATTTACTCAACCTATCCATGAAATATATAAAGATTAAATGGCATGTGCTATTTTCTTGTCTTTACCTAATATACACATTCCTCTTTTTCCCTCTTTAAGTTTTGCTGGTAATAAGTTATCATTTGTGTTTTCCTGTGATCCTATATTAACAATTAAAATCTTGGAGCCTCCCTATCCCTCTTCTCCATCCCCCCCCCCCACACACACACACATAGACACAAACTTAAAATGTCGAAAATAAATATTAAAATAATTTTATATCTAAAGAATCCATTGGAACTGTCACGGACTTTAGACACCACTTCATCTTCTCTAAGCATAGAAAGTAAGAAAAAGTTAATCCCTTGCCACGTGGATTCACCCCTGATGATCTAGCTTCTCCCTGCTGACACATAACTGTTGACATATCACTGCCTATTGCATTGAGATTCTGTTCTCCCTACCTCTTACCAAATATCAATGTGGTATAAAGGTACTGTTTTTGCATTAAAGCGTGGCACATTTTAAAACTCAAATTCTCCCAACTCCAAAAAGAAAATAAGAGTAAAATTTAAAAAAATTAGTCTAACAACTGATTCGAAAATGAAAAATGTCAGAAGTACCTATTGTGACCCCAGCTTGTGCTTCCAGATAATTCTATTTTCTGTTAATACTTACCAAAAATAAAATGTGGATTCTAGGCTCCTGTGGAAAATATAATCTCACATTATGTATGTTTGCCCCCATCCTTAGCCTGGACAAGAGAAGCAGTATTTGTTCAGAATCTAAATTGTTATGAATCTTAAAGTCTTGAACTGAAATATCATTATCCCCAACAGAAGTCCTTTTGGTGAATGTGATGTTATTTTCTCATTATGTGTTATAGAAGGTTCACAAACTACAGGTTGGCAACTACTATTCTTTCAATAAGCCCTGAGCTGGAAACGCACAGGAAGACTTCCTTCCAAGTCTATTGACCAGGAACAAGTGGCAGTCACAGGGTCAATCACTATATTACATGCACACATATGTTATACATATAATTCATTTTCCTTCCAGGTTTGCTTCTAGATAACTCAAAAATTAAATTTGCAGGATAAATTTTGAGTAGCCATAATGACTAACACAATTATATTCAACTTTTCACACTATAGTTCACATAACTACATAATAATAGTAAACCAATGCCCCTCCCTTTTATTTACATTTGCTTTACCTGTCCCTTTAAACCTGTAGAACTTTCTTTGCTTTATTATCTATTTACACTCATATGAGCATCCCCTAAAGCACCCTATAGCCATATAATGACACAATCCCATCAAAATGAGAAAAATAAAATTTCCAGACTTGAAACCTACTTTAGAAAGGATAGAGTGAACACTATGTAACAGAAATAAAAATTCACAGGGAAGCTGGGTCTCATCAACACAGAGACGGAGGAGAGAGAAAGCCGATATGTGTGTAACTGCACACAGCCATCAGGTTAAGTCCAGCCAAGCCGCCTGTCATTCTGCCAGCTTCTCCTTCACTTGTAAAATCCACTAGAACTAAAGTGAAAGGCAAGCAGGCCCATTCCTCCCTAGCCTCTAGTACAAGCCCTCTGTCAAGTGGGGCTGGGACTGCAAAGCTCCCTTTTGTTTTCTGGGAGGTCACTCCCAGAGTAGTTTATGCCTACTTGAGCATGCTTCCCAGCAGTGATCCTAGGCTGTCCCATTCACTTCTGACCTGCACCTGCTCTTTTCAAGCATGTGCCAAGAGGGTTGAGCCTAAACAGAGGCATGGTGGTCCATTCACAGACACCATTCAGAGGGTTGCTAGGGGAGGGGCGGTGGGCGGGTTGGTGGCCCTCTAGACAAGAAAGGAAAGTGACCCCTTAAATCAGAGAATGACCTTCTGATTGTCATTGCTTGTCTAAGTATATGTAAGGGGCCCACCTCCTCCGTAATAGTCTTTGTGAGGTCATAAATGTTAACATGCCTAAAATGGTACTTCTGAAAAGATTAGATGAATTATTGGTGGTTAAGACTAATTAAGTGACATGTTTAACCATCTAGAAAGGGTATAAAGTCTATTATAGGGCTGATGTCCACAAATACTTAGTGTGTTACTGAAAATAAAAAGGGGACAAATGTCTTTACAGACATTCACACATGGAAACCTAGCATGGGGTCTGAAAACGACTTAATTCTCCTACTGCTCAATGGTTGAGATTTGATCATTCTATTACTTCTATCAAAATGACAATATAATTTCTCCAACATCTTCAGTTCAGTAAAAGAACTAACTCTGACATTTCACCCAGTGAGCTGAAGGCCAGCCAAAGTTGTAAAAATCAACCTCTGGAAATATTTAGACATCTGCCACTTACCCCAAAGCCTTGGTCAGACAGTAACTCATAATTCATTCATGTTGAGTGTTTTTCTCCAACTGACAAATTTAAAGACAACGTAAGTTCCGACTGAGAATGTGAGGCCACTGGTCCTTTCCAAAGAGAAAAGATAGTCCTAGAGCTACATTTCACTATCCCATGGACGCTAATGGACACAAGCCCTTGCTGTACCTTCGCTGCTCCAAAGGAAAAGCTACTCACCGTTCAATCATTCACCCCCAGACCTCCTCGGCAGACAGAGGTCCAGAGAAGCGAAGCAGCAAATACTAGAGTAAGAATAAGTCAGACTTTTCTCATGGTTATAAAAAAGAAAAAAAAAGTCACAGAAGACATGGGATAATAAAATGAAGGGGAGGTGTGTGCATGTTCAGTGTCTAAGCATACAGAGGCAAGGCACCTCACAGACTCTAAAAGGAACGCAGTCCACAAAGCACTGCATGGGCAGCAGCTTTCAAGGCAACTCCATGCTGTTCAGGACCCTCATGTGAGCTGTCTGCCTTGCCTGCACTGATGGCCGTTCACTTAAGTTCCCCTAAGCTGAATTAAGTAAATTTGATATTACTACCTACTTCACCAAAGCACACATTATCATTTTGTTAACAGTTCTTTAACACAAATTTATTAATGCACCTGCTATTTATAAATGCCTATTTATAATAGGATACATAAGTAACTAAAATTTAGTTATCTGAAATACTAGCTTCTGGAACAATATACAAACCCAAATGAAGTGTATTTCTACCATATATACTTCAGTTGATATCAAAATATGAAATGATAAAAGGTATAGAAAACTACTTTGTGGCTATAAAATATTTATGATTTTTATTTATTCAATTCAACTAAAATTGAGAGAATTAATGTTTTGGATGATGAAAATCCAGGAGTATTTTGGCTTTGGTTTGGATGCCAGACTGCATTGGGTACCTTTATGGAAAAGGCATATACTGAATCACTAACTTCTTACATGTGCCTGCATTAGAAGATACAAGTAGCAGTGAGGGTTAACAGTTTGGTGGTGTTATGAAGGTGGAGCACTCATGATAGAATTAGGAACTTGATAAGAAAAGAATGGGATTGTTCCTTTTCATTCATAGAGGATATAATGTGAAGCAGCCTTCTTCAAGCAGGAAGATGGCCCTCACCTGAAAGTGAATGGACCAGAAACTTGGCCTTGGGCTTTCATTCTCCAGAATGACCACATATTTCCTGTTTAAGCCTCCAGTTAACGGTGTTCTGTTATAGTAGCTCTAGGTTCTCAATAAGGTTATGTTGTAAAGTATTTTGTTATTTAATTTAAACAAGATATAGTCAAATACAAAAAGAAAATAATAATCTTTTATCCAGAAAAACACTTGTCTTAATATGAAACAAATACTGCAATTAATTCCTACAAACACAAGAAGCTTAAAATTTATTAGTTCACTAGTGTATGAATGACGATGGTGGGTGGATAAAGAAAGCATAGCTTCTAGTTCACTAGTGTATGAATGACAATGGTGGGTGGATAAAGAAAGCATAGCTTCTAGTTCACTAGTGTATGAATGACGATGGTGGGTGAATAAAGAAAGCATAGCTTCTAGTAACTTTAAGGAGAATATAAGGCAGAAATCAACGAAGAAGAAGAAATCAACCAAACACATATTTTACTGACAAAATGAGCAGATAGAAAGCTCTTGAAGAAGAAGAAAATAGAAGGAAAAAGAAGAGGAGAAGGAAGAGGAGGGTGAAGAGAAAAAGGAGGAAGAGAATGTTGATGCATCACACACACACACACACACACACACACACACATCTTTTGGGTATGATGTAAGAATCAATTAAGGACACAGACAGAGCATAAGTCACAGTAATGTATTAAAATGCTCTGTCTGCTTGTGCCCCTGCTGAACAACAGGCCCAGCACAAATGCTTTCTCCTCTCTGCACTTACAGGCTCCCTCCCCCAGGTTTACCACGACTGAGCTTCTAGACACTAGAATATGGGGAGCACTTGCCATCTTTGGGCCACACTTGTGTCAGCCTGTGCCTTGCTCGTCCTTTCTGATTCCCATGACTGAATGTCAAAAGTAGGTAAATAAAAACCTTCCATCTTTACTGAGGCTAAAGTTCACAGAGTCTCAAGAGGAAACAGACTGTTAACTTACATATGGAAGGAATTATATCTCTACAGAAAGGAGGAACACTGCCATAGATCTCTCCTTCCGTAATTCCACACAGCACCTCTCCTTGCTAGAAATGTTTCTTATGGATGTTCAGGATGAATAAATGTGCAACAGAGCTGACAGCTCTGGAGGGCAGGCTTTACCAGACAATTCACAATCTCCTTGGTTTTACTGTAAGATACACTGTTTACTTTACAAAGAATTCATTTACACACACATAACTTTGCATGTGCTATAGCAAGAAAACACCTATAAAGATTACATTTTTCAATCCTACATGTAAGTTTGTTTTTATCTAGGAATAGTATCTAAATCTTCCATTTAAGTAAAGGGGTTAGAAACACACTAGGAATAACAAAACTCAAAGTTTTTCCAGTAATTTAGGAAAGGCCTTTGGTTAAAAAAAAATGTCTATGAACTCTTGGGTCTTTTGTAGTCTTGCACTAAGCAGAGGTTGCAGCAAAAGGTCAAATAAGGAAACAAACTCAAGGGCCCTGTGGACTTCTCTCTCTCACTCTCTGCTCTGTTCTCCTGTGTGAATGCTGTATCAATGCAGTTGCCTGTTGTTGGGAAATGAAGATCACAGCAGGGGGCTCGCTGCACGCACAGGACTTCCTAAGATGATCAAGGTGCATGATGCATTTGTATATGCAGTGGAGTGAAGAAATTAGCTCTTGTTTCAAATTACACTTGAACAAACTGATCTTAACCTTCTGAAGCCAAGGGTTGTCTGGGAAAAGCAAGCTCTCTAATACTGTAGCACACCATGAAAGCTGGAAGGGTAGAGACACCACCAAAAGGTTGCAAATGTGTCATGCCTACTCTTGTTTGCTTGTAAAAAGGATGACGATTTGTTCTTGTTTGCTTATAAGAATTTTTAACAACCAAGCAAACGAAATTATGTCTAATAATTGTATTAACATCATCTGAATAGATAGTCTTTTAATGTATATAGTGAAAGTGATGGAACGGTAAAGATATTATACATAATGTGCTTAAAGAATAATTTTGACAGCTTACTTATTACTTATTGTACTTACAATAGTACTGGGAGGAAAAAAATAAAACATTTCACATAACTTCCACTGGTCATATATTCTTTATAAATTATTAAATAAGTTCTTGGAGTGGCTAGTGAAGGCATTTATACCATTACCTTCCCTAGCATTATTTTCTTTAAATATAAGAAAAAGAAAAATGAAACCAAAAAGATAGCTTTATTTACATGCTATCACTTGGAAATGCATATGGGTTTTTTACCCTTCATAATTTAAAGCAATTTTGGAATCAACCATAACTCCTACATCTCATTCTAAAACAGGTATTTTCTTAACTGTTAGGCTATATAAAAATCTGAAGAGCAAAGCTTCAATTACCATCTTAACATGTAGCAATATATAAACTAGGCATGCATGTATGATAATTCCAACATGCATTAAAACAACATTATCATCTGGGAATACCAAGATCTCTTTAAATTCCCAAATGTTTAATAACCCAGGATGGCACACTTCACTTGTGAGATCCTAAAATACTGAAAACATATAGCAATGAAAGATTCAAAGGAGATGTTAGACTTCATAGTTCCATATGGGCGTTTATTTTATTTAAACATTCTCTATCTCTCTTTCTCCCTCCCTCCCTCCCTCATTCCCTCCCTTCCTCTGTCCCTTCCCCCCTCCCCCCTCTCTCTCCACCTTCCCACTGGCAAGCTTGTTGTCTTTGTATATGAAACAGAAGATATTCTATTTATAAATTCACTTTTACCTTATAAATTAACAAATACTCTAGAAGTTTCAGTGTACATCACCCTCAAAGGTGGCTATGCTTGATCTTTGTTTGGTTTGGCTTTATTTGCTGGTAGTTAAATGGAAGTGTTACAAAGTAAAGAATGCATCAAAAAGGAAATAAAACCCAGGCTTAGTGGCCTTTGGAGAAGAGCATCACACAATTGAGAATAAATTCCATTGGTGACTTATTTTCCATTCTTCCTTAGAGTCATGATGGCCAAGGTAATATCTCTGCTCTAAGGTACTCCAGGGAATGTGAGAGAGAAATACTGTTGAGCCCCACATCACCAATCCCATTGCACCCCTTTTCTGAGCCAGTTGTTTTGTGGAGCTTCAAGGGGCTCACTGCATTTTCCTATGAGTCCCTGTGGTGTTTTTTGGTTTGGGTTTTTTGTTTGTTTGTTTGTTTGTTTGTTTGTTTGTTTTTCTTGCATACTAAGCTGAGAATATGTGAATCTGATTCACAAATACTATGCTGAAAGTCTCTCAAAATTTAACTCTCAGAGTTCTTGTGCTCTGTGTATGGTAGAATAATTCTAGTTACCAGTACTGCTCTGTGTATCTCCAAGTAGAAAAGAGGAGATCAATGCCTTCACCATTGACAAATGATAAAGTTTAAAGTGAGAAATATCGCTGCTTACCCAACTTGATCCTTTTCTAGCCTCCAAAGGAATCAAGCATAAATTTTAACCTACTATAAATGATCACACATGTCAGTCAAGAAAACAAAGCCAAACAGTTTCAAGTGAAAATCTCCATGCATACAAGATTTGTACTTTCAAGCCCTCCCCTCTCTCCCAACAACAATAAAAAATTTTTTAGAAATTATTAAAATACCTCAAAAGAAAAGGGAACTGACAGAATTTTGTCTCTAGTTTCTTAAAAATTGCTGAAAAGAGAACCCATTTTTCTTTATAAAAAGTTAAAACTGCTATTATTTCTGTTTTTGCAAATGCATCACAAACACTGAGAGGCCAAATTGGCCACCGAGCAGTTTAGTTCTATTACTTATATTTTATAGATGGTCACCCTCTTCAAAGAACACTTTGCTTAGTTTCTATTACATCTCTTCTAGCTGTATTCTGCTAATAAAGCAACATGTAAATGTTCAACAGCCAAGCATGTAACTAAAATGCCATCTCTACTGAGTTCCTTTTGTAGCTGGCCTATCCCAGCAGCTTTCTTGATTGTGATGCTAGACCACTTTCCAAAGATACAAGTGGGATGCTCCATTCTTGATTTACAGGTGCCCACAGAAATCCTACTCTGTTTCCCTATTTTATAAGCATAGGCAGCCGTATCTAGGTTATTAAGTTATTGAGAGGTTTGTGTGAACTAGTATACATAAAAATAATTAGTAGACTGACTACCTTATGGATGGTCAATATATAAACAATTGGACTAATTCTAAAGTTTCAACTCTTAAGTATTTGTCTGCAAAGCTTCTATGTGTTATAACTTGTTGATAAGTAAAATACATCTCTTCCATGCTACTCTGAGTTGTTACATAGGCTTTCTAAAATGTACAAGGAAAGCTCAGGGGAAAGGACAATTAGAGTGAGTGGGACTTTCTCTGGGGTCTTCAGGGAATAAGAAAACAAGCCCCAGAAGATGAAATAGCATTGCAGAAAGCTGAGAAGGTTCAGAGAAAGGGCGAAGCCCATGTGGGTATTAGAGCTGCACACAGCAGAATGGTCTGATTCCCACAAGTACAGAATCTTGCAAGAGTACCTGCAAGAGTAGAAGGGGACAGAGCAATGCCCCTCAGAGGTCTAATCTTCCTCTCGCAAAAGGAGAGGTAACAACTAATAGCGTGTGAAGCTTTGTATTCTCTTGGAGTAAGACAGCCTCTTGGGAAAGTTGAATCCTCGGCCTGCTCTCAGATAACTAACCATGCATGACATAGGGCTGAAATATGATAGACTCTCTAGAGATTCTCTTTAGAAGCAGACAGTAAGGACTGGAGCAGTAACAAGAAGTGGCATTAGCAATGAACCTAAGATGAAACAAGTAGCAAAGATGCAAAGTGCTGCTTCTAAAAAAATAAGGGGGGTTCATTAGCAAATACTGTGATTGCACACGGTCCCACTGGCTCAAGAATGTTCAGCTGCCACCTATCCTATACAAAGGGGGTACAGGACATCTTTCTTCCTTGGGAAATCAACAATCTGTGCTCAGATACATGCAAGTATATATAATGCTATAATAAATCCATTATAGAAAATGTTGATTACTGAGAGAACTGACAGAGATACCTAATGAAATGCTTTTGTATTAAGCATCTTAGGAATTGTATTATCATAAAGGAATGGCCTCTGTTATTTTCTCATTACAAAAGCACTCACACAAAGTTAACTCTATCCTGTCCATTTGCCTATTTCCCCCATGAAGAAACACAAGGGGAAGGGCATTGGAATTCTTTCTTCTTTCTAAGGTACACAGCATGAAAATCCCAGGCAGGGATGGGCAAACTCTGGCAAGAAACTGAACACCTCCATAAAGCCTACTAGCTCCATAAAGCATATTAACATGTCTCCATCAGGGTCTCAACATCTGCCATTTACCTGCTATTAATTAATATTTAACATCACTAACAGCTCATATGATCTTATGAAACTCTAAAAAATACATATTACCAGAGTAAAGAAATGTTGTGTATTAAAAGTATGACAACACATTGGCCGCAAATTTATGCAATTAGGTGGACACCTGCTGCATACTTCAGACATAATGTGTCAGAGAAAAACACTCATAAGTTACAGCACTAGGCCTACAGTGGCTGGCAAATTATACAGTGTAGTCCGAACTGCTCTTTTTCATGGAGTCACTCTTTCCACAGCTTCAGATGACCCAATGCTGTAATAGACTCAAGTTCTAAACAATAGATTTAATCTTTTATATTAATGGCACAAGCCAAGACAGGCTATAACACAAAACTATTACATTTGGCTTTTAAATGCCTTAGACATCATGGATAAACATAAAGCCCCAGGTCTTTTCTTGTTTCTGTTAAGCATTCTTTACACAGCAGAAAGCAATGTTCCCACAGAGGAACTGGTGGTCCCATACAAAGGAATTTAAATACAGTCACTGACACTCAATAAACTAAATTCCTTCCCATCTTTAATTTGTCATTTGTTGTTTCAGAATAATTTCTCTTCTTCATTAAATGTTTCTTTCATTGCAAAGTATTCCTGTGAGGGAGCCATGTTGAATCATTAAGAACTTAGAAGGGATTGTGTTAATGTGATTGAGAAAATAAAAAAAAAAAAAGGTAACTGATCATTAGTACCTTTTGGAAAAAGAAAACAATTATGTCTTTTTTTTTTTTCATATCAATGCACTGAGCCTAATTAGAAATGTTCCCTTTGGGTTGAAATGCTCCGATGCCCTGCATTGCCTCATAAGCCAACAGAATCACTTGAAACCATTCATTATCCTGAGCCTTGAAAAACACTCCTCTTTCTTCCAAGTTTTATCTGTAGCTCTAGAATTATCAACTACTTCTGTCAAGTTTATAACTATGAAAGTATAGGTTATCATTTTTCAGTCTAGAACTAAAAGATTCAAGTATAATGAGAGGTGGGGAAGGGAAAGAATGTAAAAGATAATAGGTGAAGGAACATGAAATAACAGCTGCAAAACTTTCCCTTATAACCAGACACATATGATTTTAGAAAAGTGATATAAATGAAGATCAACTTAATATAGGAAAGTACTGACGTTCCACACATAAAACAGCACTGCACTCTCAATAAAATAAACAGGCAAGCCATTTTGAACACTGCAGTAATGTATGCGAGTTAGGTAGTTGATCCAATATTAGTGCTGTATCCATGGTAGAAAAACAGAGGCAGATCAAAAACAGAGCAAATACAATATATATCTCTATTGTGAAGAAGGACACAAAACCTAAGCTGCACTCTCCACATGTCATATTCTATGCATATTGACTAGCCCCTATTTATTTTAATGTAACAGCAGACATATCAAAGAAAGTTTTAGCACATTTTTACACTTACCATAATATACGGAAACATTAATATTTAAAAATACTTCCAGTAGTTAAAATCCATTTCTTATCAGAAGACTTTTCTCCAACAGTGATTGTGCTCTCTTGAGTATGGCTACCACGAGATCTATTACACACACACACACCAAAGTTCTCACATCCATCTTTATGACATAAAAGAGAACACAAAAGAATTGTACAGAAATATAAACAAGTCAAATGTGATGTCTATATCCCTGAAGAAAACTTAATAACCTTGCCCTGGCAGCCATTGGTTGCCAATAGCTATTCAAAGGAAGGGACTTCATGAACCCCTCCCCCATCTGTGCTTGTTGTTCATGCCAGTCTGAGTTTCTGTGTATAACTGTGCTGTCATGCCTGGCAAATATTCGCTAGAGCCACCAACTCCCTCGAGCTCTTTTTTTTATTATTATTAGATATTTTCTTTATTTACATTTCAAATGCTATCCTGAAAGTACCCTATACCCTCCCCCATCCCCCACACTGCTCCCCTACCCACGCACTCCCACTTCTTGGCCCTAGCATTCCCCTGTACTGGGCATATAAACTTTGCAAGACCAAGGGGCCTCTCTTACCAATGATGGCCAACTAGGCCATCTTCTGCTACATATGCAGATAGAGATACAAGCTCTGGGGGTACTGGTTAGTTCATATCGTTGTTCCACCTATAGGGTTGCAGACCCCTTCGGCTCCTTGGGTACTTTTTCTAGCTCCTCCATTGGGGGCCCTGTGTTCCATCCTATACATGACTGTGAGCAGCCCCTTCTGTATTTGCCAGGCACTGGCATAGCCTCATTTGAGATAGCTATATCAGGGTCCTTTCAGCAAAATCTTGATGGCATATGCAATAGTCTGGGTTTGGTGGCTGATTATGGGATGGATCCCCAGGTGGGGTAGTGTCTGGATGGTCCATCCTTTCGTCTTAGCTCCAAACTTTGTCTCTGTAACTCCTTCCATGAGTGTTTTGTTCCCTATTCTAAGGAGGAATGAGGTATCCACACTTTGGTCTTCATTCTTCTTGATTTTCTTGTGTTTTGCAAATTGTATCTTGGGTATTCTAAGTTTCTGGGCTAATATCCACTTATCAGTGGGTGCATATCAAATGACTTCTTTTGTGATTGGGTTACCTCACTAAGGATGGATATCAGTCCGGTGGCTCCTCAGAAAATTGGACATAGTACTACCGGAAGATACAGCAATACCTCTCCTGGGCATATATCCAGAAGATGTTCCAACTGGTAATAAGGACACATGCTCCACTATGTTCATAGCAGCCTCATTTATAATAGCAAGAAGCTGGAAAGAACCCAGATGTCCCTCAACAGAGGAATGGATACAGAAAATGTGGTACATTTACACAATAAAGTACTACTCTGCTATTAAAAACAATGAATTTATGAAATTCTTGGGCAAATGGATGTATCTGGAGGATGTCATCCTTAGTGAGGTAAGCCTCGGGCTCTTATACTCTTTCCACTGCCTCTTCTACTATGACCCCTGTGCCTTGGAGGAAAAGGATATAACACACATGTCCAACTTTTAGCTGCACTCTCCACATGTCCTATTCTACGCATACTGACTGGTTGCTCCTTCCTGTGTTAATCACCATCTACTGAAAAACAAACAAACAAACAAACAAACAAAAAACTTTCTCTGATGAAAGTTAAGAGATGCACTAATCTGTAGGTGTGAAGATAAGACCATAAGGGGCAGCTCATTACTAAGTAACAGGTAAACAGTACTATAAGAGAGACAAAGTCCCCTCCCATATGTACCTGACTATCAAATAAGAAACCTCATATCAAATAGGGGTTATGTCTTTTTGAGTGGTCGGAGGCTGGAATCCCACAGACACCTTCAAACATTATAGACACAGCGTCCTGGTTCCCCTCCATCTTGATGATAAGACCTTATTGCTAAGGATACCACATTCCTGAATCATTGGACATGGAAAAGTCAAGCTGGTATCAACCTGGAAGTTTTATTTCTTTTTTTTTTTTTGACTGTAAAAATAATTAAAGATATTTTATTTTATAATTTATTATACAATATTTTTTAAAAATGAAAGGAAAAAGTTAAAATTACAATGATATTCATGAAAAATGTGGCCTTTATTCTTAATGGCTAGCTTTTATGGTGCTAGGAGGTTCTGTGCATGCTACTAGGGTGGAGGGGGGGTCATCATCAAGTACAGTGGGTTGGTCCTGATGCTGCTTATATTCTAACATTAAATATTGCTTCTCAAGATCTGGTTGTACCCAATGAGCAGATCCTCATGGATACCAAATGATGCTATGTGATCCTTGCTTCCCAATTTAACTAGTCAATAAAAGGCTAGAGCAGGAGAGGGACTTGAGGATCAAGTGAGGAGGTTGCAGGGAAAAAGAAGTGGAGAAGAAAGGACATGGAGGTAGAAGAGGCCATCATGAGAGGATATGGACCATGAACATATGGCCAGGAGAAACAGCAAGTAACAAGGACCATTATAGCCGGGAAGTAAGTTAGAATAGCTTCCTCCAAACCTGCCCAAACAAAGCTTACAGCTTGTAAATAAAATACATTGATTGTGTGTCTTCTTTACAGGCTAAATAGAATGACTATTTTCACTTATACTCAAATCTCTTCCAACTGTAAACCCTGCAAGTTTACAATAACTATCCTGGCAAAATATGCCCACTGTTGCAATAGTGGTATATATGATCCACTTTGTGATTGGATTTAAATCCTGTTCCACAAGGCAGAACTCACTCCTGGTACAGTTATCTGGGGAAAAAAAATTCTTGGCTGGCTAGGTCATAGGTCTTAGAGTAGAACCTACAATTCTGTTAAATAAATAATCTTCCAGTAATCTAAGGAAAGATGCTATAACAAAATTTGATATACTTCTATATTGGTTTTCTCATAACATTTTCTTATACTTGTTTCCTTGCTTATTCAATCACTTTGCAGGTTTAAGCACTTGTAAATTATAAATGTTGACCCTTAAGTACAGTATCCATCTCATAACCAAGCATTTGGAAAAGATAACATCTACATTGACAGTAGACAAGCAGGAAAACACAGAGGTAGATAGTGGTGACAATACAAGCAATAAGGGTTATTATGGGGCACGTGCAAGGCCATTAATAGCACAGAAGGTAAGTTGAGCACATATGCCACAGTTATTGAATGCAGTAAGTATATTCGGACTTCATTTAATCAATTGCATGCTTAGTAATAGGCACTTACAAAGATTTGATTCAGAGAGGGAGAAAAAACTAACCAAAATAATATACTAATAATCAATGCTCACAGCAGTTAGGAAAACGCTTTAATATCTGTGTCATAAGAAAATGACTTTTACTAAGGGCCCAGTGAGATATTCACAGGAGAGAATGAGGCAGGTGTAGAATGTGACCAATGACAGAACCTTGCAAGGAAGCTGTGTCCAATTATGGGTCACCTAAAATTTCAGGAATGAAGTCATTCCTTAAACACATAGGACACACCAGGCTGCGGGTAAGCCTTAGGTGCCGGCAGGTAAGAAAGCATTGCCAGCTCACAGCCCAGTCTTAGGCAGGAGGGAGACTTTTGAAAAATGAGTGGGAAAGAAAACACAGCTGGGAAAGCAGGAGTGCTATCTTTTCATGCTTTTTTTATTCCAGCAAATTAGCCAATTTCCTACTCCTATAATTTCACTGCCTTAGCCACAGTGAGGACAAACATCAGTCCATTTAGAAAGCAGATCTTAACAACAGGGTATTCAATGAGACAAAGCATGAATTTATGCTTCTTAATTCTCCATAATGAGTTAAATAAACGGATGTATGTTTGTGTGCATGAATGGCAGATCAAACTAATTCCAAGAAATCCAATGCTGGGAGTACTGAATAGATACAAAATAAAGAGGGTGCTGGAGATGCTGCACTCCCTTCTCAGTGCCACACCACCACTGCTGCTCTTTCTTTTCCTCTTCTCCCCTGGAGAGGGAGAGCAAGAGGGAGGGAGAGGGGCAGAGGGGCCAAGAAGGAAAGAGAGAGAAAGGTATACTCATCTGTGTGAAGGTCGAAGAATAGTCTCTGGTGTTTCCTCAGGTATAGGCCATATTTGGTATCTTTCAGGGGGTTTTGTTGGTTGTTGGTGGTGGTGGGTTTTTGACTTTTTTTTTCTTTTTTGAGCTGGAGTCTCTTACTGGTCTATTAGAACACACCAAGGAGACAAATCTGGCTGAGCAGCAAACCTCAGTGCTTGGATTGCAGATATGTGTGTAATTTATTGTGTGTATTTTAGAACTCTGATTCAAATTCTAACTGAGTTATTATCCCAGCCCCTCTTTTCTTGTTCGTCTCACTAGTCTTGGCCTATTATCGTACCTTGCTTTCTGTTCCTGTGATGACAACAGCAACCAGGGAGGAACTGGTTCACATCACCCTACAGCTTATAGCCCATCATGAAGAGAAGCCAGGGAACGAATTCAAGCAAAGAGACCAGTGTCTGGAACTAAGGAGGAGGCCAAGGAGATTCTCCGTAGCTCCCACAGCTTGCCTTTATATTCTACCCAGATCTCCGCCAGGGGATGGCATGGGTACTATGCCCTTCTATGTCAATCATTTATCTGCCACAACATTGCCTACAGGCCAGTCTGGTGGAGGCTCCTTCCCAATTGAGATCCCCTCTTCTCAAGTGGCTGTTTGTGTTAAGTTGATAACAATTAGCCAGCACATCCATCTTCTTTCCTTTCCTTGACATCCTTCCTTCTTATAATCCCTCCTTTCGCCTTTCTAGTACTGGCAAGTGGAAGTTATTTTAACGATAGCAGAGGGAGGCTTCGACAGTCTGGCGTCGGTAACTCTTGAGAAACAATCTACCTCCTACAGCTGGACTGGGCTAAGTAGTCTTTAGCTTCATTCAAATCTCAGCCGATGCTGCTGGGCCTTCTGGCTGGCTTCTGCTCTACTCCGTTAACTGCTATTGTGAGTTTCCAGGAGCTTTCTAAAAACTCATCTGATCTCACAAGATAGTAAGAATCAAAGAAAAAATATTTTCATAGTGATAATAACACCTGTGTATCTATATTTACCATCAATAAATGGGTAGGTAGAGAGGGTTTCTGAAAACTTTATGTAAAGTATTAATTTGAGTCTATTTTCAAATAGGTAAAAACTAATTGAGCATTTCCTTCTTTCTCAAATTATTCCTTTGAATAACCTTGACATAAGTACCCATAAAAGCATGAATAAGAATGGCGAACAATAGCCGGGCAATGGTGGCGCACGCCTTTAATCCCAGCACTTGGGAGGCAGAGGCAGGCAGATTTCTGAGTTCGAGGCCAGCCTGGTCTACAGGGTGAGTTTGATCATTCCCTTCTACAAATGAAACAGTCCCAAATCTTAATAGAGAGGTGACACTGATGTCACCAAATGCATACGGTTTTCAAGATCTGCAGAATCACTAGTTCACTCTGCCAACATAGTGAATGAATAGTCCTATTAAATAAAAAAAGATTAAACTCAGTGTCGTTAACTAAGTTGTCCTTGACCCTCAGTCCCTACATTTTAAGTCAGTAATAAGGGATGATACAAAGGAACACAGACCAGAGTCAAATTCCAAATGAGAATTCTAAATACGGGCTTGAAACTCTAGCCAAATGAGACGCACGTAAGTGGACGGTAGAGGCCGGTGACCTGAAGGAACCTCATGGTTGCAATGAGAAGGACACAGAGTAACAAGGAACAAGTGTGCAGGCAAGAGGTCATGGCAGGACCTTGGATATCTACAGATCAGCAGTAGGGACAAACATCAGAACAGACTAGTTTCAGTACATACAGACTGTTAAGTGAAACTTGCTTTGCATAGTCTAGAAATGCTAGTACTCACTCAGAGCTCAACTGCCAGGCTGTATCTAAAAACACTGGAGAAGGGCTCCTGCATCAGCGAAGGTCAGTTCTAACTGCCTGCTCTCTTAATAAGGTTGCAGGATTTAAACAGCATTCAGTTATTTGGGATTAAATTTAGGTTCGTTGTTTGCAGACTTGTTTTTCTTTTTTAATACATTAAAGAATTTTTACCTAAAGCAAAACCCCAAAGAGACACTTGGATTGGTTTTCCAAGTAACCTGATAACTCAGTAGTACTGATTTCTCAACTGAAGCAGAGGAAAGCAGACCACGGTGGCCAGCTCTCACCATGTCACTCCGCAGTCAGCAGGAGGTCACTGAGGCCAGAGAACCCAGTGAGCTGCTAATGGGTTAGCTTTCAGCATCTGTTGCTGCCACTCAACTAGGAAACTATATTTACCAGAGGCAGCAAGTGGCAGCTTAAAGAGAAGAATCCCTAGCACTCGGGCACTTTCCTGACTTAGCTGATTTCGAATTACTTCCATTTCACTAGGGAGAGCTTTCTAAATCTACTAAACAAAATTCTATTGCTATTATAGCTAACTTTGTAGACGTAAGGTTTTGTTGAAGGTAATAAGAAATAGTGATAGTGACTTCCATAATTTTAAGTTATTTTGATTGACCATGCAGAAGTCACTGTTCTCATTGAAGGGGAAAAAAAAAGGCTTTCAAAACAAAGGAGAAAAGATGTGTGTAGAGATAAGAAAAGAGCAGTAATGTGGAAACAGTAGACCACCAATACACCTTCTTCTTAAATGTAGAAAGATTTTGCAGAATTATCTAAAAAGCACAGGGATAAGAATATATAAATGATACCTAAAATAAATTTAATTGTGTAAGCAGAATCAAATAATCAAAGCTAGAGTAAAATATATCTGAGTAAAGGCACTACAACAGTCCTGGCCAAGCAAATATAGACAACCAACCAACGAATTTACAACATGACAAATATCAGCTATAGACTAAGAAAGGAAAAGTCCAAGATCTTGACTGTGTCTATGTGATTTTAGTAGAAGGGTGGTTTGTGGAATTGAGAAAATAAGGAACACGACTGGTTATGTCCCTCCACCTTTACAGAGAATCATGACTACCTAAGAGTTGGTTTTCCAGTGTGAGGAGCACAGCACGAATCTGTCAGTGGGAAGAGTGTCTAGCCTCCCTCTTTCCATCCTTGTGTAAATTTAAGGGTAGATGTCACAGTTGTACAGAGAAAGGAAAGTGTTCCACATGCTGGAGAACGCCTGACTTAGAAATCATCGCTGCAAAAACCATTTGAATGCTAAATCCTGATCTGCTAATGTTGGAAATTTTCATTTTATTTTTCTTTTCTTTTTTTTTTTTTGTCTCATCACTTTAATTGTTTCAGACATTTCCACTTTCTTTTCACACATATTCTTCTAATGAAAATGTCCAGTATTTACAATGTATTCTACAGAAATTTCCAATACGAACCTCAAAACTAAAAACCATCCTAACAACTGAATGCTCCGTGTGATAGATAATGATGCAAGTGTGATAGATCTGATGGCAAATATTCTGTCCAGCTAAAGACTGTGACTAGCACAGCCAGACCCCAGCAGAGACTACATTTATGACCTCCTGGCAGTTTTCCTCACTCTATGCTATCTCTTTGCCACCCTCATGGCTAACCCAGGATACCAGCAGGCAAGTGTGAGATCACTTTGCAAAATCCAGAAAATGCATTTGAAGTTCAAAGAATCAGTGGGGAGCAGATTTGACCACAGCTGACTAACTTCACTTGGGTGCATGAGGGTTTCTCATAGCACAAGATAAGCTAAATATGAATGCACTAGATGTGTTAGACCTCTATAAAATTTAATTTCCTGAATCTGCCAAGTACTGGACGGCTACTGCTGCTGTCCACTCCTGAGATGGATGCCTTGATAACTTGCACAGTGACTACAGAAAGGGACAACAAGAGCAACACTTGCTAATTTTCATGAAAATTGCTTTTCAGAGGTATGTTTATTTTGACTCACACAGTAGTGGCCTGTAAAACAGTTGATCTTTAAATTTTCCAAAAGAAGTAGCTTACATTGACACATTATTATAAATTCGTAAAAGTTCTACATGTACTTATTAAGGACATGCAGAGGAAAAAAAGGAATTAATCAATATAAAAAAAAGATCACTGTCTCTAATCCACAGACAGTATGTGTTACCCACAATGTTTTAAGAATTCCTTGAAAACGTCAGAGCTTACTCCTCTGCTCAGCCTGAGCACCAAGGTATACTGAAAAGTTGAATCATGGTGCTTCCAAAGCCAAGTAAAAGGGTTTGATGCCCATATATTACTCGGATCATATCAATAATGATTGACCATTACACTTCACTGAGTGTCAGTCATCAGGAAAGACATCAGATCTAGTGGAATATTAGTGTCCTGATCTACCATGAAGAATAAATAGTATTATGCAGTATCATACATAGTGTATGGGATTTTTTGCTTATATAATCCCTCTTGTAGTTGATCAAGATGTAAACTACTCTACTAGCTATACAGAAACATGTCAAAGATGGTATCTCCCATAAGACTACACATTTTACAAAGATGATAAGCATGGGGTGAATTTGTTTTCACACCATGTAAGTTACAGATATTTGGAACAGTAGACTAGGGAAGCATTCAAGCTAGGAAGTCTGGGTGACTAGACTCATTAAGATACTTATATGAAGCTAAATATAAAGTCTAAAGGTTCAAGAAACTCAAATGAAATTAGATAACCAGGAAGCATTCGAAAAGACCATCCCTTCTCCACAAGGCAGTGCCTGTGAGTCCATTGGAGGCAGAATACTCACCTTGACCAGTATTTTTGACACTGTCTCCATTTCTACTGTTTTTATATTAACCATATGACTTTGTTATTCCTTCTTTCTACACACTGCTATTCCTTCCGGATCCTACATCGGCATCATCTACAGTGCTATAAAAGACCTGATAATCCCCTCACAGATTTTTCTAGCTCTGGAATCTACCACTGTCACTGCTGGGTATGCAAACAACTCAAGCAGAACCCAGTCAACCAGCTGTCTGACCCACAAGAAGATAAGCAAATAGCAAATGTTATATCACATTCATCTTTATCCACCACGTTCACCACCACTACCAACTATCCAAAGAAATGTTCTATGTGGTGAGCCTTCATTGATGCTTATTTAAATTATGAGACTCAACCCTGTGTAGAACCAGGACATATAACATACTTTCTAAATGAATGGACATTTTGTTATCAAGATATTGCCTACACATTCTTGCAAGAATAGCCTTCTAAAACACGTGAAGCAATCCACCCTCAGAAAAGCACATGCATGCACACATGCACACACGCACGTGCATGCACACATGCACACACGCACGTGCATGCGCACTACCTGGAAACCTTCCTTTTCCTATCAGGAAGAGCTCATACTAAATGCCAACACAGAAAGCATTCTACCCTTCAGCCCCTTCATTCCTTTTTCTTTTCTTCCATTTTCTCCCATCCTTTTATACAGGGCACCACAACATTAGTAAACGAGCCCTGCTTCTGAGGGACTGCTGTACTGTAATTAACTCCCGACTTGATAATTTTATACAGTACAATTTTGGAAACTCTTTGAACCTCGCCTTTGCCTAAGTAGAGGTAATTAATACCTGAGGGAAGTGGTAAACATAAGAATGAAAAAAACTTCACTTAGCAGGGACAGAACATAGTAGATGAAGTCTGAACTCCCTTAATGTAATAACTTTACAGTTTTCAATCACATTATGTAATCTTCACTTTGCTTAATGTTCTCCTACTTCTGAATTTTGTTTAACGCTCTCCTACTTCTGAGCTCAAACTAGAAATCTCAAGCTACTCTGTTTGCATGGAAGCTAAGTCATTCCATTAAAGGGAGATCAAAAGCTAGCCTATTTTAGAGAAGCATCATGTTCAAGTGCCAAACAGTTGTAAACACAAGGCAGTCAGCTAATTAAAAGTAGTCCAGAGACAATGATTCAATGAAAAATATTTACTTTCAGAGAGAAGAGTGGGTAGGGACAAACAAGATTCAAAATCACCTAAGGTCTGAGAGGAGGCTGGGCGGGGCACAACAGCAAAGCAGCAACCTGGAAGCTTTGCAAAAATCATCCCCTCCAGGAAGCTTCTGCCTCCCAAGAGCCCAGAGCTGTCCTTTCTCTGTCTGCCTTCACTACAGTACAACTACAACACTGCTAAGAAGCACACTTTTTGGGAGGTTCAACTACTTCTTTGGTTATATCTCTTGGTTCCCAAAATAGCAATCTTTGATAATTAATAAAAGATCTTATCTCTTAGGTGCATCATTACCAACTTCTGTAATACTCAGTAGGTATTCAATAAACCCTTGATTACTTATAGAGTATTAGGTAATGAAAGCCTTGTGGTTTGTCTTGAATAAATGGCAGTATATTTTAAATGGTATTTTTTAGAAGTTTTGGAAGCCAACTCTAATTGGAAGTATACAGTATCCTCTCCATTCTAATAAAGCTATGTCTTCTAATGGTCATGTCAGCTCAGCCACTGTAATCACAACCTATGACAAAGCACGGTCACTGATGATGTTGAAAATTCACTGGGTGATACAGGTATGCAGTGTCACACAGACTAGAAGCACTGCCCACCTCCTCATTCCAGTGAGCCAGACTGGTGACGGTCCCTAAGAAAACTTCAGTCTAAGATCACTTCTGCTCACCATTGTTACCTGGGTCTTAAATATACTAAGACTGGAAATTGTTCCTTCGCCTTTTTAATTACTGAACATGCTTTTAATTTGAAAAATCAGCACACTGTATCTAAATCTCAAAACAGTACTCCCCTAATTTCTTTAAAGAAATACACAAATATAAACAATATTAGTAAGAAAATGGGTTTTCTTTTATCACATAAAAAGTGTGGGTTTTCTGTGTGGGACTTCTGTGCTATGAATTTAAGTTGTTTTGTGGAGTACCTGAGAGAAACATCTTTTCATTGTCTCCTTGTCATAGCCGTCTATTTAATCCATTCTTTATTAAATATTTTTATCATTCCTTCGTCAGTAGCTACGGGATGCTCTTTCGATTTCACTAAGCTTGGTTTAAGGGAAGTTAACTTAGTCCATCTCTGGGAGCTGGGATGCAAACTACATCAGACACAGCTAATATCCAGAGGCTGGCTCGCATCCTTTAAGAAGTTCCTCCCACCTGTCAGGGGAGGAAAAGCCTAGAAGAGAAAAGGCAAATGTGACTGAGCAGGTACATAGAACAAAAAAAAAAAATACTCCCAACTGCTGGTGGCACACTAAAAATAAAGCTACAGAGCAAGGGAGGGCAGAATGGATTCTCAACACTTGCTCTGTCTATTTTAGTCCATGATGAAGCAGGTGACCTCAGCACCAAGCAATGAGGCTCTCAACTTTTTATATCCCTCCCTTTCAGCTCCTCGGGGCTGAATTCATTCCAGCTGTTCCTAATTCATAACTACAGAGCAAATCAGTTTTAATCGTACGAGGCTGTTCCATCTCCCATAGGACTACATTCTAAAATAATCTTCTCTGATACTCACCTTCCTATTTCTCTTTGAAGAGGGTATTTTTTTAAATGTATTATTCTGGAAGAAAAATTGTATATTACATTAACACTTTATATATCTGGAGAGGAAATGAAATCTCATATGGGGAGTGTATAGCCATTCCTTCCTGTAGATTGAAGGTGGCCCAAACACCCACCCCTAAATCACCAGTTTAGGCAAAAGGCTTCTTAGCACCACCTTCAATTTTCTCCCAAGCCAAATGATGGTCATTTGAATGATAATGGCAGTACTGTGGTGCCAAAATGGTTCCATATGAGCTGGAAATACAATGAAGAGGGAATTTGGTATCAGGTAGGTGACGGCCACATGGCTGCCCAAACTATTATTCATATGCGTTGTGCATGGCAGATTATTTGACTAATCAAGCCTTTGGTTTCTTCATTTGTACAAAAACCAATAAATAATTTCCCCTGTTTTATGGAGTTAAGATCAACATTAAATAAGAGAACACACAAAACACTAGCATTCTGTTCCGTAACTAGTACTCAACACATGCCAACAGGTTATTAGTCATGTTTCACAAAGTCAAGAAACAGTTTTTAAAATATTATGTTTTAAGTGAATATGTAGTAAGTCCAAGAATACAAAATCTCCAGAACTTTAAACTTTATGGGCAGGAGTGCCTTGCAATTCTTTATTTCTCTTGTGTATGTAACAATACAACATGGCAGAGTAGAAAATATTTGGGACATTGTTTTTCTCAGCAGTAGGCCCGATTGAAGAAACTTTAGCATTTTTTGGTACAATTGTCATAGCAGGCATGCACAAGATGAGTCTAATTTGGAATGTAGAAAGTAACCTCACTGAAAAAGTGAGTATCTGGATACTTCAGGCCTCTTGCGTGAAGGTCAAACTAAAACAGCAATAAATTTCTCTTAATCTGGCTCTCTCTCTTACGTACACCTACATGCTCACATACATGGCCTGGAACCCTAGACTCTACAACAGTCCTGATACATGTTTAGAATTACCAATTCACTAAATCTTGAAAGAGGAAGTGAACAGCCACCTACCCTAGTGTCACTCAACAGGAAAAAGAAAAAATAAAAAAACCCACAAAACAAAAATCTCATAATATGTACTAATTTGCACTCCAGGACCCACAAAGTGCAGGAAAGACAAGAGTTTATTTCACTTGTACCTTCAGTTCACAGTCCATCATTGAATCAATCCAAGATAGGAAATCAAGGCAGGAATCTGAAGGCAGGAACTGAAGCATCAGCCAAGCAGGAATGCTACATACTGGCTCACTCCCAAGGGTGGCCCATGGTAGGTTGGGCTTTCCAGCAGCAATCATTAATTAGAAAAATGACCCCAGACTCACCTACTTAGCCAAACTGATGGAGGCATTTTCTCAGTTGAGGGTCCTGCTTCCAAGATGACTCTAGCTTGTGTCAAGTTAACCATAAGAGTTTAAATAGATTTATGGCTTTGTGTTGGGCCACACTCTTTGTTCTCCTTAGTTCCATGGAGTTGAAAGGCCAGAGTTTGACATGGCTGAACCATTTTCTCTGACTTGTTTTTCAAGAAACAAAGAACGTTTGTTGCATTTCATACACACACATACACACAAACACGCACATGCACATGCACACACTCTGAATTGCTTCTCACCTTTTTAAAAACAGACCTCATCAATTCTTGGGATAAATGTGAAAATTTCTGCAGAAATTTGTATTAAAAATGTTGGGAACTATAAAAGTCTACATAGTGTTAGTATTATACACCTCACTTGATCACTCGAGGTTCTCAAAATTCTGTAGAAAATTCAGGATTAACAGACACATTTCCCAAACATGTTTCAAAGGTGGTAAATGATGAGAAGAAAGAACTCTAAAATGTTTGCATACCACTGAAATAAGTATTAATTAATTAATATTCTGCTACGAAGTGGGGTAACAAGCTTGCTGAGGTTTTTTTTTCCCCTTGTGATTATATAAATATCTTTTTTTCAGTTATTTTTTAATTTTTTTTACACTCCAGATTTTATTTCCTAACCCACCCCTGGTCCACCCTCTGACTGTTCCATATCCCATACCTCCTCCTCAACCCCCTGTCTCCATGAGGACATCCCACCGCCCCACCACACCTGACCTCTAAACTCCCTGGAGCCTCCAGTCTTTTGAGGGTTAGGTGCATCATCTCTAATTTAACACAGACCCAGCAGTGAGCTTGTTGAGTCTTAACTGTAATCATTTTCTTGAAAACTACGAAAATATTAATGTTTAAACTAGCTCCATGTCTTCTATTGTTTATTCTCTCTCCCTTTCCTGTTCTCTCCCTCCTCAATTTTCCCTGTCTCTCTCCCTCTCTTTTTCTCTATCTCTGTCATTTGTCCTCTCTCTCTCTCTCTCTCTCTCTCTCTCTCTCTCTCTCTCTCTCTCTCTCTCTTTCTCTGTCTCATTGTCTCTGTGTGTGCATTTGTGGGTTTGTGTGCATGCGTGTGTGACTGTCTGTCTGCCTGTGTCTTTACAAATCAAGAGCATTTTGGCAGATTGTGGCTTTACTTTGAGTGAACTTTGTAGCCCACTCTTAACTAGACATTTCTTAGTCACTTTTTCACTCACATTTTGACTGAGGAGGACCCACTGAGGAGGACCCATTTTTCTACCTGTGTTTAAGGAACTATGTATTATACTGTTCATTTCTTCAATGTTTGCCCGAGGGGAAATAGGTCACCAGAAAATTTATTTCTATCCGTGGCCTGATTTCTCTGCATTTTCAAGGCTAGTCTGAAAAGTGGCTCTTCTGAAGTCCCCTTCTTGCTCAGTTACAATGCCACTTTCCCAGGCCTATTGTTGGAAATGTGGTTTTCCTCTCAAGCCTTATATTCCTTATGAACTATATACAGCTCCTCCATGATACTTCTTTTTTTTCTGTAACGTTTTGTAAAATTTAAAAACAAATGTAATTATATTAAAATTATTTATAAATATGTATTAAATCATTTTTGATTGTTAAAAAATACCTAGAAAGTATCCTTCTTTGTTATAACTCTCCTGTAATTCAACTAGGGTACTGCCTTGTTGTGTTGGCTTTATTTGTTCAAGGAACTACATAGTACCAGAATTATCATTAGAAATGTTAATTAAATTTATTAATGAAAGGTGTATATGTATCTATTCACAACTTCTTAGTGGGAATAAATATAAATTCAGAGTTGGGGTGTAGCTTAATGTGTAAAACCACTTGTTTAACATGCAGAAGGCCACAGATTCTTCACTAGTCACATACATGTAGTGTGTCTTATCTATAATACCTGATACTGTTTTCACCCTGGCTGCTGGGCAGAATGCCTAATGCATGATTTTAACTTTGATCAAGTGTGTGTGTGTGTGTGTGTGTGTGTGTGTGTGTGTGTGTGTGTTAAACATATACAATTAATATATACTCAGCAGTATTATGTGTGCATATATATATGTACAAATGTATATGTATATACATATATAATGAAAATATATGCATGATTTTATTAAGGAAAACACAATGTCATGAATGATTACAAAAAATAACTTTACATCTGCCAAAATGATAGTCAATGAACAATTAGAACAATGAACTGAAATGTAATGGTAATACCATTAAAAACAATTTTTAGAGAACAACAAAATTAACCCAAGAAGCAATTTCTGAAACAAAATCAGAGCACATAACAAACTTGAATCTAACCCAAATGATAACCAAACTGCACTACTTGTACCCAATGAGTCTTCATGAAGTGAAGTCCCAAGAAAGAAACCATCAGCCAATCTCAAATCACACATAAGGCTGCATGCATCCTGTATGATGGCCATTGATGAAGATGAACAGCTTAATGGATGCCCCATGCACATAGTGTGCAGTACAGTCCTCTAATGACTCACACACACACTGCTTCCGTCGTTACAAAAACTCCTGAAACAAGGTAAGACAGTGAATTTGAATGCTTTATATTAATGAGGAAGTGGAGACTTATTTAGTGCCATACTCAGTGTTCCATAACCAGAACAAAACTGAAATCACATCTGACTCTACACACATACAATAGAGCCGATACGTAAAAACCTAACCAGGCAAATGAATAAACGATGGAAACACCTTCTACTCATAACTATGGACAGCAAAATACAAATCTGTGGGTAATAAAATCAGCAATTGGTGTTAAAACCATGCATCAGGAGTTCTATCCAAGAGCCAGGGCAAAAACAGTGTCAAGTATTGAAAGAGAAGGCATGTTGATTCTTCCAATAAGAAACACTGATTCACCCTGGGAGACATATGTGTCCAGAATGTGAACAGTAAAATGCTTTCCTCAAGAAAATGTGCATTAAGTGCTAATAGCACTACTAGCCCCAAGCATTCCTGACCTAATCCTATGTGACCATGGTAGTACAAATCTCTGTGAAACCGTGGGTCTGATACACTGTTTTCAGTTACCTACTTACATTCATAGTCAACAGCATTATCATCTCAAAGCTGCACATACTTAAAATTCCATATATTATAATTGCATTACTTTATTTTATAAGAATAGGGGAAATGTTTCTTAAATCAGCCTCCTTTTTCATTAAACTAAGCTTAAAAGTCTAAGAGTTCCTCTATTAATTGGTAAGTCTGCCTGGCAAAAAAAAAGTCACCCTATTCATCCATCACACATTTTTCAGACCTGGAACAGATCCATTGGGATGATGCCAGAATGGAGTACAAGAAACACAAGATGCTGGCTTCTCCTAATATAGAATGCTGGAAAAACTCCCTAGATACAAATTCTGCACACAGCAAACTTCTAGGATTTTAATCTATAAGACAAACTGACAGTACGTGTGTCAAAATCCTAACTCTTGGCACTCAATTACATAAGATTTTGAATTATATTTCTAATAAACTTACTATATCCTATCATTTAAAAAACATGCTTATTAAACCTAGATTTTCCTATAAGGGAAAAAAAGAGGTTTTTAAGTCAATATATATACATATATATTTATTCATATGTATACATATATACACACATATACACACACCTCAAAGTAAGTCTGAGAACTACAACACAATAATTCAATGCTAAATATCCTGAGATATTATGTTTAATAGATCATTTAAACTACATTGCTGTAAAACGGTATTATTTGATGGCAGGACTCACCATGATTTACTGAGTGTTCACTGCCAGAGAGAAGCTCAGAGAACATGGTGTTTTCTGGATTAGTTGGCCTAGCCTGAAGTTTATCAGAAATGGGATGACTCAGAGCAGTACCATTGTCTTTCTCACAGTCCTAGGCGCCTGATGGCTGAGACATTGTCTACACACTATGCATCCTCTTACAACTCCTGGTCTCTCAGCTTCTGCTTTGGCCTACGTTGCTATAACTTTAGTTTCCCATGGCACTGCCCCGATGTGTACATCTGGAAATATGCCCCTTTAAAACCTCATGAATCTTGTTGGAATAGTGGTCACTGTACAGTAGTATGACATGATCCTGACTGATTATATCTGAAAAACAAAGCCTCTCTTTCCAAATAAAATCCCTCTCAAAGCATGGAGGATGACAACATCACAGATATTTCCGAGGAACCCAACTCAACCAATCAGGTCCTCACAAGGGGCTCGGTCTCGGTTTCACAAGTAACATCAAAATTAGTACTATTTTTGATATTAATCTGGTATCTTGTTTGTGAAATGTGGAGGTTCATGGCTGTTTAAAGCTCTTAAGTTCCTACTGAAAAATATGGAATACAGTAATTATTTCCTTTCTTACACTGTGTAAAAGAAAGAGCATAACAAGAATAGAAACAATTCACCGTTGTTTGTTACAATTAACATACCCACAATCCACACATACTATAGTGAACTTTACAACATATAGTCCCACTATGCTACATATATGCACTGATAGTTTCATAGTAGACTAATACATACAGTAATATATGAAATAAACTAAAGAGCCTCCTATGCTGAGGTGGAGGTTTCCACATTGATGTCATGTAAATTCATGTGTTATCCTGGACACTTCTGAAGGGGAACAAGCATTGTTAGCAATTAGGTTAAACAACAAGCAGAAGCCAAGAGTATATAGTCGCATTTAATATGGGGCAAACCAGAAGAATGACAATGTAGTCAGTACAAACAGACTTCATCATGTACACTCAGGAAAGGAAAAGCAGACAGTGAACACCAGGATTCTCCATGGCCGCATGCACTACACCACACTGTGCTGCAATCCTTCCTGACTCACAATCTGAAAGGAGAACAGTGTTCTCCATTTATAGAAAAAAACATCAGAGCAAAAGCACCTGGTACACTTGTCCTCGGGAAGATATTTTTGGTACATCCATTCAGGCCAGCCCTATAAAATTTCAAAAGCCACATATATGACAGAACATTATACAAGTACAAACAAAGCTTCATAGTAACCCTAGTTTGTCCCAGTAGCTCTCTCACGGTGTGGGTATCTCTGTAAATGTTCTCTTGTGAAAGAACTCGGGCAGTT
This sequence comes from Mus minutoides, assembly GCA_902729485.2. Taxonomy (NCBI): domain Eukaryota; kingdom Metazoa; phylum Chordata; class Mammalia; order Rodentia; family Muridae; genus Mus; species Mus minutoides. The sequence goes on from LR750480.1 coordinate 435,532, forward strand.
TCAACCCAGAAAATCTTCATTGGTCGGCTATGTCACATTCCCAGGTGAAACAAATACCCTTAACAAAAGTGTACATCATGGTAATCACAATCTGCCCACAGCCCATACTGGCAACTCTCCAACCTCCCGCAACCACAAAAGACTGTATGCAGTACACACAGGAAAGAAGAGATTGAACCATTTCTGTTTCAAAATGGGGAGCCATTGGGGAAGGACAGACATCAGCACCTTTCTGATAATGCCATGGTTCAGTGAGAAATTTCCTTTCAGGAAATTCAGAATCTCCAGGAACAGGAAACTTTGACCCCTGTACACTTGACTATGTTGTATGACTGACTGCATTTCCTGCTTCACCAAGCAGTTTGATGGAAAGAGATAGGTTGGGATCACCAAAGTTTCTGTTTTAACAGGATATTTACTAAAAGGAATTAAGAACTAAAACACACTGATCTAACAAGGAACATGTCTTCGTTAGGGTTTCCATTGCTGTGACTAAACTCCATGATCAAAAAGGAAGGTGGGGGAGAAAAGTGATTATTCAGCTTACATTTCCACATTGTAGTGTGTCATTGAAGGAAGCCAGGACAGGCACTCAACAGGGCAGGAACCCGATGGCAGAAGCTTATGTAGAAGCCATGGAGGGGTGCTGCTTCCTGGCTTGCTCTCCGTGGCTTGCACGGCCTGTTTTCTTAAGATCCCAGGGCCACCAGCCCAGGGCTGCCACCACTCACAATGGACTAGGCTCTCCCTATAGATGATTAATTAAGAAAACACCTCATAGCTGCATCTTATGGGATTTTCTCCACTGAGGTTCCCTCCTTTCAGGTAACTCTAGCTTGTATCATGTTGGCATAAGACCATCCAGACACTGGCCTACCTCAACACCTGAGATCTAGAGGAAGGAGAGCCTGATTCAGAGTCACAGTGGAAAAGCCCAGAGACTCCGATCTTGGAACAGAAGGGCTGGCGTTTTTAATCCAGATGCTAAAAGAAATGCGTGTGCTGATCAATGTATTTTGAGCCTCAAGTTGCTATCCCAGCATCTCTTAAAAGTTTGTGGTTCTGAGAAATCTTAATAGGCAAAGAACTGGTGAGAAAGTTGACAAGCATGGATTTGGAAGTCTACCTTTTCTTGTGTCCAGAAGCTGGACTGTGACCTTTATCCCCAAATATTGGCAGCCAATAAGGTAATTTGCCTAAGAGAAACTTGGTCTCCTATGGACCGTCACCACTTTGCAGGGAATTAGTCAGACAAAGACTGATATAGAAAATTTAAGGGGATTGGGCTTTTTTAAAATAAAACTTTTAACAAGGAAAAAAAAAAAAAAAGACTAGCCAGCACAGAACACAAACACATTATCAAAACTCTGGGTCAGAATCAGACACCACCAGCTACAGGATTACATCACAAGCTCCTTTACTATGAAAAGTCCAGTGGACATGTATATTCAAGGAAATCCTTTCCAGGGGTAATTTTGTCAGCTGAGGAGGCATTTGAGAATATATGGAGACATGCTTGGTGGCTCTGATTTGAGCAGTTACCACTGGCACTGCCTAAGAGACCATGGTTACCAATGAACACTTTACTGTGAGTGAAGGCAGCCTTTTTGTTCAAAGAACTGTCTGACCCATTGCATCAGTACAGGTCAAGTTGAGAAACTTTGCCATAGTTGTAAATCCCTTGTAGCAGTATTCGCTCTCATAGGTGCATGTTAGTAGACCTTAGCTTCTTATAATCCAATTTCTCTGGTATGCCTTTCAAGAATTTTTAAAAGTACAGCTGCAAACTGTCACCAAACACTATAGGATTATTATGGAGTCTAACTAAAAGCATCTGAACTAAGATAAAACACTCTAGCATTCAACATGTTGTGAATTTAAGAGACACCAAGACTGGTCAGAAATTTGAGTGGCAACACTTCCGAGTATCTTGCTGCTATCTACAAAATGGAGAATTCCCAAACCCTCCCAATTTCCACTCTTCTCCCCCATTAACAACTTATAATATATATTTCATTTATATAACAAAAATGTGTTTCCTTTACAAGACAAAACGTTCTCCACTTGCAACCCAGCCCATCATGATGGCCAGTTATTGTCACTCTCATTGTCAGACAAAAGGACTCAGAAACTCAGCTGGGTAGGAGGTAGAAATCCAACTCTATTCCTTAGGAATAATCCACCACCATTCCTGTGAATATAATTTCTGACAGTGCTTGAACATTCTTCATCTCATTATTTATAAAGAACAGCAGTAGTTTGTGGAGCACTTGCCTTTGATGAACTGTAAAATGCTTTATATAAGAGTAGCAAATTCTTGTCCTTCCATTCAAAGCAGTACAAAATGGAAAACTCATAGCAGGTAAAACAAGGGGTATCTTTCACCTGATGTGGGCTGTTATCACTCATTTACTAAAGTACATCACTCATCCATGCTTCTGGAGCTCTTCAAGTGCAGTTTCATTGAGACATCTGGCCCTTCCTTCCTCAATGGTCTGTCCCTCTTAATCTAGCAAGCTGGCATTCCACTATGATGTTGTGAGATTTTTCTCCACCCCCTTTACTTCATTACTGTAAAATAACACACACCCAGAAGTATTATTTCACTGGCTAGGCTCAGCATTTTAACATATCACCTCCCTATGTGCCAAAGGTATCTACCTACAATTACATTTTAAGTAGAGTCTAAAGTTCTACAGAGACTGTGTCTGGTGTTAAAATGATAAAATCCCAATAGATCACCCTTCATAAGCCTGACCCATGACTGGATGCCAAGAGACAGGTGAGCCTGCTTTCTAAGCCTCACCTCCCAGAAGTTCCTCTAATAATGAGGTTTGGCAGCTGCACTCATATGTCAGAACAAACCTACAGGAAAAAAACATGGTTTATGGGGGCTGAAGAGATGGCTCTGTTGTTAAGAGCACTGCTTGCTCGCCCAGAGGTCCTGAGTTTAATTCCCAGAAACCACATGGTGGTTCACAACCATCTGTAATAAGATCTGATGTCCTCTTCAGTTGTGTAGGCGTACATGGAAATAGAGCACCCTTATACATAAATAAACCACCTTTTAAAAATGGCCTGTATGTAGGTGGGCAACACACAAGAATCATGTGTGCTAATAAGCTCCCATTCAAGTGCTATCTCTAGAAAGTCTGCTTTCCAGTGGTTTCCAAAAGAAGGATTACTCCAGATTGTGGTAGAGGCTGAAATTATAAGAACATAAAAATAGGGACCTGACCAAATACAGAAGCTCTTGTAGGCACCTGCTGCCCTAGAAAAGGAGTAAATATTGTAGAAGAGTGAGCACAGGAAGATGAACACAAAGGCATTTCAGCACAGTTGTGAGAATGTTTTTTGCAGTAAGGAAAAATAATGTTCATATATCCCCAAGGGTGCTTACTTGAGCACATGGATAGTTCAGAATTAACTGGGATCAGTTCATATATATACATATACATATACATATACATATACATATACATATACATATACATATATGCATCGTGCATGTGTGCATAAGTGTGTGTGTGTGTGTGTGTGTGTGTGTGTGTGTGTGTGTGTACCCCCCTCCTCCGTGCATGTCCATGACTGTTTAAGTCAAGGTCTGAGTAAAAATAAGAGTAGCTAGGTAGCTCGTGAGGTAAAGTAACCTTAAGAATTGAACTTCAACATAAGTATAACGATCTTATACTTACTAAGAAACAACAACTCTGCCTTCAAAAACTTTCCTCAATGAACCAAAGGGATTGCTGCACTCACCCGCAGATATTCATTCATCACATGTTCCCTTTCTTGTGCTATCCAGCAAGGTCTAAGGTTAGGCATGGCCCCCAGTAGATGGAGAGGGCCACCCACCCACCTCAAAAATATTAACCCAGAATTGGGCCTGTCTAAAGGAAATACAGGTACAAAGAGTGGAGCAGAGACTGAATGAAAGGCCGTCCTGAGACTGCCCCACCTAAGGATCCATCCCATCTGCAGATGTCAAACCTAGACACTATTGCTGATGCCAAGAAGTGCTTGCTGACAGGAGCCTGTTATAACTGTCTCCTGAGAGGCTCTGTCAGAGCCTGACCAATACAAATACAGATACAGATGCTCGAAGACAATTGCAAGACTGAGCACAGAGACCCCAATGGAGGAGTTAGGTGAAAGACTGAAGAAGCTGAAGGGGTTGGCAACTCCATAGGATGAACAACAATATCAACCAGCCAGACCTCTCAGAGCTCCCAAGAACTAAACCACCAACCAAAGAGTATACAAGGAGGGACTCATGGCTCTAGCCACATATGTAGCAGAGGGTGGTCTTGTCTGGCCTCAGTGGGAGAGGAGGCCCTTGCTCCTGTGAAGGCTCGATGCCCCATCGTAGGGTAATGCTAGGGCTGGTGAGGCCAGAGTGGATGGATGGGTGTAGGAGTACCCTCATAAAAGCAGGAAGGAAAGGGGATAGGATAGGGGGTTTTGCAGGGAAAACCTGGAAGGAGGATAACATTTGAAATGTAACATAAATAAATAAATAAATAAATAAATAAATAACCAATAAAAATAAAATAAAATAAAATAAAATCATTAACTGCATTGGGGGTGGGGGAGAACAAGGTCTAATCATGTCCTAAACCAAATTGTCACAAGACAATATTCGATGATAATATTTGAAGCCTATAAGACAATTATGTGTGGTACTAAATACTCACCCAATACTCACATGTAAAGGTCTTTTTGACAAGGTATTTAAGGGATATCTACATGATGAAGCAACAAGATTTTACTATAATAAAAAATAAAATATGATCTATAGTGTTTACTGATGTGGACACTTTCTATTGACAAGAGTTTAGATTTCTCTTAGCCTCCAGGTATATTCTAATATGTGCATTCCCTTACTTAGAGGTTTTCAACCCATATAGAAACAGTTATGGTTTAAAGGGATTTATTAATAGGACTTTTCTGGGAGTCTTTGCTGAAATCACTTAGATAAGAACAACTCCTCTGGGAAGTATAGCGAGACTCCGATTGGCACTGTGAATATCTGTGTACTTCTTGGCCCAACATCCTAAGATGCAACATATTTCTGAAAAAAAAAATGTATGTAAACTCAACTAGGTTTAAGTGATCCATTAGAGAACAGAATAAGAGTGCCTCAAGAGAGTCCCAAAACACCTATTGCTAACGTTCTAGGAAACAAGTTGATCCCAACAGTTTAAAAGCTCAGTAAAAGTCCTTGATATAGTTGTTCTGAGCTATATACTGGCAGATATAATTTAGAAAAGGCATCCTGGAAAGATATTCTCTAAAAAGTAGATAATCATGTACAACTTACATAACATCTCCTTATGCAAAATCCTGCACACAATATAAAAATGTCTTCAGCAACAGACTGTCAGAAAAATCATTAGTGAAAGAAGCAGAATTTAAATGAAATATAATTTTGTCAAAAAAAAAGTTTTTGAAGATTATTTCAATTCTGATGTGCAGTGGAAGAAAAAGGCATCCACAAGGTAGAAATTTCAAGAGTTGTCAGTGTACATCTGATTCAAGGGAAAATGAAATACTCCATAGACAATTTGTGTTTTGTTTTGTTTTGTTTTGTTTTGTTTTGTTTTGTTTGTTTGAGGCAGGGTCTCACTCTGTAGCCCTGGCTGGCCCAGAACTCACTGAGTACAGCAAGCTGGCTGTGAATTCAGAGATGTGCTTGCCTCTACCTCCAAGTACTAGATTGAAGGTGTATACCAAACCTAGTCACCTTTGACAACTTTCATAAAAACAATTTATTTGATTCTGGCATGCTTCAGCACAACAAATGTTTTGGTTTCTACTCTGGGACATATTCTGGGATCTGAGCTTAATGCAGACTTTTTGTGTTAACTGCAGCACCACAAACCAAACATAGAGGAAATTCAACCTGCCCTGATATGTTGTAAGACACTCTTCATCTTGCTTCTGAGACATAAGCTAGTTTATGGACAAAATTTTGTGTACAGCTGTTATAGTATAGACGCATAATCACAAGATCCATCAGCTACTTTCACATTAGCTGACTTGCTGAAGTGGTCACTTTTCTTCACTTCAGTATCTAAATAACTGTTCTGCTGACAACAAATATTTATATTCACAGCATACAATAAATATTCTATGGAGAATATACTTAAAGCTAAATGTGTTTGTAAGTAACATGAAATTCTGCTTAAGAATTCACATGTAAAATTTTAATAGGAGGCTTTAAACCAAATGATTTTAGTTACCTCCAGCAAAAAGCCACAGGCACAGTGGCACATGCTTGTGATCCCCACCCTCAGAGTGCTGGAGCAGGTAGGTGGAGAGTTCAAGGCGAGCCTAGGCAACTTAGCCAGGCTATTTCCTTAGCCAGATTATTTCTCAAAATAAAAAGTAAACGGGGCAACACTGGGCAGGAGGCTCAGCAGCTGTGAGCGTATAGCTCTTAAGGAAAATCAGTTCAGTTTCCAGCACATGCATGACAGCTAAAACCTGTCTAAAACTACAGTTCTAGGGATCCAATACTTCTAAAACTACAGTTCTGGGAATCCAACACTTCTAAAACTACAGTTCTGGGGATCCAACACTTCTTCTGACCTTCTAAGGCACAGATATGCATGCAGACAAAGCTCCCATACATGCAAAAATAAATAAATAAATAAATAAACAAACAAACAAACAAACAAACAAACAAAAAGAGCTGGGTATAGGTAGAACACTTGGCTAACACACACATGTGATCCTGTGGAAGGAAGGGAGGGGAAAAAAGAAACAAGACAAAGCATGGCTGTCCAACAGCTAAACAAGAACTTACACTTCAAGGAAAAGTCAAACTGAAAACAGCAATTCCATTATCATAAATACTCAAGGTAGTGACATTGGGTCTGTTCTGGCTGTGCTGCGATGAAGAACCTATGGATTCGGGAATGCTTCCACTGGTTCATAAGGAAAGAGAGTTAGGACACTGATAGAATCCTTCCAAAAGTCAGTTCATAGCTACTGAATGCTTTGTTTTGTTTTGTTTTGTTTTGTTTTATTTTTTAAACTATATGTTCTGTTTTGTATATCTGTTTGAAATTTCCAGTTAGGCTCTGGATGGTACCTTAGACCTTTAATTCTAATACTCAGGCAAAGGCAGGAGGATATCTGTCACTTCAAGGTAATCCCAGTCTACATAGTGAGAGGTCCAATACAGCCAGGGATATCTAGAGCAACTCTTTCTCAAGATGATAGATAGATAGATAGATAGATAGATAGATAGATAGATAGATAGATATGCATATATACATGCATACATACAATAATAACAATGATGATAATAACTTTTTATTCACTAATTATTCATTATAGTTCACAAAAATAAACATGGGCAATGAATAGTAACTTGACTAAATAAATAAATAAATAAGCCCTGTTCCTTCAGCACAGCTCATGTGAGCAACACTAAATTGACAATTACTCTGACCAGAGTCCCAAGTGTTAGAAAATTAATTAATGCCACAGGTATAAAAAGACAGCCCTGAACAACGGGCAGGCCTACCAGAGCAAAATTCCCAGGTCAGAGTCCCTGTCTGAAGCAGACAGAAGCCTTCATTTTTAGTAAAATGCCGTTTTATCTCTAATCTTTTTTCTTAAAAAAAAATCCTAAGTCATTGTCATTCATGTATTTCCATTCACTCATTAATACTTTATTAATGAGGAGACTCATTAATACTTTATAAGTGGGGCATTAGGAATATTCCATAAGAATACATATAATAAGTCGATGTTAATTACTATTTTAGAGCATTGCCTCACTTATATGGGCATCAGAATCCATAGCATTTAGGAAAGCTCCACATAGACACCTTCACCTGGAAATGCCTTAACCTTTCACATTTCCCTAGCTTTTGTTTTACGACAATGATGTTTGTAAGTGGACTTAAGCCACAGGGCAGACAATCCTGTTTGGTAGAAGGAAGAATGCTCAGCTCACTAATTACCACAGCCATCCTAATGAGGAGTAAGTGAGCTGCTAGGATGTCCTGCCCTGTAAGAAGATCTGAACCCATGTGACAAAGGAGAGGAGAAGCAGGACCTCTGATCCTTCAGAGTGTGCCCTACGATTGTGAACACCTATGGTAAAAAGGGAACAGATATTCCCATTTCCTAGGTTTGGGGAGGTTGGTATTTCTGATCCTTACCTAATAATAAAAGCTGCGGTATCAGAATTCTACTTTTATTGCTAATAGAGTTCTGTAAGCCATTTTTCTTGGGGCAGTGAGAAATATGATTACAACAGGTGTCACTCGGAATATCAGCTATCAAGCACTGAGGAAGGGATTCCTTAAGTATAAATAAGCTGTCAATCCATTTGTTTATGAGTTAATGTAAAGGAATAATCTCATGGTCAGGCTTTCCTGGCCATTCCTCTGATAGTCCCTAAGAGAAGGACCATACCTTTTCCTAAAATAAATGGGTTTTGTTGTTGTTGTTGTTGTTAGCTATTAAAAATACAAATATCCAGAAGGTTATGAGGAGAAAATAGTGGAGGTCACTTTTCCAGTGAGCATCCTCTGAGAGCCTGGACTGCTTAGTTACACACACACACACACACACACACACACACACACACACACAATCCAAGGTATGGAGAACAAAGGATGGGAATTGTGTAAGAACTAGGATGGAGGTTAGAAGTGATGAGCAGTCTGAAATTAAGAGGAAGTAAAGGCAGGCATCCTTCCTCTACAAGAGGATCCAAGTCCCCGGACTCCAGGAAGCTTTCCTGTTTCTAACCAAATTATACCTCATTGGCGCTTAGTCAACACTTCTGTCCCAGGGAAACTGCAGGGAGTTTCAGCAATGGGAAGATAAACTTCCTCATGTTATCAAGTTAACAAATTATAAAGCTGAATTTTGAACCATTCCATGTAACCAATCAGACAGATTCTGTCAAAAATTATTCCCAAATCTTCAAAATTATCCATGTTCCAGGTTCAAGTATATTTATATAATTGGCATTAATACACACAACATTTCAGTTTTGAAGTATATTTATGTCATTAACCTAACAGTTAAAAGTTTTAAAAAAAAAATCAGGTTTGAGGCCTCATACTTAAGACTTCCATCTATCACGAATTAAGTTGTATAAATGGTGTGAGGTAAGGGTCATATTCTGTTTTCTGCATATAGATGTTCAGTTTTCTTTCTTTTTTGTTTTGTTTGTTTGTTTGTTTGTTTTGTTTTGTTTTGTTTTTTTGTTTTTTTTTGAGACAGGGTTTTTCTGTATTGCCCTGGCTGTCCTGGAACTCACTCTGTAGACCAGGCTGGCCTCGAACTCAGAAATCCGCCTGCCTCTGCCTCTCAAGTGTTGGGATTAAAGGCATGCACCACCACGCCCAGCTGATGTTCAGTTTTATAAAGCTCACTTCCTGAACATATTCTGCTCCCTACAAAACCATCAAGTGTGTAAGGAATTTGTTTCTCTTTGCCTCTACATGGTACACGATACAGGAGAAAGGGAAAAAAATCAAGTCACTTCAATCCTATGCTCTATGGTTCTGACAAGGAAACCTAGTTAGAAATGGCACAATGCCACACCTTCTAAGCTCAGCTTTTAAAACTCTAAGCGGGTACTCAGAAGTCAACTCAAGACAGAGGAAGCTCTGCTATTATTCAGAGTGTCCACAGCCTGTGATGTCTGTAAGCCTTTGCAGACATCTCTTCTGACTCTTCTGAATGAATACGTTGTGGGGACCAGGCAACCATTCCGGCTGGCTCATGATGCATTCTAGTGATGGACAGCTCAGCTTTACAACTAAAGCCATGGCAGGGAGGTTAGAAACTGTAAGCAGACCTCAGGAAATGGAAGAAGGAGCTAGTGAGTATGTCGCATTTTTATGAGTTGATCCAGTACTTATGCCCCTTCCAGGGAAGATTTAGAGTCCTCAAGTGTTTTCAATGGAAAAGTGTAAGAGATTATTAAGGGAAAATAGTCTTCAGTAATCTTCAAAGAGGCCTCCCTCCAGCAACAGATAAACACTGCAGGAAGAGCCTGTAGGCCACATCCCCACACTGAGATGAAGGAAGATTAGCTAAGGTTCAATTCTTTGCTCATAAGTCGGCTGAAATATGTGTATACAAGGGCTCAGTGGCATCTCATTTAAGCATTGTAGGCTCTAATGAAAGGCACCGAACATGACCCCCTTTAGAAGGTATATGGATAAAATTCAAGAAAATTAACAATCCCAAACTGCAGACTCTAAATCCAAAAAAGTACTTAACCTAACTGAAATCTCAACTCTTCCAAGCTGCCTACCTGTGTCTTCAGCACTTAAGTAGGCCAGCATGGCTCTCTTGTTACTTAAATGTCTACCAACTCAATTGCAGATTGTGGAAGCAAATGTTTCTCTATAGAATCACTATGTTGTGTGAATGATATGGAACAGGAGGCTCATTCACATGGGGCTCGGGCACGTAAAAAATGAAAACTATGACCAGCAACCACATAGGATACTCATACATATTTTGATACTTTGGCTATTTCTAATAAACTTTCTGGTCTTAGTCTGCCTGCTAGAAAGCATTTTTAAGGTTTTATTCTCTCTTTTCAATGTTTATTCAATATATATATGTCAGAATTAACATTCAAATTTTATATAAATTTCACTCATATGGAAGTACATGTGTAATGTTTGAATAGGCAACACATACATATATATGTAAGCAAATATGTATCCACACTTCCGATAGGGGAGCAAAGTAAACACAAGGAGAAAATAAAATAACCCCTAAACTGCCTGTTTAAGACAGGTTGTAAAATCCCTCTGTGCAACGTAAAATTTGAGTCCAGAGGAAAACCTATTTCATTTCTGAGAAACAAACTAACAAAAAACAAAACAAACAATCAAAAGCAAACAAGAAAAAGGAGCAGGGCATAGTTGGAGGATTTCAAGCCTAAGATGGTCCCTGCTGTCAGTCATTTCCAGCCAAGGACTCAGCTGGCCTTGAGATATCACACAGACAGGCTGTGTCACATTTGATAATTTAAAGAATGAATGATCTCATCTAATTATAATGCATGGTTTACTCTGTGATGAGTTACCATTCCCCCATGTTTATTTATTACCATTGAGAATTACTACACATTTTAAACAATTACCAGCAGACCTTTATAGCCATGTACTAATCTCCTGGGAACTGGGTTACACACATTCACACACACACACACACACACACACACACACACACACACACACTACAATTTTGCTTCATGAAAATTAATTCCAATTCCTCCTGCTATTTTAAGAGGAAAATCAGGTGCTTGGAGAAAGAAGCAAGCAGGCACAATGTTGGCTTCCCCGCAGTCCGCACACCCTTCATTGTGCCTCACCCCCCTGCAGCTACACATGGCCCATTTTCTCAAGTCTCCTAACATTTTTACAGATGCAAATTTAAGTCAATTCTAATATGATGTCATGGCAAAGAAGGGTTGGTATTTTTAAAGTGACAAACATCATAAGAATTTGACACATTGCTTTCCGTGGCAAATGTCAAAATGACTGCCATGAAAAGGGAGGTTCTGTGGCACTTGCAAACCTGCTGCTTCTGTGTTATCATGGAGTAGTGGTCACTGTCGAGGAATTCATGCACAGCTTAATATAAAACATTTCTTTCCTACTGAACCAATTCAAAATTTACAGCAGAAATTGAGTAATTCTTTAACAGGTAGTGCAGTAATTGTGAAAGGCTGAAAAAGGGTTGGGTGGAGTTTCATGAATGGAAGTAAGATGAGTTGAATCAACAAAGACCTTTTGAAGTCTCCTACAGGCAGATCTTTGTGGACTCCTTTGCTGATGATTGAAGTCTCATTCTGTTTGTAGGACTGTCTGGAATTATTTCTAAGAACATCAAGAATGGCCCTGCTTTCTTAAATCCCGAAAAATGTTGCTTTGCGGCTAAAAACTCACATCTTTGATTAAAAAAGAAAAGGTTATCAGTGGCAAAGTTGTGACTTTTAAAAAGAGATTCACTCTCCTGAAGCTCCCTTCTCAAACAACAGGTACCAGCTGTAATGCCAAAGGGAAACACCGGGAAGGCTCCTGACTGGGCCTTCTTCCTGGTCTATTCAGGACCTCACTCCTATCCTTAACCCAGGGAGGCAGCAACTCAGCTTTGCTCTCCCCACACTGCAGGGCCTTTTTACAGCGGTGGTCTCCCTTTTATGATTCATGAGAGAGTTTTAAGGCTGTTTGGTAGCTGTTGTTGGTTCCATTCCTTTGTGTCTCTCATGGTTCAAATGAACGATAATTTTGCTCATTAAGCCATTATTATTTATTCATGGTTTCTTAAAGAGAGAAAAAGCAAGCAAAGGGCAAATAGTAAACTCTGACCATTAAAAAGTACTCTAGGTTCCGCCAAGCACACTTAGTTGATTCCGCCGGTGGCATGGTGATACAAGATCATTATATTTGTTCTTCAGACAGAAGCTGAGACTTTGTTCTCTTCTCCTTTATATTGACTCTGTTTACCTCTAAATTTTCATTGCTGAGAGAGTCAGTGGGATAATGGATCCTCACAACTCAAGGTACCTGTGAGCAGCCACAGAGGAACAGGTCACAGTGAAACTCTAGAATCAATCTGCCCAGTATTCAATTTGAGCTCAGAACAAAATTCAAAGCAGCAGCTCATCCCTGAATGAGACGAAACAGTACGACTTACCTTAAAGGCCTATTTTGAAGGTGGGGTGGATTTGAAAACATGTCCATGTTTCACTGTGAGTGATTTCATAGTGCCAGGAACTGAGAAAGAGCTCAGATATCATATAAGTAGTAATTCCAAGACCATCATGCCTCTAAGAGGATTGATCAAGGATATATATGCCTGGCTAGAATATGTTTTCTGTCAGTGTACATCCATCAGTAGTGTTCACAGCCAATACAGAATCCAAACTACCTCAAATAAGGCCAGAAGTGTTAACATAGAGTCTTAGGACTGAGGGGGCTGACACAAGAGAATGATGAATTCAAGACCAACATGAGCTACATGGTAACACCTTGTTTCAAATAGACATACAGACAGACAGACAGAAAAAGTGAGAAGAGAAAAAGGGAAGGAGAACAAAGAGAAAAAGTGAGTAGCTCAAACCATAAATACCCATGGGAAAGGAATTTTTAAAAGACTGAGGGTGTGGGAGAAGGAACAGTAAAATCACAAAAGGGAAATAATAGCCCTTAAGTCTTTTTGCCTCTTGCCACAAACCACAAGGGTGGTTTTTCCAAACTGTAATGGGACCAATGTGATCAAGATTAATGCTGGAAACTGTTGGCAGCTTCGATCCTAAGCATTCATTCATTCATTCAACTTGGAAGTCAGGGAACTGCTGTAAGGCAGCTACCGATAATTTCAAAACCTTTGGGAGACCTGAGATGCTTACAAAAGGGATGCGCAAGGACAAGCCTGGGTGGAATATCTTATCTGTAGATGATTTATTAGTTTATCAAATTTATCATCTTGGGCTTTTTTCATAAGTGTCTGTATCTGTATCTGCAAACTACTGAATATTGAACATGGAGAGGATGATTATAAAAAGTAGAACAGAGGAGTAAACCACCAACACGTGTCTAAATAAAAATTATAAACAAAAATGTTGAACTGCCAAGAACTATGTTTTTGTATCTGTTCAGTGATGTTCGTCCTTAAATCAGAAGCATGTCTTAGTCATGGTTCTATTGCTGTGACCACAACAACTCTAATAAAAAGAAAGCATATCATTGGGGCCTGCTTATAGTTTCAGATATGAAAGCATGCTTACAGCTCATTATCATTACGGCTGAGAGCATGGCAGCATGCGGACAGGCACTGGAGCAGTAGCTGAAAGCTACATCCTGATCCATAGGTAGGAGGAAGAGGGAAATACTGGGCCTGGCTTGGGTTTCTGAAATCTCAAAGCCCACCCCCAGGGACACACTTCCTCCAACAAGGCTACACCCTCCAACAAGGCCAAACTCCCAAACCCTTCTAATCTTTTTAAATAATGGTACTCCCTGGTGACTAAGCGTTCAAACATATGAGCCTAGGGTGGCCATCCTTATTGAAGTCACTACACAAGCACAAACACTTATTAGATTTAATGACACTGCTGAAAATCACAATCAAAAAGATAATCTCTCCCAAGAAAGAAGTGCAGGAAATATAGCAAAGTCAAATGCAAAGGGAATAAAATAGGAAGCTGGAATCCTATCTCCACCAAGAACAATAGTAAGAGCTCTAGGCTAGGTACCTCAAAGTCTGAAGATTACTGACATGAGTGCACTATGTGGCAAATCAGGTCAATTTATTCTACAGAATGGAAGGTATGATTTGGAACACTCCCATAAAAACATCTCCGATAAATTAAGTTTGTATCTACCCTATATTTCAGTGATCTGCTTTAATTCTAAAGGCTGATTCAGGTTTCAGAAGTTACTTCATAAGACATTGCTTCTCATCTTGATTCCTTCTTCAGCTGCCTCTATCAGAATGCTCATCCATCAATCATGACCTCTCTAATGGGATTCTTCTCTCTGCCATTTGGCCTGCTTNGAAGAAGAAGAGGAAGAGAAGGAAGCTCAGTCAATTGGGATCTGTCCCTTTACCAAATTCCATCTCCTGCTCACAACTGACTGAGACATAGGCAGCTATCAGATCCCCTTTGGCTTATCAAGCCATTTTTTCCTCTAGGGAATACATTTTAGTAAGATTCTGGACTTCTATGAGTCACTCAAGAAAGCATGACCCCTTGCAATCATGAAATACCAGGAATACCAGGAAGCAGATAAAGACAATCTGCAGGGAAGAATAAGAAGCAGATAAAACAGACATGCCAGGCAGACCTGAGTGGTGATGTTGAGGGCAGTCTCTCTTATCCCATATCTGTTAGCATTTCTTTGACTTCATCTTACATGACTGAATCATATCATCCCACCACTATCTGAAAACATCTTCCAACTTTTGATTTAAGATAGTCCCATGGCTGATTTCCTGTAAAATTTAATTCCAAATGATCTAATATAATCTGTGGTCTTAAGACTTATGAATTCCAAATCCTCCACATCCACCCTTCTTATTCTGAATTTATTCTAGGTTTCTCATTTCCTTCACATTCCCAAATTCCTAGAAAGAGCGTTCTTCACTTGCTGTCCCCAAATTCCCAATTTCCCTTCTGCCCATAAAGTGCTGGAACCATGTTCTGTCCCCAGCAATACTGAACTGTTCATTTATATCACAAACTTGCTGACATCCTTAATGGGACCCCACCTCCACCCCCTGCTTAGCCTCTCTGCAAATGAAACAATGCACCAAACCTCTCCTGAGAAGTTCCATTGTGGGTACCAAAATGATTCTTAACTAAATAAACAAATGAACCTTTCTTCTGGTTTTAGAAGCTGTTCTGAAACAGCTTCCCAACACTAGACAGTAAGTGCTAAGGACCAATAGATACCTGCAAAACAGGTCAACTCAGCATCTTACAGTCAGGACACCTGTCAGCTCACCTTCAACACTTGCCAAGCGTTCATTCCTCCTCAGGACAATGAAACATGGTCTACCTGCTACAGAACTTGCTTCTACTTCTTTCTGATCTCCAACAGCAACCATTCCACTGGCATCTTTTCTTGCCTAGCCATGACTAAAACCCAGCAGATCCTGCTTCATTAGATCATGGTTTTTTGATATGCGTTCTACCTTTGGCTCAGTCATGTTTTCATGCACCCTGCTATCACTATCTCCTGCTTAAGTTGGAACTGTGATTGTCATTCATTAGGACACCCTGCCTCCATTTGTACTCCTAGGATGTACCTCAGCAAAGTACATGATTGGCACTGAATAATTATTGAATTAAATTATATTTGAGGTTAAAACATTTGAAGCAGAAAACATTAAATGAGAAAGTATAAATTAAAACTATTTTAAAAAATGAAATAGAGTATTTACTTATTGGCCCAAATAGTCTTGAGGCTATTTTTTGTTTCTTTTAATCTCATGGAAGAAATTTTGTTAGAAAGCCTCTTGTTTGATAGTTAACTCTTAAAACTTTAATGAAATATCATGCTGGTATTTCTTATCCAAGGAACCATTTCCCTAGAGGTTTATAAAAACATACCAATTTCTAAGTATTTTTATGTTTTTTTTTTAAGATCTAGACACTTTTAATGTCTGTATTCCTTACACTGAATTTCCATATCTGAATATTTAGGTCTCTAAAAATGAATCCCATGCTTCGTGAGTGGTATTTCAAGTCTAAGAAAGACCACATTTGGAATGAGCCAGGGATGACAATACAGTGAAAATAACTAGCGGCTCCTTCTAGCGTCTGCAGTTTTGTAACTCATAAATCTGAGGGCTCCTTTCTCTGCCCCACTTTCAACTTCACTCCTCAAGGTTCTTTTATCACAAGGCCTGTTGATCACCGTTTAAAAACAAGAGATTTTTCCCAGTGTGTCTGACCTCATTCGTTTTATTGAGCTATACCTCTTTTAACTCTCAGGATAAGGAGTTATTGTCCAGCCATCCCTTATACGGTCAGCCAGTAAGCACCTTACAAAAGGACAATTTTATTAGCTCTTTCCCATTTGTTCCTCTAATTATCCCCACACTATGTGGGCAAATGTCAAAAGGAACAATTGTCTAGACTGTCTGATATTTTTGATAGAAGTGTCAATTATGTGCTACAGATTTATCTATGTGTCACAATCCCTCACAAATTTCCCTTACAGGGTAGGAGGAAGTCTCAGCAAACACTGAGCAGAGATTCAAGTGAGAAAGACAAGAATTTAAGAGCTGGTTATGAACAGCCCAGGGAGGGGACAAAATTATTTTATTTGACTGGATGCCCACACACACAATAAATTATGATTAATATTCAGTGTATGCTAACATGAAGAAAGGAAAAGAAACAACACATACTATTGTGAAGCAAAATTGCCAGGATCATTTTTCATCGGACACCAGGAGAGAACCACAGTAAAATTTTATTTGCCCAGGAAAAATAACTTAGACAGTGAGATTAGCCTCAAACTAATGTGTTTAAAACGGAAAAGGACATCATTTTCTATGCCATCATTTCTAATTTAAATTGTCCTTGCATCCACAATACTGAATTTTAAAATGCATCCTAATTTTTTTCATTCACTGAGCATATGGCTTTAAAAAATCAGCAGAAGCATATGTTAAAATAACATTTAGCCTGAAATATTCCACATTCATATTCAAAGAGAACATCTTCAAATAACGATATTTAATACACAATATATGTTCATATGTGATATATATCATACATGTAAATCTCAATAATTCAGAATCAGGATTATATAAGTATATGTATATATATATATATATATATATATATATATATATATATATATATATATATATATATATATATATATATATATATATATATATATATATATATATATATATGCCAGTTTGTTCAGGCCACAAGGCCAATGTTTTTCTTGTTCACAAGGTTACTAGAATCTGTACAAATAAATGCTAAAACTTGTGAAGAAAATGCCCACTATCTTGATTCACTGCTTTAATTACTAATAACATTGTTTCCTATGTGCTAGATCACTACAAAAGAAAGCCTCTTATCATGGAATGCCTAAAAGTTCAAATTTTATATAATGTTTTGAACCCACACAGCAGCACAGGATTGTCTCTAAAATATCATAACACCAAATATATTTAACTCTTACAAACACGGATGTATACTATACACAAAGAAAAAGGTAAAATTGTCCACTATATATAGACCTTTTTAAGAAGTGGTCAATATTTTTTAATGCAATAGGGTCATTTTCAAGATGTTCTTGTATACAATGTCACTCTAATGATTGGAATGAATTTTAAACCTTGAAGATGGTAAGAGATTAACAGAAATCATACAGTATGGACCATGTGAATTAGCTTACATTGCAATTTAAAAAAATCTAGCAAATTATTCAGTATATATGTATGCATACATATATGAATATATTCATGCATATGTATTTTAACATACAAAATATCATTTAATAATTAAAGAACACTGTAACTGTACACACTAGACAAATAATCTAATTATGTACTAAATCTTTAGATGCTTTTAAGAGGAGGTAAATGTGGCCTTTCCTACCTTGCAGTATAAATTGCTTTATCAATTGACATTTTCTTTCAACTCTATAATGAGTATGATGCTCCCATTTTCATGTCTAGTGCACGTAAAAGCCAAGGTAAATCATGCACAGGCCCCATGGTTGGCTACTACTGCCCAGTGCAAGTGTCTAGGAAAGCAACTGCATGAGAGACTAAGAATGTTATAGACAGTCATGAAAAAAGGTTGGGTTGCCTCACTCACCGACACAGCAGCACACAGTGCACTCTGCAGACTCTAAGGACAGAGACTGGAAACAGCAGAACAGTTCATGCTCCACAGGAAGCAGCTTATCTACTCTGACTTACTACCTCAGACAGCTCTTTTAACATAGTTGATGGAAGGCTGCTACTTTTTAACAAGAAAATATTACACGTTAGACGCTAAAACAAATTCTGATTTCTCCAAAGCAACCTACATATGCTTATGTGAGAACTTTCTAGGTCTACACCTAAAAGACACTAAAGGAGATTTAAAATTGCATAATGGCACAAAAAAAATATTTCATCTCACCCACTTAAATCTCCAGCTTAAAGTTAAAACTTCACTGAAGATAAATATGAGGAGGCAAGGAATTCATACTTGTATTAAAAAATATGGAAAAGAAAAGGGGCAATGGATAAGTATTTAATATAATAGTGCTATGGAGAGCATATGATTTAAATGACAGGAAGCTGTGAGCACAGACATTTCATATTTTCAAAATTCTACATAGCTTGTCATCATGAATTTATGCTCTAAAAATAAATAATGAATTTAAAGACAATACTTTATTTGCTTGCATCTTAATGGAAAAGACCAAAGTATACTATATTGTTATATTTCAGTATCAGAGAAACAATAGAAAGGTATACACCTAGGTTTCTCTGAAACGTGATGAGATTTTTACCTGTTTCAAAACATGCTTTATATTCTAGTATTCCATGTATTCATTAAAGTAATATTAATAAAAAAATCAATTGGAAGAAAGGAAAAATACATCCCTGTTTACATCCATTTCATAACCCATAAGCTTATATTCCTATATGTATTTTTCTACAATGATTTTTGGATTTTAGTTCAGTTTTTTCTAATGCTCACTGAAATGCCAAGGCAGATAGTGACTTATATGCCTACATAAAACAATAGCAAATTAAATATGCTACTACTTATACAGAGAAATACACCTATTGTTTCATATTCCAATCATACACCTGTGGAGTAATCAATACTCTCATGGTGTTAGGGCTTGTGAATACAAGTTAGAAATTAAGAAAAGGGTGTTTAAGGGCCATTCATTTTAAAATCTATATATACTATCTTACTTTGTATTCTTTAATATGACACATTTCCTCATGCATGTACAATATAAATAGAAAGTTCAAATAAGCATAACTACACCACTTAATGCATGGGACAGCTAAATACCCATTCCAACATCCTGGCATACAGACATAGCCATATTTCTACATAACAACAGAAAAATATGTTATCTTTAAGTATTCAGTACTCAAAAACTAATGATTTTGCAACACTTTATTTATTAAAAGTAACTAAAATCCTTAGTTATATATTTAGATCATATAATCAAGTCACATATAGTAATTGGCTTTCACCACTGAGTAGCACTTTGATATGGCTGAGATAAAAGTTTAATTTGAACTATAATGCTTTAAAAGTGGACCTATAAGCAGGTTCTAAAATTAAGGACAGATTTGAAATTAGCATTACTATATTGATCAGCACCCATGTGTTCCTGAATTTTAATAGATATGTTTTAACATAAGTGCCAAGGAATTATTTCCAGAAAGAAAGCTGCCCTTTTTGAGAATTATATTTTGAAATAGCACTATAATATATGTATACTATAATGTGAAGATGATGTATTTTCCATTACAGCATGTGCCAATAGGCACTTGCTTGCTAGCACATCATGTATTTCTT
The DNA here is from genome assembly GCA_902729485.2 of Mus minutoides. Classification (NCBI taxonomy): domain Eukaryota; kingdom Metazoa; phylum Chordata; class Mammalia; order Rodentia; family Muridae; genus Mus; species Mus minutoides. Next base: position 455,606 of record LR750480.1, read on the forward strand.
TCACACCTTACTTTCAAAAGTATACCCAAAAGAAACATATAGCCCATAAAAATAAAAATGATATTAAAATTCTTTTGCCTGAATATAAATACATTGTTTGAATGTTAATTGTTGGGATGGATTTATTATTTTGCTGCAGAAGAATATACTGTATTAGAATGTTCTTCAAAACCAAGCATTTAGAGTAATATGTTTATTTATTATAACAAAACTAAAGACCTCCATGTTAAACATCACTAAAGAAAAAAAAAACCTCTTAATTATAATTACAATTCATGTCTAAGTCCAATTAGCAACTAATTAATGCTACAGTGTGTTAATGACATGGTCTTCCTCTTCTGAAGATGAAAACTTTTCATTTTATTTTATTTTATTTTTGCTGAAAAATAAAACTGCTAACAAAACCAAATAATTTCCTAATGATTTTCTGAGAAATTTGTAAGTAGAAGCATCATAATTGGCCTTTAATAATTGTTACAGTCTTTGGGTTCTGTTCTTATAAACTTGATTTTTTTTCCCCAGATAATCTGAGCTTTGTCTTGATAAATAATGCATTTAATTTTTTTCATGCAGGCAAAGCAGATAGCACTGTTGTTTGTTTGTTTGTTTTATGAGATTGATGCCAGTTTTTCCCAGATCTTATTCTGAAATCTAACATGAAGTACAAATATCAACTACCCTTCCTCAAAAGATAGAATTACTAACTTTACAAATAAGTAATTGCAGAAGCAGGGAGGTTTCCAAAACGTTGTTAATACTACCATAAAGACACTGTCTTTGGGCTACTAAGCCCATTCTTAGTCTATAAAATAACGTTTCACATACTATGAAAATATTTTCATACTCCTATTGTTTGAAACAGCACAAATCCTTTCAAAGAAAAGGAATCACGGTTTCCCAGTTCCTGTTTTAAATGCCTACTTGATCTCCTTCACGTCCTTAGCATATATCTGACCAGGAAAATTGAGTTGTTTAATTTTGGGAAAACATTCATAGCAGATGTTCTTATGAGAAGGATTTTGTACGTGAGTATTTTACTATGACATGCTGAGTGCTATTTGTTTCTGTTTTGTTGTCCTTAATGGAAGAATCCTTCCCAATTAGTAGCAATATTGGCAAATCAATTTAAAACAACACCAAAAATGTGCATTCCAAGTAAGTTAAAGATGTGGCTTGTGAAATGCCACAACTTATTTGACACAAAATGCATGAGAGGCGCCCGAGTTCTTATGTAATAGGCCGAGCTTCAAATGCACTAAAATATAAATAAGTGAAAGTACGATTTCTTAATAAGACTGGATGATTTTGTAGCATCTTAAGGGAATTCTTAGACTTCTCATGTTTAAAATTAAACAGTTGGAACGTTCTGCCAATTATACGAAGCTCTACAGATGGCTTTTACCCTTTTGCTTCATAACAGAAAGGATATGCAATCATTTTTATGGAAGATTATCTAAAGAGAACATTACTGTAAATCAATGCCATAAATATTAGACATCCCCTTTCTCCTGGCTGGAATATGCATCTCTAGATGCTTGCACTGACAACTAAGGTGATAAATGTTCTAGGCCAAATCTTAAATAATAGCTGTCGGGTTCCAGCTAGTAGGGATGCACTTCTAGTGTACCCCCAAAACTCCAGGATTCAGCTCTCTGCCAACAAAGGACAGCAAGTGATTCCCTGCAGCATAAAAGCCGGGAAGGCTACCTTGGGCTTTGTTTTTGTTATGTAAAATGCATTAAAGTGACTCACCCACTTAAGACTACCTACTCTGAGCAGCTTTAAAGTACCTTCAAGAACCAAAATAAATGCTTTCCCAGAATGCCAGATAAGCTAGTCAGCGCATTTAAAAATACGTATATGTGCCACTGACTCTGATTCCTTCTTGCACCGGGGAGAGCGGAGAATGGTTGCATTGCATCCCTTCCTGCCTGCCGTGTGACTACAGCTACCTTTCAACACTATTTCTAGAATAGCAACGGTTTCTTTCTCTCTCTTTCTCTTTGTGAAAGTTATTTTAGAAATGTTAAAAATAAAGGAAAATTGCAGGAGACTGGGGAAACAGTCCCACCCTCAAAGAATAGGTTCTATTCATTCTAAGAACAGGAACCGCGTGTCTGTCGGCACTTAGATGTTTCAAATAAAGGTTTGGGTAGGTTGGCTTGGGTGGCCCTTGTACCTGTGAGCGCTGGGGTGGACAGCTCGCTCAGTTGCCGGGAGCGATCTGGCTAGAAACCAGGGAAACTGTCAGGCGCTCTTAGTAATTTGGGATCTAAATGAGTTTGGACAGCACAGCAATTAGCATCCTAGAGGCCAAGTACAGAAGAAGCGCAAGCTACCGGGGTCAGCCTGAAATTAACTCTGAAATACCTAACGGAAGCCCAACTTTTTTCATCTGCCTGGGTTTGGTGGGAGCTGGGTATGACTACAAAGTTTTCCCCCAAGTCCGGCTACAGTCTTCAGCTTGGAGCATCCTCGGAGACCAGGCTGAGACTCCGCCGACGGCTAGCGGACGTTCCCTAGGACGGTGGGGCCGGCCGAGGCTCGGCACGCCGGTTCCGAGCTCACTCCAGCGGCCAGCAGCGCATCACCGGGCCGCCCAGCCTCCGAGGCTCCCAGCCGCGCTCCCCGCCCCCACGGGCAGCCCGCCCGGCATCGAGCGGGGACCCCCCGCCTCCAGCCCCACCCGGGCCCGCCGACTTACGTGACGGGCGAAGGGAAGGGCTCCTCGCTCGAGGGGCCGATCAGCCCAGATTGGAAAAGTGTCAGAATCAAGGCCAGCAGGCAGCCAGCAGCCATCTTCGCGATCGAAGATCAGTGCCCTCCCTGCCGGCCCGGAGGCGGCGGAGCTGCACGCGGCGGCTGAGGGACGGAGCCGGGGCGCCGACGTCTGCGGGAGAGCGCGCGGGGAGAAGCTGGCTGGGCACGGGCGGGCGGGCGGCCGGGCGGGCCGGACGGGGCCGGGCGGACTCTCTAGCGCGTGGCTGCCGCTCCGTGCCACGGCTGCCTAGCCTGCGCCGCCATCAAGGGCGACTGTGGAAACAGAGCTCGGCCAGCCTGCCGGCGCCCGCGCGCTCTGGCTCCCAGCGCTCGCCTCCCTGATTTATCCGCGGTCGCCGAGGAGAGGGCGGGGGCGGGGTGGGGGCGGAGGGGGCGGCGCGGGGACGCGGCGGCTGCGGGGATGGGGGTGGCTGGAGCGGGGCTCCGGCTGCCTTCCCCGGGCGGGCGGGTCTCGGGGAGGCGACTGTGGGTGGGCAGCGGGAGGGCCGGGCGTCAGAGCCGGGCGGGGACGGCCCGGGCGCAGCCCTCCGTACAAGGCAGAGAGGAACTCCCAAAGTCGCCGTCGCCTGCTCCCGCCGCGGGGCGTGCGGAGGCCGAGCGGACGGAGCCTGTAGGTGCTCCCCGAGGGACCACCGGCCGCCAGCGGGTATCCACCGCTCGCGTAGGCTCCTGCCGAGCACTTTGCTCGCCTCCTCCGGGTTATTTTTTGCACAATCTGGCAGGGGCCCCCAAGCCCTTCTCCCAGGAGTAGAATCCGCTGCCTGCCTAAGAATCATGAAGTGATTTGACAACAAATCTCGGAGGGGTTTGTGGTGCTTTTGAAAACGCCGCTGTGGACTCAACCAGGTGGCACTGGTTTTCATGGTGTCCTGGGGGTTAGGGCCTTTGACAGGGTTCTAACTAATGGTACCAGCGGCCCTACACCCACGTACAATTAGACTCGGTTTACCTGGCGGGGGCAGATCCTCAGGGGTGGACTGGGAATCTATTGCTGAACAAGCTAGCAGATGTTGTAAGATGTCTTTCCTACTAGTCCATAAGAAGGAAGGCTAGAGGGTGGTTAGTGTTGCAAGGGGCTTTGGCAACATCTTAGCAAGCAACCTTCCAACTGGTTGAAAAATTCCCTGTCCTGACCACTGGACTGCTTTGTGAACAAGCTTGTTGCCTGCTGAATTCACTTTGTCAGTGTGAACACAGAACTGAGGTTAACATCAGAAACAGGTGGCCCTCTGCAAATTGCATCTGAAATGTGGAGGAAGGGCTGATTTTACCTCCACTCTGGGGAGAAGCAGGGCTATCTAGGGTCTTCTAGAAAGAGCAAAACGAAACAAAACCATCGGGTCTTCATTTATACCTTCCCTGCATGGCTCAGGCCACTTTCGAGGACAGACTTGGTGGGCTGCTGCTAGAAAGGCTTCATGGAACAGCCCAAATTCTTAAGCTGCTTGCAGAAGGATATGAAAACACTTTGACGCGATGTCAGAGAATACAGTTCATGATGAGAAAAAAGACCCTCACACTAAGGCGAAGAATCTGTAATGATGTTGTGGCTGTAAGATTATTAATCACCCCTTTTATAGAAGATTGTTAATAACCCCTTTTATAGAAGGGTAGATAGACCTCTACTCATTCGAAATTGATCAAACAAAGAGATGGTGATGATGGGGGTGATTGCAGACCAGCTCACAAAAGTATTTGTGATTTTATGATGTTTGGCCCTGTAGGTTAGCTTTCCAGGCCCCCTTTTCACGCCTTATTTGTTGTCTTTATGTCCTCTGCATCTCTATCATGCCCTTTGTTTCCTTCTTCCTACTCTGAGTGGCCTCACAAAGGCACCCCAGAGCGACTTAACTTTGTTTTGTGCTAGGCACCAGAGCTGGAGGGATGAGGGCTGTAATGAGATTCAGAGCTACAGCTCTGAAGGATATTTTACAACTGCAGATATATTTTCCTCCCAAAATTAGACACCCATATAGTAAAATCCATCGTTCTTTACAATTTTTAATGATTCATAGGCAGATATTCTCTTGCAATAGAATTAGAACAAGAGAATTAAATGCTCATTATTGTCTACATAATGTGCTAGTATCGTAATGGGTTTACTATATTAAAAATATCGTTATATTATGCCAATTGTTTCATTAATGCTTCAGACTCCCTACCATTGTATATTACATATGTATATATTTATATGTTTGTATATAATTTTTTAGAAGAAAAGGCTTATAGAGTGAAAGAATGTAATACAGTCTTTGAGAAGATAAGTCAGATTTTATTATGAACTTTCTTGGCCTTGAGCCGTATCTCAATGTCTTTAGATCTCTTTGATGATGTACTACATTCTGCAATATCTGAAGCTATGATAGAAAGATGTTGCTTCTACAATTCTTATTTTAAGAGGTAAGTGTTGTTCAACTACAAACTTCAATCTTTTACTTATCGGAGTGAAGTTTAGCCGTTAATTGTTTTTGTTCACAGGAAACTTTTAATGAAGACATTCAAAATGAAGTTTTTAAGAGATGTATCTATGATTGCTAAAGCCAAGCCATCCCCACAGCATTAGTTATGCTTCTGCTGGATTAACCACATCCTTACACAATGACTTCTTTTTTTTTTTTCTCATCTCAATTGTGGTTTGGGGAGAGGCTCCATAAAGCTCAGATCATAGTCTATTAATTTTAATAAAAATTCCCTATATCAACAAAATATGTCATTTAAGCTAAAATGTTTTCAAATCACAGGGATTGAAGGTAAAAATGACTGCATTATCACCTAAAACCAGATCAAGAAGCCAAAAATTAATGTCTACAATTCATTTAAGCAAAGACACTTTAATTGGAAAGTAAATTAGTGAAGTGATGCAGGATCTTCTTGAATGTCATAATTTCTATGAGAGTTTAAAGACAATACGTGGAAAATATTAACTTTTATTTAAAACAAATATACGATTCATAAATCCTTATTAATTCTCCATTGTTATTCGATATCAATGAAAGATAAAAGAACAGGAAGATGTTTTACCTCCTTAGAGAAGGCTTTCAGGAGAGGAAGAAAGCAACTTCAAATATCAAGTCCCTGGAGAATGGGCAAGAAAGTATGGAGTACATTTTAAGCTGGAGAGGGAGTTCTTTTTCAGTGTTTTAAAAATAAAGTGGCACCAAAAAAGCTTTTACTTAAAAAATGGAAAAAGCAACAATTCTAAATTAAGTAGAGTCAAACGTTTTCTATAAACAAACTAAAATAAACTTTCTTTGACCCAAGTCATATGGATGGATAACAGACAGCAGGCAGAGAGACAGACAGACAGGCAGGCAGGCAGACAGACAGACAAGGCATTCAATTTTTATGAGAGAACTGTTTTCTAAGTGGTCACTAAACACATTAAATGCATTTGCTGCTGTACATTGTTTATTGTCTTTGCTGAATTTATGCCACTCTGCAAAACATCCTCACATCTGTAAATAAGCAACATCCTTTCCTTCCTTCCCTCCTTCCTTCCTTCCTTCCTTTCTTCCTTTCTTCCTTCTTTCCTCCTTCCTTCCTCTGTCTCTGTCTCCCTCCCTGTCTCCCTCCTTGTCTCCCTCCCTCCCTCCTTCCCTCCCTTCCTCCCCCCCCCCCCCCCCCCCATGATCTTTAATGCTGTCCTGAAACTCACGATTTGTAGACTAGGCTGGCCTTGAACTCACAGAAATCCACCTGTCTCTGTCTGCCTCTTGAGTCCTGTGATCCACTTAAAGGCATACACTACCACATCCCAATGCAACAATAGCTTCTATGTAATTCTGCTTCAAAACTGCTAATCATATAACTTCATGTTCAGCGTTTTTGTTGTTTTATTTTCCCTATTCCTTACTCATCGCTTTTGTTAATCACAATCACCTTTCAGGACCTACAGAAAATAATGGCCCAAAGCATGACTTTTACTAAAAACTAAAATAAAATAAGGAAGAAAAGAAAATCCCACTTTTCTCTAAAATCTAGATCTCATAGAAAGAGCCTCCAATCCATAAGCAGAGCTGCAACTGAATATTGTTTCATTCTATTGGTCTGAAAGTTATAGCACAATATATAAAGTGCATGTCCACAGGCCTACCTAGGCAAAGGCAAGAGGAAGATTCAATTATTTATCCAAACATTCACTAGCAACAGCCAAGCAGTGGGAAGCCATCAAGAAATGAATAAATATTGAAATGGTCAACAATACTGACTGCTAGCATCCTTTCCAGCTTCCTAGATATTACTGATGCACCTTTCTAGCAAATAAGACAGTGGATATCAGATAGGGATCTTGCTCTTCTAGGGCTTTGTTTTAATAGTCTGTAAGTATAGACTCCCCACCACAGCCTACAATGCTTCTGTACAGCAGAGGCTATGTTGAGGAATACATTCATCTGTTACTAACAGTAGATTTCAGACATGGCACAGTTCATTGGTCAAATAAGGGTGGGCAGAAGGATTGCGGAATAGGGTAGCCAGGAGTTTACTCTGCAATAAACAGCAGGGGGAAGGAAACGCAAGGGCCAGCATTTTCATGTTGTTCCCACGTGAGTTCAGTTTATAGTTCTGAGATGCCTCAGGTTGTTAGAGCATATACACAACCATCTGAATACATCTAAGGAACTTTACTCTTCATATCCTATATTCCAGTCACAGACGACTATGGTCCATTATAGAGGAGGGACGTAAACTTTTGTCATCTTATTTGGACACATTTAAAAAATAATAGAATAGATATTATCCAGCAAAAGTATTTTATCCAAAATATGAAACATGATCAAAAAGGATCCCCGAGATTCTGGAAAATTTGGAGAAAAAAATTACTATGATGCCTAAGCAAGTAGAGGACAGTGTCACACACTATCTGATGTTTCCTTCCTTCCTTCCTTCCTTCCTTCCTTCCTTCCTTCCTTCCTTCCTTCCTTTCCTTCCTTCCTTTCCTTCCTTCCTTTCCTTCCTTCCTTCCTTTCCTTCCTTCCATCCTTCTTTCTTTCTTCCTTTCTTTTCTCTGACCAAATTACTACTATTTTTATCACATATCTTTAAAACCAGACAGGGATTAGAAAAAGTCTGTCCTAAGTAGCATGATTGTTGTCCTTGATTGGAATTCATAGACATCGATTTCCTTTTTCTTACTCACAAGTGTAAAGCTTTTCACTCAGGTGACCTATTCTTTAACGATAGATCTCTTAGAGTGTCCATAACTAACTAGAAGAATTGATGTAACAAAAGTGTCAACCAGGGTGAAGATGGTCCACAGCAAAGCAGTAGGGATTTCAAGGTGATTCCTGGATGTTGCTGTGAGCCTTCTATACAGATTAATATACCTTTTGTCAAGATATTGTTTTAAATATCATATTTTATGCTGTTAGAATACTTGTCAATTAATTTTAGTTAGTTTAAAAGAATCAGATATATAACAAAGTATTTAATAAAAGACTCCAAATGAAGATTTTTGTGCTCATTATCATACTTTAATAACATTTACTAATTTACCTGTAATGAATAACATTTATAACTATATCAGTCCATATATGATTAGCAGTCACTATTTTTTTTAATCAAACATGTTTTGGTTGCAAGAGTTGTTCATCTATTTAATCACCTGTATGTTACTCCACGTTAGTATCTGAAAATTGTGTTTCTTCCAGGCCTGATGCTTTTGAAAAGAAGTACTTTGGCGTTTCTTGTAGACTATGCTGAAAATATATTTTCTTTAAACTTCCCATTTCATTTATATTCATCAAAATATATCAAACGCTTTCCTTTCAATGAGAAGAAAGTACTTGTCAAAGAGTGACCAAAATCCTACTTACAACCCTGTGTTCCACTTCAGTTCAGCTCCAACAAATACCCATGGTTCATTGATGCTCAGGAAGAGAATCCACTTCTTCTGTCAATCTGTCCTTTCATTCCCCAAGTTAACCAGCTAGTCCACCCCGCCCCTTCTCCACCCCCTCTTTTCATCCACTTCATTCCCAACAGACAAGTGATGAATTTAACACATTACTAAAAAAGAGATTTTGTTGTTGTTGTTGTTGTTGTTGTTAATAGTTGGAGAAAGGAGGTAGAAAAATTATGGATGACAAAGATAAACTATCCAGAGAAGGAAAAAAATTAAAGCATGAAGGAGGAAAAGTGAAAAGAAAGAATGCTTGTTCACACAATAAAGAAAAACATAATGCAAAGAAGGGGTCAAAGAGACAGCAGCAAATGTAAAGGCCATGCTGTCTAAATAAAACAGTAGTGTGAGTCTTGCATGCTTTCAATCTCCATAATTTGGCAGGTCAAAATTCTGTACGAATGAATGGCAAACGTCTGTAACCATTGGCACTGCTTCTGTCTCTTGTCACAATGCTTTTGAGATCCAGTCACATTATTTCCTATATCAATAGTATGCCCCTTTTATGGGTAGGAGTTGATTCATGGTATGAATATACAAGTCACAAAATTCCCAGCAAAACAAGAAGTAAGGAGTGACAATCTTTTTTTTTTAAGTAAAGTTGATATGAAAATGTGTATCCTCTTTGTTTTTAAAAAATGAACATAAACTGGGTGAAGAAAAAGTAGAGCAACTCAATTTTTCTAGGCAAATGTTCAACCAACAATTTTTTTTATTTCTGAAGAAATACATAATCATTGCTATTATACAATTTAAGAGAAAATATGAGGAAATAAAGACTTCTTGTAAGTTTTTTAAATGTGTGGTGTTAATATTTAATTAATTTTTACATGAAAAAAATGAATAACATTCAAAGCCTTAAACACAAGTACTGAAATGTAAGAGTAATTTCTCTATGCATTTGATAAGCCACAATTCTCACAACACACACTTATACACGAGATAGGTAAGACATAGAAGCTATTTTGAATGGGATGTTGTGCACAATGTTTTTTATAGCAAATCATTCATGAGCCTTGATTCAGTTACGGTCTTTTCACTTGCAATTGCCCAGACACCTTCCCCCCTATAAAGCATAATCCCTAAACACTCCGGATGATGGCAAGCTGTCCATGAGACTAGGAAGAAAGGATGTCAGAGCTCAGATGCTACCTCAACTCTGTTCTCACCTGAAAAGCTGCCTGGTGTTCAGGAGTCTTACACTGCATGCCCTCTGGTTCATGCACCAACTCATGGCTTACATTAATTCATTTGTCTTAAGAAAACATAAATTCATCTAAAAGCCTCTCTTCCCTCAAATATTCAAATTGTTGATTCCTGAAATCATTAGAAACACCTCCCTAACTATAAGAAAGAAAGAAAGAAAGAAAGAAAGAAAGAAAGAAAGAAAGAAAGAAAGAAAGAAAGAAAGAAAGAAAGCAGGCTCATTAGAAAATGTCAGGATACATTAGAAAAGGGCCAAATCTGTCTAACTACAAAGCAATATGTTGTCATTGTTGCTGTTGTTTAAAGACAAGCTCTGTCTACGTAACCCAGGCTGACTTACCATGGAATTCGATATATAGTTCATGCTGACCTTGATCCTCCAGCCATGCCCCTCCAATCCCTGAGATTAGATTATCTGCACTCATTTAGGGATGACATTTATAAAAGAACTGAGAGAGCTAGGGTTTGAATCCAAGTACTTTTCTTCTAGTAACCTGGCTCTTAACCATTATACCATGTAATCTTTTTCTCAGTCAAGGTGAAATGAAAACAACTGGCAAGAGGATAGAAGGATACAGCAATATATATATATATATATATATATATATATATATCATCCATAGCTCAAGCCAGAAGCTTAAGGTGCTGAAGGACAGCAGGCAGACTATGCATGCATGTGAAGTATCCACGTTCCAATGGACTTAAATGGTGAAATCGATTTATGATAAGTCACAAGGGATAAGACTCAATAGCCATCTATAAAAACAATTAGTGGGGGAGCCCAGCGGACACAGCTAGGGACACCCCAGGACTTTAAGATCGCATTGGGGTTACGCGTGAGTGCAGAGGTGGTTTTGGGAGCAGCGGGTCAGCAGTTCCTCCCAGGGGCAGGAACTGAGAACTCCGCCCCACCGGAGGCTGGGCCTCTCCCAGCCAGAACACCCGCGCCGCCGCGCCATCTTTCCTCTGAGCCCAG
>LR751631.1:0-26400 GCA_902729485.2 Mus minutoides
TTTTTCAAGTCCTATTTTTTTCAATAATGAACTTGTCATACAAAGTTTATGTATTCATTTGATGACTATTATTTTTGCTGATATTGTTGTTGATGTTAATAATTGATGTTAATATTTTTACTTATAGTCTCTTTCACACATAATACACTGACTTGGTTTCATCTCCCCTTTAATTTGAATCTACCTTTTTTATGTCACTTATTGGAAAACAAACATAATTCTAAGGTAAAATAATAAAATTAATAATGTAATATAAAAGATAAAGCAAAACCTAACAATTATAATAAGACAAAACAGACAAGCAGAATGATGTAAGCCTAAGACACAAGAAACAGATCATAAATGCAAAGACCCCACATTCCCACTCTCAGGAATCATGGTAAAACACTAACCTGGAAGCCATGTTTACACACAAATAACAAGACATTAAAAGCATGTCATAATATGAAAGTAGAATTAATTAATCCTGTACTGTGCATATAAATGTTTATATAATAAAAGTAGGTAATTTTTTAAAGAACTGAATAATTTGTTAGAAGTGGTTCCAAAAGCTGTAGGAGAATAATTATCATCTTATTTTTCTGTTTATATCATTACTTTGTATTTTCCCTCTCTTTTATGTTAGCTTTGGTAAAGTTTATTTCAAATTAGAACCAATGAAAAAAATGGCCATTTTGGCAGATGTAAATTTGTCTAGATTATACAACATGGCACACAAAGTGCCAGCAGGGTTTCAGTTCCTGACTTAATATGTCATACAGTAGACAATATATAACAAGGTACAGTATAATCTAACTTCTTACATTATTCTGTGTATATTTGAAATGTAACTAGAATCACAATGCACCTTATAGCTGTAAAGACTCACTCTTCACATTACCTAAATCACTGATGTTTTTCTAATCAACATGTGACTTATCTCACTGAAGCTTCCTTAGATAGGACTTGGCTGCTCCCCTGGACAGGTCTGATGAGCCTTTAGTGATTTGTTTTCCAGGCATTTCTTGACATACTCAGTGAAACAAATTATAGAGGTTTGAATTTACTGTGGTATCACAGTTATCAAGAAAATTCATGCTTACCAGTAGGAGATAACTCAAAATGATAATCTTAAATTATATGGCAGAGGATACTGATTGTATATTTTATTAAGGATAGATATAGGTGAGAAAGTAATATTTTTAAAATCCTAATTATTTATGTGAATTTCTAGATGATGCATTTAAAGTAATCATTCTTTCTAACACAACCAAAGAATTACGAGTTTTTTTCTTCAAATTCAGCTAGATTTGTGGTATATAGAGACACAGTATTTATAAACAACAGCAAATCTATGACCTTTATCTATAATATTAAACTGTTAAAATCTAAAACTGACATTGAACAGTATGTACTCAATAAAAATCCAATGCCACTTTATTAGATAATTGTACTAGTAAACAAAGATTTAATTATCTGTAGACCATTGATTACATATGAAGTATAGTGTAAAAATAGTCCTGAACAAATGCAAGACATCTACATTGCATGTACTATACATCAATAATACTACTTTTTGTTTAAATATGGAAATAGAGAATATGGTCTAGTTTGCATTCTGCTACATGCAGACCACCACTTGAGCCAGCATCATTCTCAATAAGCTGTCCTTCTTTCCACTAGTTGGAAATTAGTCTGGTGGTTCCTCAGAAAATTGGACATAGTACTACCCAAAGACCAAGCTAGACCAATCCTGGTTGTATACACAAAAGATGCTCCAACATATAATAAGGAAAAAGGCCCCACTATGTTCATAGCAACCTTATTAATAATAGCCAGAAGCTGGAAAGAACCCAGATGTTCCTCAACAGAGGAATGGATACAGAAAATGTGGTATATTTACAGAATGGAGTACTACTCAGATATTAAAAACAATGACTTCATGAAATTTCCAGGCAAATGGATGCAACTAGAAAATGTCATCCTGACTGAGGTAACCCAGTCACAAAAGAACAAACATGGTATGTACTTATTGATAAGTAGATATTAGGGGAAAAGCTTGGAATGCCCACGATACACCTCACAGACCATATGAATCTCAAAAAGAAGGAAGACCAAGGTATAGATGCTTTAGTCCTACTTAGAGGGGGAAAGAAAATAATCACAGGATGTAGAGGGAAGGAAGGAACTGGGAGGGAGTGAGGAGGCAGTTGGAAAAGGGGGACAGGATTAGGTATAGGAGGAGATGGGTGAGATGTACAGAGGATCAGGAAATTGAACATAAGTGTGTAGCAATAGGAGATGGAGAACTGGTGGATAGGCACCTGAAAGTCCCAGATGCCAGAAAAGCAAGAGGCTCCCAGGATCCAAATGGGAAATAAAGGGGAGTGGAAATCCATAAAGACTATATTCAGAGTTTGGGCACTGCCCCGGGATGAGGGATGGGACCACTTACCCTTCACAAACTTTTAACTCAGAACTGCTCCTGTCTAAAGAATATACAAGGACAAAATGTGGAGCCTAGACAGAAGGAAAGGCCATCCAAAGACTGTCCCACTGGGGGATCCATCCCATATGCAGTCACCAAACCGAGATACTTGCTGATGCCAAGAAGTGCTTGCTGACAGGAGCCTGATATTGATGCCTCCTGAGAGGATCTGTCAGAGTCTTATTGATACAGATGTGGATACTTGCAGCCAACCATTGAACTGAGCATGGGAATGTCAATGAAGGAGTTAGGGGAAGAACTGAAGGAACTGAAGGGGTTTGGAACCCCAGAAGAAGAACAACATTTAAAACCAACCAGACCGCCCGCCCCCAGAGTTCCCAGAGACTAAACCACCAACCAAAGAATTCACATGGAGGGACCCATGGCTCTAGGTGCATATATAGCAGAAGATGGCCTTGTCTGGCATCAATGGGAGGGCAAGCCCTGGGTCCTGAGAGGTTTGATGCCCCAGCATAGGGAAATGATAGAGTGTTGGGGCAGGAGTGGGTGGGTGGGTGTGGTAGCACCCTCATGGAGGCAGGGTAAGGGGGTTAGAATGGGAGGTTTTTTGAGGGGAATGCGGGAGAGGGATAACATTTGAAATGTAAATCAATATAATAAACAATAAAATAGTTAATCATAATCCACTTATTTTGTATAAGGGACATGAGAAATAGCATGCGACATGATAAGAAATATTAAGCACCCTTTACTACATGTAAGACTAAATTGATAACCGATAGCATACCTGGATATATAACCATCTTTAGTGAATCCTGTCTTTCAAATCTCTGTATTTAGAAGGTATTAATATTATTAGGAAATGAGAAGAATGTGTACTATGTAATATGGAGATTTTTCAGGTGGTGGCACTCAACATTAGGTGCTCTATTATCCTAGTACTTGAAAGCAGTGATAGGCTCTCCCATTTCCTGCATGAAGCCACTCAGCCCGCTCTTAGTCTCACTGCACTGCCTACATTTCCATACCTGGATCCTTTACTATGTTCACACTGATTATTTCAGCTGAGCCTGTCATTCTTTTCCTTTAGAGTCTTACCCCTGTAATGTAAAGCAACACTATGAGAAAGACATTAATATACTCCTTCATTTTGCATAAAGAGAAAAAGTTAGAGAGACTAAGAAGCTAACATGTCTCTCAAAGGTAACAATTAATAAGTAGCACCATTTTTATATGCTGCTGCAGCTATAAGAGCAAAGAGATAGTAGAGAAAATAATTTAAAAAAATATCCATGTGAAGAATCTGGAACTGATTGTGGTGGGTAGAGTTAGCAGATATTAATACTTTTCTTGTATGAGAAGTATTATCTATAACCATGGCCTCTTGTCCCACCTTACCGCTGTTCCCAAATAATGACTAAGAGGCTGTTTATGTTTCAATAGATATCTGCACCATAAGCTTGGGCTTGTTTGCTGATTGCTCATAACTTATAAAACCCATTTATTATATTACAGTTGGTTACCTCACCTCAGTTTCATACATCTGATCCAGTTCTTTGAAGTCTGTGGCAAAATCTTTCTCTGACTCTTTCCCAAAGTTCCTATCTCTCTCTGCCAGATGTCTCACCTTCTAGTCCTGTTTCAGCTCATTGGCTATCAGATTTTTACTGACAGTTGATGCTTCCACACGGTACATGAGAGATTCTCTCTACATCTCACTCTTTTAGTCAGAAAAAGTCTTTTTCTCTAAAATCAATAAATTGTATGCAATGAGGCCAATTATAAAAACTTAACAAGTAAAATTACATTTACCATGTCCAGTCTATTTGTTATTTGCAACCTTGGAGAAAATATTCTACTATCTACCTTATATTGGTGAGTCAAAATTTCTGTACCTAAATCACTTTCTTTCATAACATACATCACCAACCTTAAAATATCTTTTTAGAATTAAACTATTTTCTTAACTCCTAAGCAACTTAAGCTAAATTGTCAAACTATAAATATCTAGCCGTCAACACTGTTAAATACTGGAGAAGAATAAACATTACCTGAGTATATAGGAAGTGCAGAGCAAGCAGCTGCCAAAATTATAGAAATGACAGAGGTAGCTGGTTGACAGAAGAGTCACCCAAAATATTTCTGCATTGTTGTAGCACCTGTCTTTGCGTTACTGGCCCAGTATCTGACAGATTATATTGCTGAGAAAGAGTAGTATTAAAAGACTTCCCTACCTTGTCTTTGCAAAGATCATAAGTTAACTTCTGTTCATCCCATGTGTTCAGTTTGGACCGCATTCTGTCTACATTTGAGGCAAGGGCATTTTATTGCCCAATGACTATCTTGCCATATTTGAAGTAAAATCTATAGAGATGCTTTAAGATGCTCATCATCGTCTTTGAAGTTGAGAGCAGATGGTAACAGAAGTTGACATGTCTCACTGTCAAAAAAGTTTTTACTAACAATACTCTATCTATCTATAGTATATCTGAATAGGCAAACATTGCTACTTTCTAGCTATATTCTTTCTATTCAACATGGGAAACATATTTCTGAAGTTAACTATGTTAGTATCTAACATGACCATAAGTTTAATTGATTATTAAATTGAATTTCTTAATTATCCTAAACAGTTTGTAATAGTAGCTTTCAAAATGACTAGAACTTCATAGCACATTTTAAATGAGCTCCATAGGTACAATACCTGAAACAAGGCATTTCATCTAAGGTCCCTCCCTTTGAATTCTGAGAGTCTCTCACCCCCCAGGTCTCTGGTACATTCTGGAGCCCCCCCCCCAACCCTTATCTTCTAAGGTTTCCTGTGTCCATTCTTTCTGCTGGCTCTCAGGGCTTCAGTCTTTTTCCCTCACCCAATACCAGATCAGGTTCCCCTCTCCCCTTCACTCCCCACACTGTCTGCTTTCCCTCCCAGATCCCTCCCTCCCTCCCCATTTGTGATTGCTTTCTTTGCTCTCCCAAGTGGGACTGAAGTGCCCTCAATTGGGCACTTCAGCTTGTTGAACTTTTTGAGTTCTATGGACTTCATCTTGGGTATTTTTTACTTAAGAATGTGGACATCCTGAGTTTTGCAGGCAAATGGATGGAACTAGAAAATATTATCCTGAGTAAGGTAACTCAGACCCAAAAGAATATACATAGTATGTACTCACACAACTGCTTTGAATCCAATCTCTTTGTGTTTTTAACACTTTCATACTTTCAATGGTTTGAATTTTTCAATGGTAATCTATTTAGTGTTTTCAAAACTTCAATAAAGTTTTATCATAGAATATTAAAGACCAACCTATGGAGTGTTGGCACACAGGGGTGTGTACGTGTGTGTGTGTGTGTGTGTGTGTGTGTGTGTGTGTTGGGAACTCTTAGAAAATAAAAGATTATGTTGGATCCCTTGGAGCTGGTATTGTGAGTTTCCTGGATTGGGTGCGGTGAACTGAACTTGGGTCCTCTGCAAGAGCAGCAAATACTCTTTGCAAGTGAGCCATCTCTCCAGCCTGAGCATATAAAAGTTTGCAAGACCTAGGGGGCCTCTCTTCCCAATCATGGCTGACAAGGCCATCTTCTGCTACATATGAAGCTAGAGATCCGAGCATCCTTATCCTTTCATATCTCCTGCCAGCCCTGCAAACAACTGGAAGACTCTTAGGCAAGTAGTTAAAAAATGGAGAGTATAAGATTGTGGTCAATGGATCCAATACTTTGAGGTTATCATTCACACTCCTGCCCTGGGGGGGGGGGCAGGTGCAGTGTTGCTGTATTATTTCATTTATTCATATGTATACTAGCCACATACTCAGTGAAACCCTCCTGTGTGCCAAAGCGGTGAACCAGTTAGATTAAAATCTTTGCTGCCATGGGATTCTTGGGCTGCTGGAAGGAACAGAAAATAGATAATCTATGTTGTACATTCAGAAGCAATTATATGCTAATCAAAGGGGGAGATCTAGGGAAGCAGAAGGAAAGATAAGAGATGGTTTATGACATGGCATTTACTTTAGGTGACAGGACAGTCTTGGGAGCAAAGAGAAATTTTGAGAAACACTAGAAGAAAGTGCAGGTATGAGAAACACCTGGGATAGAGGTCAAATCAAGGGCTCTGGAATTGCAGAGACCAGCTCAACAGGGGGCTCTAGGAAGGATTTAAATTTCATGTGACTCTAAAGTTCTAATGGTTGTTATCTGAAGTCCAGATTTTGAGTGGGCCGTGTATCTTTTACTATTCGTGAGTCCTATATTTACTTTATCTCACAGTGGCTTCCATGAAAGCAAGGATTAATACACAGACAATTTTTTGACCCAGTTTATAACCCATACACTGTCATTTATGCTATGGTTTTCTGCCCAAGAATACTTCCAAAACTATTCCTCATAGCATGGATGGGGATAAAAAAGAGGAACCAAGACAAGTTACAAGGTTAATAGATAAAACGGAAAAAAAAGAAACTATTGTATCATAAAATTTTTCACTGAAGTTACCCTCTGTTTGAAAAACTATATTTTGTCTGACTGCAGGGTTCCTATACTTGAAGACTTTGCCTAATTTAAGAGATTGACTCAGTCTATGTGACCTTGCCAACTATTTTGCTTTCTTCACATCCCCGAACCTACTAAAATGTCTTATTTTTTCCATACACACCTATATAAGACCTTTACTGAGAAAACATTCTAAATTGCTTCCAAAATCTAAAAAATCATACTGGAAAATACTATACCCGACGGCTCAAATTGTTAGATAAACCATATCGTGCCATGGATATAAGCCTCTATTGAAAGGTTGAATAGTATGTGATTAATTTTGTTTGCTGAATAGTAATTTGTGTGATAAAAAGACATGTCTTTTCATGAAAGCATTCATTATTCAATTATTAAATATGATGAACAGCAACAGAAACTAGAAGTCATATGTATTCTTAAACATTAGACTACAAGTGACAGAGAAAACAGGACTGAGCATGGTAATTACTATAATCCTGATAACCCACCTGGATGATTTAATAACCCCACCCTGTAATAAAGCAATTTCCAGCCATTTAAAACTTTCTAATGACTTAGAGAATTTATGAGTTGCTTTCTTTCGTTTTTTTTTTTGTTTGTTTGTTTGTTTGTTTGTTTGTTTTTCTTTTTGCGTAGAATGGATTCTGATTTTGTCAAAGTTTTGAGAGCTCTCTCTTGGTTGAAAGGTGTGAAGCTTTTCTACACATAAAATATTTGGGAACATAAGATGTTGAATTCCAGGTAAGAAAGACAGGCATGTATCAAGCACAGAGTGCACATTGTGACAGTGTAGAGGGCGGTTTTAGAGTTTAGGTATGTGAGTGAGCAGGTAAGAGGAAACATGAGCTTGGGGCCTTCAGGGCAGTCTAAGAGGCAATAAGTGAGTTATCCCAGGATCTAGTAAAAGACAACAGCTATACCTGGGGAGAATGTCAAAAGACATCTAGCCAAAAGATGAATGAGAGGAAATACATATAGTGAAACATGTAAAGGTAGCCATTATCCAAGTGCTTACCATATGAAAGAGAAAACTAGATTCTTTTGGTCTCAAACATAAACTACTCAAACAGGAAATAAATTGAAGAAGAAAGACAGCGTTACATAAAACAGTGTTATAAATTTTCACTGAAGGAAGATTGATGACTTAGTAGGAACATGCAAAAGGATAATTATAGGTTATTTAATAATATAATAAATAATAATAATAAAGTAAAAATAATGGTATAAACTGTTAGTAGACTTTAGTATAATTTAATTGGATTTCATCATGAGAAATCAGCATGTAGAAAAACACCCATATCAGATAGTCTTTCATCTTGTGCTAGTGTCTATGAAACCCAAATCCTACTGTGTTGATAATTATAAATTCTGTGCAGAGTAGAAAATGGAATTACTACTGTGAAGAATGAGTACAAATTTATTATTCTGGATGTCATCAAAATCTTTGAAGATCATGTGGATTTCATTGGTCATTCTACTACTAATGCCAGCATAGACTCCAATCTTTACCCATGAGATGACCCCAAATCTCTTAAGGATTCTGCAATAGACCTACCTTTCTTATTTAAAATATAGAATTTATTAATACAACTATGATATCTGGGAAGGGAAGGGGAAAATATCAAACATTGAGTAGAAAATTGAGTCAATGATTTACAGGTAAACTGTGCAATTCTCCTGATGACTCCTTAATCATTATTTGAAGATTTCAATTACCTCAGCATAGGTGAAAAGAAAGAAATTAAAATCTATGCTTCTGCTTTTCACAAAGACACCGCCTATGCAGCCTCAATTTACATACCTTAACTTCTTGCTAAGAATCAATGCACACAGTATAGAAAAACAAACCAGAGTTTCTAGAACAAGCTAAAACAATAGTTCTCAATCTTACTAAGGTTGTGGCCCTTTGATAGTTTCTCATGTTCAAATATGAAATCATTTTTTGATACTTCATAACTGTAATTTTGCTACTGTTATGAATCATAAACTAACCATTTGATATGTAGGATATCTGATCTGTGACTGCTATGAAATGGCATTCAACCTCTAAAGGGGTCAGGGGTCACAGGTTGAGAACCCCTGATTTGGTGGTTTAGTCCCTGGGAGCTCTAGGGTTCTGTTTGGTTGATACTGTTGTTCTTTCTATGGGGTTACAAACCCCTCCAGCTATTTCATAGTTCACATGGAGGGACCCATGGCTCCAGCTACATAAGTAGCAGAGGATTGCCTTATCTGGCATCAATTGCAGGGAGGTCCTTAGTCTTGTGATGGCTCAGTGCCCCAATGTAGAAGAATGCGTAGGCCAGTGAGGTGGGAGTGGGTAGTTGGGTGAGGGCAACACGATCATAAAAGCAAATGGGAGAGGAATGGAATGGGGGTTTGAAAGGGGAAAATTCAAATGGGAATAACATTTAAAATATAAATAACTAAAATAACCTGGAAAAAAAGAAAAAAAGAGAACCACTGCTTTAAACATTTAAACACATCAGGAGTCAGAATCACTGCCTTACTCAGTCAACTACATTGTTGTGAGGAATTCAGTTATACAATGGCATTTTCTATGTGTCCTCCTCACATCAAAGGTTATTTTCCACCTATAAAATATGGTAACACATTCAAACCACAGCGGGTTTGGTTTTCAAAATGTCACAGTGAAATTAAATACTGTTTACTAGAGCAACCCAAACTAGAAGTAATTTTACTCACCAAGATTCTAAAAACTCTATAGATCAAATGATAAAGCTTTACTGGAGTACAAAAAACCACATAAGTAAATTGAGGTGTAATTTCTTCATGCAAAGGGAATCTTAATGTCTTAAACATGGAAAATCTGTCCAAATAAAATAACAAAGTTAAACAAATTCATTAAAACCCAAATGAGTTCTTATGGGAAGCAAGGTAGATATCAACCCAGGGGAAGCATTAGCAAGATCTCATGACATGGGAAAAAAATGCGAATAGAAAGGAATCAGGGTAGTTTTAATCATAATGCATACATATATATGAAAATTTTAAACAATAATATGTGACAATAAGCCAAATATCTTAATACAACTTTAAACCTTAAAGCTTAATCATATGTTATATTAAATAAACTGTAAAAATGACATTTGTGCTTGTCTAATAATAATTTTCAGAAAAAAAATAAAGAGTACAGCAGAAATTTGAAAGGAAATAAATAGATGTTGAGTTTGCCCAACTAAATGCATAGTTAGGCTCTGACCGTAACTATAGCAAAAGAAGATAATGTAAAGATATATCTGAGATCTTAATATTAAATATGGCATTTGTTCTTTTGGAAACTATTCCCGGATATTGATATAGACAAGCTTCATATTTCGTTACTATGATAAAAAACAGTGATGCATGTTTTAATGTTAGGAATATGCTCAAAAGAACAGAAGCAGTCACTGAAAATCCTTGAGCTTACTGGCCTTATGGGACTGTTACTGCAGTTAATTTAATAGTGGAACTGAAAGATTATACCACAGTAATTCTGAAATCACTCATATGAAATATGTAAGTTGCACATGTTTCTGTAAATTAAGACAATTATTGTCTAGAAATTAGCATTCCATTTAAAAATGCTCAAGAAAAATGAAAAAGAAATTAGGTTAGCTGAATTTAAGTAACCATTCCTCCAACTCTACTACATCATCTGAATTTATCTGTGACATGATAATAATGATTAATCCCTTGGTCTTCATTTCCATGAATATTTTAAATAGTTCATAGTCACACATATTCTTTTTTAAAGATTGCATTCAAATAGAATCCAAAAGAAAACTAATATTCTGATTATATAGATTAATCAAGCCCCGCTTACTAAGGCCTAACTTTATTAGGGCTAAAATAAAAAGAAATGAGATAATGTTTTAAAAGTCAAATTTCAAAAGCTGTTCCAATTTTAAACCACACCAAGTCATGTGACTTATACTTGCTCATCAATCTAAGTACATTATCACAAATATAACAAAACCTAAAAGTGTATTTAATGTTTTATTTACTGTGTCTTGTCTTTTTGCAAATAAAATTGTTTCTCTTAATCATTGTAGATTTTTCTGGATATGTATTTAATGATAGAGTCAGGAAAAAATACAAGAATTTTATGCTACCATAGACGTGAAAATTTTAATAAAGAAATAGTGAAACTTTGTACTTTATGTATACCTCATATTGTCATCTGGTGATCAAATACCTTTTATGTGTTATATCAGTTGGTGAGGCATATGAGTTAAATTATCCAGTATCCATGTTGCTAATTGTAAAATCCAGTAGAAATCAGAACGATCAATGGAGTTACAATTACCTGAAATTGTTTCCAAAAGGTATTTAATACATTTTTACTTCCATCTGGTGCAAGTTGGATTCTGTTCTGAAGCCACACAGGCCAGTGCTGCTTTGTAATCCTTTAGAAGTAGGGCATTCCAAACACTTTCTGTGATTACATCCTCACAATTTACTGAAATCACCTATTTCCACCATTTATTAGCAAAGAAGTTACAGCATGTACTTACTCAGTTCTTGGATAGTAAAGATGTAAAGATGTAAGGATGAGTCTGTAAACTGAAGAACTCTAACTTCCTTCTCAAACTATTTGCTCATACTGAACCTTCCTACACAATATTAGTGAGCTCATTCTTATCTCTGTGTGAGATGGTCAATACTGTAAAGTTACTGTGCTTCCTGCCTCATTTTTCTCCTTCTGTCCCTGTACCTTCTCAGGATGTCCTGAATTTTATCATCTTCAGGTTGTTTGATGTTAAGCTTTAATTCTCATTAAGATGTTTAGAACTTTTCTCTTATTACTTTAGCTTCAAAGCTCCCTTTTATCATTGGTATGGTTTTAATCTTTGACTTTTAAGTAACTTCATGGCAATACCTTCAGGTATCCATCTTGCCATCCTACAGCATCCCATGGAATATCCCAACATAAGCATAAGGTAAATTGCACATCTGTGTTTTCTGGAATGTGGAGATATAGCTAGCTATAATTATTATTTCTCTGTACACAAAATACCCTTCAGTATAGAAAAGTGTTCCTTCAGGGCACAAAAGCCATCCTGACAATTTATGTCTGGAGACATCACTATACGTTGAGAACACTGAGAACTGTTTTAAGAAAGATGTAATGCTTGAACTAACATCATGAAATAAATGTTAATAAGAAACAACAATGACAGTTATGCTATTTGAACTTTTGGATTGAGCAAACAGTAGTTTAATAAAGTGATGCCTAGTTCTATGGGATGGTTCAGGCTATAATACAGGTCTGAATCCAAATGATCATTAGTGAACAGTGAGTATTTTTGCCTATTCCCATTATGCCAGGTAATGACATATCATTTTTTTTTTACTCTGTTACTTCATATAAAAATGTGCTATCTTAAAAATATTCTATTTTGTGCAGCATATTTAGTTTCCTAATAAAAAATGTAATAAGAAGTCCAGAGTTGGGAATAATATTCCCTATATATATATATTATTATAGACCCTACGTATCATGAATTTATACTAACAGAAAGTAGATAGAATATATAGACACAATTGAATAATCTAAATGATTTTAAGTTACATTATATTTATAAGGAATGATATAAAATTGAAAATAACACATATAAATTAATGATTACAATACTACATATAAAGAGGTATGTTGACTGAGCAAAGACTATAATTTTTACTTTAAGTAATTTTAAACAGAAAATTTATGCATCTATCCATCAAATTCATTCCATAAACAATACATGGAAGACATTTTAGAAGTCATCTATTCAACACCTTCATAGATCAGAAATTTTTTCTCCTGGAGAGCCTGGATTTGGCAATGACATTTGATTAAATTACTTAAAAAGCAGGCCTCATAACCCAGGCATTCTGACTTTGTAGATAATATACTAGTGATACTAGTTCTTATTAATAATAGAATTCTCCTTTAATAATGTAGGTTGAAATACTAAAAGTTAGTATAAAAGGAGCATTATGATGAAAGTTATAGTTTAGACTGTAATTCTTACATCCTAGGTAGTTCCTCATAATCTGACAAAAATCATCATTTTAATCAATTGTTTTAAATTTACAAAGCACCATATAATCCACACGTAAAGTGTCCCTGTATACTAGTATAAAATAAAATCTTTACTTAGGATATTTTATGGACACTCAAGATTCTCCCCATTTTAAATCTATCTCCCTAAGATTATACTGAGTTGTTTATGGAATAATAATGTTAAATATGGTTTTACTTAGAAATGAAAACAACAGAGAAAGGAGTGACCTTAGGTTAAGGAACTGCTTCTAGAGCTCCAAAATTTGACTTTTAATATGAAAATATTGCTTAATACTGAGAATCCAAGGGAACTTGAGAAGGATTACCTTTATAGCCAATTACTTCAGGATGCAATTTGAATGATTGGATGTATGAATGAATGAAAATTTTCTTCCTTAGGCAAAAGTCCTTAATAAGCATTCTCTATAAAGCATCAAGTTAAAAACTACAGAACCCTGCAAATATTTAACCTTGAGTATAGAATATCATATGTTCCATCCCTGTGAGGATAGAAGATACGGAACAGTAAGTAATGTCGCACTAGTTGCTCATTTCATGTAACAGGCTAAAATTCATGCAAATACGGGCAAAAGAAAGATATAATGACTCAGATCTGTTGATAACTTCTTTTTAAGCTAAACTAGTTACTTCATAACTCCAATAAATGTTGCATCATTTCTGCAGAGAAAGACTATTAATTTCTAGAGAAACTAATAATATGAATAATATCATCTTCTTAAACAATAAGAGTATTAACTTATTGAAGACTTTTGTGTGACTCTGTGTGTGTGTGTGAAAGAAGAGAGAGACAGAGAGAGAGACAGACATACAGAGAGAAAGGGAAAGAGAGGGAGAGAAGGAGGGAGCGAGAGAGAGAGAGAGAGAGAGAGAGAGAGAGAGAGAGAGAGAGAGAATGTATGTAAAAGTGTGGGGTTTCTGTGTGTATGGGAGAGTAGAAGATTATATATGGGTGAGTGTCCCACACTAGGCATGTGAAGTTCAGTTGGGTTTCTGTTTCTATTGTTTTTCAACTTATATTTTGAGACTCTTTTCACTGAACTTCCGGTTTCCTTTGTTTGCTAGGCTGAGTAGTTTGCTTCCTTCAGATTTTCATTGCATAGCAACTGCTCTTAAACACATATACTTCTCCACATCCCCTGAGGTTTACTATAAAAGGAAGCAATTACAAATCAAACAAAAAATTACATGCTTACTTCATTGTCAACAAAACCCTAGTTTATTAATATAATTACAAACCTCTTAAAAAGCAATAGCTATTTACATATTATATATTATATCTTTAGTAAAATTCCAGGAAAGGAAGATTTTAAGTATTAAGATTCATGTAAAAGATGATCTGTGCAGGTGCAGAGGAAGGTATAGGTGACTTTCAGGGTAGCATTTGAAATGTAAAGGAAGAAAATATGTAATAAAATTTTGAAAAAATAAAGATCTATAGACATGAATGTAATTTTTAAAGGTCATCCAAAAATCATTTAATAATATAATCTTTTGTGGGATCAACTAATCTATATGTTTTATTATCAATGACTTTATAGATTATTGACTACAATATTTTAAAATATATAGAACTGTAACCATGTTATTTTATTTGAAAACCCTACTGAATGGTTAATAGCCACATCGGATTCCTTCATTTGTCCTGTTCATGCAATACATTTATAAGTCTTCTAAATGGAGAAGTCAGAATGCAGATTCCACTAATGTTTCCCTTTGAGTAGATAATGATATTTGGATGTTAAAAATTATAAAGCAGAACCAAACAGAAACAAAAAAAAAATTCTTCACTACTCATCAAGCTGATCAGTCCTTCTTGATCTGTCTCCAAACTTGTGCTTCTAACAAAGTAAGATCTCTGTTGATAGAGTGTTCAGTTTATACATGTGGGTTGAACTTATCTATAGAATAATGATATCTTTAGACATGTAACAGTTAACTGTGATTATCAAGGGTGGGTGAAGCAACCCTGTAGGATGAAGAGAGTTCCAAGAACAGGCAAAGGAGGTAGAGCCACCCCAGCTCCCATTATAAAGTGTCCCACAAAACTTCAGTCTAAACAACCATAGCATGTATGCAAAGGACCTAGCAATGACACGTGCAGTTTCTGTAATTGTGGTCCTGCTTAATTAACTATGTAATTTTCTCTCAGTGTCCTTCACATCTCTGGCAAAAAACAAAACAAAATAAAACAAAAAACAACCAACCAACCAAACAAACAAACAAAAACACACCTCAATAAATGATTCCCAAGTTTATTCTGCTATCATTACAAATTAGTACCTAGCTTAACTGCCATTAGAGAAGCCACCCCTGGCAACTGTTGGGACTAGATGCAGAGACCCACATTAAAACATTAGCTGGAGCTCTGGGAACTCCAAAAGTTTGTTTTTGTTTTCTGTTTAGTACATAGAAACTATGTATTTTTATTACTACCTGATAGTATATATGCAGTTGGTTATCCTTAATAAATAATGTTTATTACACACATAATTTAAAGATATGAATTAAATTTGAATTAGAAATATTTTGTCTCATAGACATACAGAGAATTCAGAATCTGAAGAAGCGTATCCTAGGTTTTTCAATGAAATGTGTTTTGCAGGTATAATACTTAGAACCGGCAGACATGCACAAATGGATTATCATGTGTAGCTGTGCACATTCAAACATACTTGTGTTTAAGAGGCTCTAGTGTCAAAACCAGATAAACAATGCCAAGGATTCTCCTCAACATGCAAGTGCAATCTTTATTGTATATGTATGTGTTTCTGTATGTTTTGTACATAAATATATAATGCATGTGTGCATATATGTAAATTGATATAGTGTAAAACTCAGAGGGTTAAAACTGTTTTCAAATTGAAAGATCTAAGCATAATTACATATTGCAAATAAAAATCTAAGTAAAATTGTCACCAAAGAAAAGAAAAAATAGCTAGGTCTACAACTTGAAACACTGGGAAGTACGAAGGCAGGTTATATTTCTTACTTCCTTTTAATTGGCAGAAGATAGATGAAAATAAGACAATTATTGAAATAAAACAGTCTTTAGAAAGAGTGTGCACCAACTTCATAGAACTAGTGAAGCAAATTACTGTAATATAATCTCATACAAAGTCATACATAAAGCTAAATGTGAATATGAATACAAATACCATAAAATACATCAAATTTATAAGTGGTAGGGTGACTATAATTTAGGCTAATAAAATTTCATTTTTAATAATTCCTTTTAAAAATTTAAAGCATGCATGTTTACATCCAATGTGTGTTGGTCATATCCATGCTCCACTCAATTTTTCTAGCTAACTTCCACAGCACAACATATCTCTAATCTCTTTACCAATGTCATGTCATTTTTAAAAATTCACTATATCCCATTAGCACTGACAATGTGCACATGCACACAAGGTTATCCACTGGGGCATGACAATCTACTGACAACAATTCCTACTTCCAAAGAAGAGTAACTCTTTTCTCAGTTGCCACTAGAGTCTTGGTTATGCCTAGAGCCTCTGGAGACTGTCACCCTCAATGCTGAGATCCTTAAGCCTCTACATCATGTGCAGATTAGCTGCTCTGACTTCATGCACAGAACAGCCATATCATATCAGGCGACAACACTGTTTCGCACATCCCAGCTTTAACATTTGGAAATTCCAGGCTAGCTTTTAACTCTACAATTTTACTCATTTAGGTTTAGAGAATTACATATATGTATACCATATTCAGACATTAAATTAGTCTTAATAATGTTAGGAAGGGAAAAACTAGAGGAAAAGAGGCAACTTTTAACACTATGAATTCAAGACTAGAATATTCAGTCTTCTCTATTTAATAATTAATTAACATTTCTTTAGTCAAATTTCTTATTAATCTTTAAACATCATGAAAGTTTTTTTGTGTTTGTAGTCATGTATAGCAAACAACTGAAACTAACACTAGATATTGCTTCTGGGACTGAATTTTTTGTTGTCCAGTAGTGATGAATACTATTTCACTAAGAGAGAAAGTACAACTGAAATGAAAATATGGAGTCCAATATGTGCATCATCTGGTTGTGCGTGATGTTTGCCATTCTGACACACACACGCACACATACATTGCTCTCAACACTTTTCTTTTTAAATCTCTACTTACAAGCTCAATTATATATATATATATATATATATATATATATATATATATATATATATATATATATATTCACACACACATACATATATACACACCTGGAATATTGTCTTCCAAAGCAGTGCACATTGATTTATTTCAGAAATTTTTCTAGGTGCTTTGAAATTTCGATTTATAATCATGTGATAGATTAATATTTGAATTCAGATTATGGTGAGTTTAGCATTAGCATAAGAGCATATTTGGCTTGACTTATTAAGTCTTATTCCTATTTTGACTTTCCTTCTGCTCAATGTTTTACTGACCTCAACATATTTTTCAAGTCATTTTTATTTTCAACATATGGAAAAAGATTAAACTTAATTAGCTTTTGCAACTAATGTGTTTCAATTACTATTTGGAATATATTTTGAATAACTTGAGGATTGCGACTTTTAGACAAAAGAGAAAATTGAGCTTGAAAGTAGAGATATGGAAAAGAAAACTGCTGAGAGCAATATAGATAACTAGTTTTAATATTAGAAAATAGCTTTTATCAAACATAATGGGGATAGCTGGAGAATCTCAAGTATTAATAAGTGACTTATCTATGCTTTTAAGAAGGAAGGATTTTGAAAAGCTCTTAACTAAGCTAAAGGGCACATTTGAAAAAGTGGATGAGAATCTCTACTGACTTTAAACATATGAGATAGTCTCTTGTGAGGGTAATTGACTGGTCTAATTAAAATGGAAAACCTTAGAGACTACCGAGCAGAAAGGAAATGGACATAGAGTTGAACACAGAATAAAGCTGTGCTCATCAACTGAATGGGAAAATGGAACCCCTGCCATCTCAAGGTCAGAACTCTAAGTCAGTAAGGAATAAGCTCACTTTGGGGAATGGGGAGAGACACTTTTAGTGCCATGAAGATAGGGCAGTGACATGTTTTTGTTTCTGAGATGGCTTGAATGGAAAAACATGACTATAGTAATAGTCATAATAGTAAAATTGATCAGCGTTCTATAGATAACAATGATTTTCAAAATCTCAAATTTCATCTATGGTTCACAGGAATACAATTCCAAAAGAAAGGGGTAAGAGATTGTAGGTTTGTGGTGCTTAGCCCTCACTGACCACCTGATGCAGCTTGGAGTCACCAAGGATGTAGTGATTGGAGGCTTCCTAGATTAGATGGGCCTATGTTTATGTCTGGGGGATACAATGATTACCGCATTAATCAAAGCAGCAGCATCCCAAACGTGGCTCAATATATGAAAATCCATCATACAAGCACACTGAAAGAAAAAACCCACATGATCATATCGTTAGATGTTGAAAAGCCTTTTTTCAAATTCAATCATGCTAAACGTCTTGGAGAGATCAGGGATACAAGACTCATATCTAGGCACAATGAAGACAGTACATAGCAAACCAATAGCCAACATCAAAGTAAAGGGAGAGAAATTTAAAGCAATACCACTAAAATCAAGACAAGACAGGGATCCCCGTTCTCTCGCTATCTCTTCATTATAGTAGTTGAAATTCTAGCTAGAAGAATAAAACAACGAAAGGAGATCAAAGAAATACAAATTGGAAAAGAAGATTTCAAAGAATCATTACTTTCAGATGACATGATGGTACACATGGGTGACTCCAAAAATTCTATCAGAGAACTCCTACAGTGGATGAACACTCTCAGCAAAGAGGATGGGTGCAACGTTAACTTAGAAATTAATAACTCTCCTATATACAATGTATAAACAGGCTGAGAAAGAAATCAGGGGAACAACACCCTTCACATTAACATAAAGTATCTTGGTGTGATCTAACTCACCATGTGAAAAGCTTTTATGACAAGAACTTCAAATCTCTGAAGACTGAAATTGAAAAAGATATCAGAAAATGGAAAGATCTTCCATGCTTATGGATTGGTTGGATTGACATAGTAAAAACTGTCCATCTCACCAAAAGAAATGTGCATATTCAATGCAATTTCCATTGAAATTTCAACATAATTCTTTACAGATCTTGACAGAACAATTTTCAATTTCAAATGGAAAAGCCAAAAACCCAAGAAAGCTAAAACAATCCCATTAAGTAAAAGAACTGAAAGTATCACGATTCCTGATTTCAAACTCTGTTATAGAGCAATAGTAATAAAAAACTGCATAGTATTGGTATAGAAACAGGTTGATAAATGGAATAAAATCAAAGAAATAACCCCATATGCAGGCTTAGATTTCTCAAAACCTACTTTAATTAGGGTCCTTTGACATTTCAGCTTCCCTTCTTTTCCTGTGAACTCTGTGTCTCCAAGTGGGCTGTCTTTTCTGGCCCCAGGGGGAGAGGATGTTCCTAATCCTGCAGTGATTTGATATGCCTGGATGGGTTGGCATCCAGGTTGTCCTCCCCTTCTCAGAGGAGAAGGAGAGGGGGAGAAAAAAGGGGGAGAAAAGAGGGGGCTGGCTATGGGACACTGGGTGGATAGGAGGCTGTGGTCAGGAGGTAACATGCCTAATCCTGCAGTGATTTGATATGCCTGGATGGGTTGGCATCCAGGTTGTCCTCCCCTTCTCAGAGGAGGAGAGGGGGAGAAAAAAGGGGGCTGGCTATGGGAGACTGGGTGGATAGAAGGCTGTGGTCAGGAGGTAACGTGAATAAATACGTACATTAATGGAAAAAGATTGCAGCATCTGCCTTGGGTGGCATAATTCTTAAGGCCGGGTCTCTGTACAGTATATGAGTAGAGAAAGTGAAGCAAACATTAGCATTTGTAAATCAGTTCATTGCTCTATCTCACTTAATCCTGAATGTGATTTAACTAGATACTTAAAATATTCGCTTCCTTGACTCCACCAGAATGAGGAGCTATGCAAGTAAAACAATTCTTTTTTTTTCTTAAGTTGTCTTCTTTGGGTGTTTTACCATAGCAACAGAAATGGAAACTTACAATGATGTATCACCACATCAGCAAACTTCCATTCCTATTCCTCCTCCTAAACTACTTCATGGAGAGTTGAATAACATGCCAAAGGTTTCACTCTATATTCATGTCTGATGAGTAGATATTCTTAAAATCATCACCATAGTCCATGCCATACACATGATCAAATCACCCTCAAGAATTCTCTGGTACTCTCCAAATTCCTATTGCTCTATGTATGTGGGTGGGCTGCATGCATATATTCATGTGTGCTTATGTGTGTAGGTATGCATGTGCATATGTGGGTAAACATACATGTGAGCATGTCACATAGAAGGGAGAGGACAAATTTTGGTCTCATTCCTGTGGGGAGGTGAAACCCAGGGAGTTTGCCTGTGCTTATCCCATGTCAGCACTGGGTTTCAGGGATGCTCTGAGACACTGCTCCAGGGGTAGGGAATGCACTCTGAGATGAGGGAAAGCCAGAGCTGGGTGCTTAGGCCTGCAATGAGGCTGGGGCTCATGGTGTCTCTGACTCTTGGACATCCAGGTACAACTGGTAATCACAGAAGAGCTGAGAAAGAAGTCCGGGGCTCGAAGGCTGGCCTGATCACTAGCCCAGGAGCTGCAGCGTAGTCCAGTGGTGATTGTCTTTAACTTTTCATCAGTTGTCTGAGAGTGCAGAGAGGCCTTCTATGAGAGATTTATCTGTGGCTCTGTAGGCAAAGGGCTTTTCCATGTTCCCTATGGCAGTGATAAATGAAAGAGATAGTCATGGTTCTAAACTGTTTATTGACTGCTCCTGGAGGAAAATGGATGCTTACCTCACCTCTCAGGGTGGAACTGAGATTACATACTTTGTGCAGGAAAGAATGTCTGGGTAGGGAAGTTTCTTGGCTAAGCCCTCCGGGGCCTCTAGGTACCTCATTAGCATGGATAAGTCAGTTCTGGGCCTAAGTGAGCACAGGTCACTAGTTTCCTTCTGTGGGGAGTGTGGCATGTGTTCCCAGCCAGGAATCTGGCAGAGAGCAAGGACACTTCAAAGTCTTAGGTGTATGCCCACTGAATCTCTCTGGTCTCAGTGTGCTCTACCCACCAAGCTTCCTGGCATGGTTTTATTGTCCCACAATTTCTAGGAATAATTTACTAGCTTTTGACTCAAGGGTCTCTGCAGTGGGACCTGAAATCACTGATTGGATTGTTTGCTAGCTGGGAACCCTTCAGTATACAGTTGTTCCCAATAAACAAATATTAGGATTATAAGTATGGTGCATTATGCCCATCTTTTTTATGTTTGTGGATGTTTGGAAGATTTAATTAATCCCATAAGAATCATCTGCACAAGCCGGGCGTGGTGGCACATGCCTTTGATCCCAAGCACTCAGGAGGCAGAGGCAGGTGGATTTCTGAGTTCAAGGCCAGCCTGGTCTACAAAGTGAGTTCCAGGACAGCCAAGGCTACACAGAGAAACCCTGTCATAAAAACAAAACAAAACAAAACAAATAGAAAACAAAACAAACAAACAAAGAATCATCTACACAGTCAACATCTGAAAATTATTCTTCTGTTTTCTTCTAGGGATCTTAAACTTCTGGGTCTTAATAAGTAATTAATATACTTTTAGTTGACTTCTGTTTTGATTATAAATGTTCCCTTTCATTTTTATACTACATAAACTTTATAGATATAAAATGATTTTAAATTTTGTTTAAATCCTTCAAGAGGACAGCGAATCTAAATGGAAGGTAGTAGAGGCATGTGTGAAAACTGGTCTGAACTGGATAAGAGAGAGAAAAGAAAGTAGAAAGTTATAGGGAAAATGTCAATCTGGAGTCCAAGTTCCCTTGGGTTATATGGAACTTTTCAGGCTTCTTTCCAGAAAGCACACCTATATTTTTCTCTGGCCCCATAGCCTGCGTGTCCTAGCTACTCAATAAATATTTGCTAATGATGCTATTGCTTATGTGCCCAGCACAAATTTCACTTCAGACAAATTTCATTTCTGAGCACTCTCTTCAAAGCAAGAAAATCTTTATGTTTTAAAGCCAGTATTACTATAAAGCATTTGAATTAAAGCTATTTGCTTTACATTTGATTTACCTATTAAAATACAATTTAACACAGCAACATATATAATGAAATGAATTTCTGAAGTAAAATCTCTCTCAGATTATCTTATCATACTTTCTTCTAGACATAAAATCTATTTTTTTCTATTGTACAAACCAATATATTCTATAATGCTTAATTCTTCCCAACCAAGTTCAATATCTCCTGTAAAAACAATCCCAAATAAAGCACAATGATATGCACTATAGGATGACTGCCT
This sequence comes from Mus minutoides, assembly GCA_902729485.2. Lineage (NCBI taxonomy): Eukaryota > Metazoa > Chordata > Mammalia > Rodentia > Muridae > Mus > Mus minutoides. Next base: position 22,377 of record LR751631.1, read on the forward strand.
TTGTCTGTGAGCCCATTATGGTGGTCTTTATCTAGACACACAAAATAAATACCACTCAGAAAAAAAATAGTACATGCAAGCATTTTTGCTATTGAAATATTGTCTCAAAACATTTCTTCATTCTCTTTCTCTTATTTGACATGTGTGCAAAATGTATAACTTTTTAAAATTTATTCTGTTTCTGGATATATAACAATTATAAATATTTATATGAGTTTATATTTTATATTTCTATGAATATAAATGTATTGCCTTTGTTTAATACCTAATGTGGCTAGAAATAAATTTGTAATACAAATAAAGATGACTTTCATTTTTAGTACTTTAAAATTCATTACAAAGTACATAAATCAAAATAATGTAATGCTTTCATGAATACACATAAATCTTTGGTATATATATATATATATATATACAAATGTAAGTTTCAACAAAGGTATATGATTATTTAATAAAGAAAGGGTAAAGTGATTGATTATTAAGGCAAGAATATAATAATATACCCTAGATAATAACTTTTAAATAATTCAATTGAAGATGGGTGGGGAAAGGGAACATTACCTGTATGTTTCTGGAGTCTGATGGAGGTAGAGAGGAGGTGGCCAGAGAGTGGAGGTACCCCTGGGATGGCAGGCTGCTCATGGCATGTTGGTTGTCTCAGGAGCTCCTTCTTGCAAGAATATATTCTTACTTATGAATTAAGCACCAATATTATTTTATCCTTTAAATTTACAATCTCGTATTGGGGTTCTAAACCCCAATAATAAAGACAAACTTGACTAGGGGTGAGATCCAAGGTCTAATTACATATTTTTAAAAATCATTAAACTTAGGGTAGTAAAATAGTTTGTACATATATGACTTTCCTGCAAACATTCAGGTTTTTTTTTTTTTTTTTTTTTTTCTATTTGGGGGATTTCTTCTAGTCTTTGGTTAAATATTTTTGAGAAGACAATAATGATAGATGTAGATATAGATATAGATGATATAGATATCAGATCTCTTTTTATTCAACTTTCTCTGAGCTTATTGAAACTCCCGAATGATTATGTTTATTGACACACTTGAGAAAATTTATTATATTTTTCAAAAAGATTTTCACCTCCTTCTCTTCCATCCTTTAGCATTTCCCTTACTTGAATCTCAATATAACATTAAATGTCTCGTATTTTAGTCATTTTGCTAAATGCAATATAAACAGCAGTTTTCCAATTTTCCAGTATTTTATTTTTCTTTTTTGGCCAGTCAGATCAAACATACTGTCAAATACTATTTGTGAGTCTTTCACTTCAGTTGTATTTTTCACCAAAGAGTTTCCATTTATTCTATTTACTACCAAAATTTCTTAGTTGTAATTTTTTAGATTTTTTTTTTATATTTAATATCATTGCTTTTTAATTCTCTCTCAGTGGCTACATTTTGAATAAAGATTCCATTATTTCTTCGGTCATGCTTTCTTTCAGGTTTTCCTTAGGTCTGTTTTGAATGGATTTGCTGTTGCATGTAGCATTCAGTTGCTTTCAGAAGCTTAGTTTTGTCTGGTTTTGTTTGTTGCCCAGAGTTAGAATTCCTCCCCTGTTTCTGTGAATGTCTTGTAATCCTGTTTAAAACTCTAGATTTTAAATCTAGCATATCTTAGCATATCTGAATACTGGTAACTTTCTAGGGATTTAAAAAGAAATTACGTGGTTCTTTGTGTGGATAGTGAGTTTGGCTTACTTAGTGGAGTCTGTAGCATTTTCCTGCTCTACAATGTCACTACTGCTCCCCAGAAAGCACTGTTTAATATGCTCATAGTCACACTGAAGGACCAAAGTTGTGGCAAGTCTTTGTTTGATGTTTCTTTTCCTTATCTTGCCCAGGTGTTAGGCTCCCTGATTACCAAGTGATTGTTCTATTGTTTTCTACAGTGCCTGGAGCAGGTACTACCCTATTAACTAAAACCAAACATACTCATCTTCTCTGAAAGGATGGTTGCCAAAGTTCTTGTTAGAGAATTTTTTCAGCACAACATAACCCTGCTTTACATTTCTCTTTCCCTGAATTCTTTCTTCTCCCTTTAGGCAAAATTTCTGTGTCAAAATTCTGCATGCTGATGCAAGTACTCTGGGAGGATCATGCTGCATGAGGAGTAAGTGCTTGGTGGACAGTGAGCCATAGGCTTTTGTCATTGTTATGAGGACCTATGCCACAGTAAAGACCCCATTCTATGGGTGGAGGCACAGTAGAAGGTAGTGTGCCCCATTTCTCAGATATACTTGCATTCTCCCACTTTACTCCCCATGACAGTTAAATCTGTCTTTTCAAACTTGACCTCTGCACTTCTCAAAGAAACATAAAAGCCCTCCTTTTTTCTTTGTCTCTGCTTCTTTCTAAAAAGTGTACAGATAATTTCTGGTACCGACCATAGCATTTTGCTATCAGGTTATTTCTTTTTGAAGGGAATGTGTCATTGTTCAACAACTGAAATGTTCTATAAATGGCTTTTGTTCCATTATATGATATTTACAGATTAAGAGACAATTTAATGTTATCACATAAAGTAGAGAACATAATCTAAATTCTTCAGAGTACTTCACGGTCCTCAATCACAGGGATAATCACATTGATGACAACCTATCTCTGAAGCCCAAAATTTCAGAAATAGACCAGATGTTTTCTTCTATAAACCCTAACAAACATTCAACCTCCTTTACAGGTAGGGCTTGCTAAAAAAAAAAAAAAAAAAAAAAAGACAGGGCCTTGATTGTTCTATGATCTACATTGGGGAGTCCATTGAGAAATTCTGCTAACAGTACAGTCCATACTTTCCCACTCAGACTAGCTTCTATGTATTTGCTGCAAGATCCTTTCAGCAAAAGTAGACATACACAAAATGGAGCAATAGCATTAATTGTGGGACTGTACCTATTCAGATAACAACAACAAAAAAAAGCTGGGACATTTCTACACCTTTATTATTTGTCTCCTGGATTCCAACACAAATCTGAAGAACATCCTTTTCTTTCCTTCGGTGATGTTTACTCTGAACTAAGCAAAGAAATCCTAAGAAGTACTATGAATGTAGTTATGGAAGGAAGCATATATTCTTACTAAATAAATTATGAAAACATTATTTCATTATCTGTTCAATATTTGTGTTAATGTAGTTTTTACAACTAAATACTGGTATATTCACCAAATATTTAAAAAAGGCTATTACCTAATAGATTTTGACAAAATTTACTAGCAAAATAGAAATGATGTGGTCAAGAAATGGTACCCATTTATTACCCTATAACCAATATAAAAGAGAAAACTCCAACTTTCTAAAGAGCAGATTTTTCTTTTCATTTATGATGAAACCTGTTCTTTTGTCATGAAAACATACATATATTGTTGAATATCAAACAAATCTAAAATATGCTGTTAAATGAAAATATACAAGTATGATTGAAAGAATGTTTTATCAACTACATATTTAAAGATTATCTTCATAAAGAAATCAAAAGAGCTGTCCAGATGTCAGTAGGGTTGGAGTTTAGAAGAATTCATGGTAATTTTTGTAGTCATCTGCAAGAAGCCTTGGTTGATTGTATTGTAAAAATATACAAAGGAAGAAATTACAGTAACATATATAGAGAATAAACATAGCAATAAACATTGATTAAAATATGAAACGTTCATAGGCATGATACTGAATACCTTTAACCTAAGCACTCATGACACATGGCAGGTAGATTTCTGTGAGTTGTAGTCTAGGCTGGTATATGTAGCAGTATTCTGGACTATATATTGAGACACTTCTCAAAGGTGTCAAGAATATTATATGTCAAAAAGTAATAGTTATTTTTTTTTCTCTTTATTAGATATTTTCTTCATTTACATTTCCCATGTTATCCAGAAATTTTCCCTTACCCTCCCGCGTCCCCGCCCTGCCCCCCTACCCACCCCCTCCCACGTAATGGCCCTGGCATTCCCCTGTTCTGGGGCATATAGAGTCTGTATGACCAAAGGGCCTCTCCTCCCAATGATGGCCAACTAG
>LR751631.1:26500-78763 GCA_902729485.2 Mus minutoides
AGTAATAGTTATTTTTGATAGCATCAGATTTGAAGTGTTTTAAACTATTCTAATACACTGAAAAGGTAACACAAACAAATCAGGAGGCAATTTCTTATTATTTGGTAGCTAGCAATGCTTACATATGATATTGCATGTATATGTGTTTATGCATGCATTTTGTGAACGCTTGATGAAGATTACAGAATATTTTCTAATAATAAAAGACAACAATTACTATTATTGAGTTTTTCAGGCATAATAACTTATTTTAAATTGTTTTAATATGAGATTGATTTCAATTTAGGTATCTTTATCAGTGACAATGCATCTTAAGACAATTATATATATATATATATATATATATATATATATATATATATATATATAATAAACAATTTCTATGTCTTGGCATTTTCTGACAAAAATGGTGAAGGTTTCCTGTAACAATCTGCATTCTGTAGAGCATATCTCCAAATGAATTATAATTATAGTGACAGAAATATTTTTGCCATCATATTAATTACAATAAGGGCCCTGTTTATTAGGTTGTTTTACTATTCGACATACAAAGGAAAGAGATGTATTTCAATTTGATTCTTTGCAACATTAAGGGATTTAGTTGCCTTTCCTCTTATTACAACCATTTCTATTATTTTGGTAAATATCTTGCTACCCTTTAAAGAATGAATATGATTGTATTATTCATATTTCAAACAGGAATATTTTCAGGATTTAATGTCAGTAAACATTGTTTCATCCATTGTTCAGCATTTTTTAAATTTGGTTTCAGTATATTTTATAGAAGAACATTTAAAAATCTTAAACCAGAATATATTAATGTTTATAATATCTTAAAGAACAACATCTTTTAAGATTGCTGACAAGGTATTTCACTAATAATACTTTATACATGGTAAATTCAGTGTATATGTGCTGTGCTTAAAATCACATTCTGAAAACATTTTGCCTGGAATATTATGAGATTTCACCAATATGGGAAGTATCCTATTTGCTTAATTTTCTAATTCCTCATTTGTCAAATGTGGATTTTTGGTGTGATACATAATTTTTCATAATTGTGGCCTAAATAAAGTTTAAGTCTATTTAATTCTCTATTTTAGAATAGGCAAGTTTTTGGAAGTAATAAGTAATACAAAAGTACCCATTAATTACTCTATAGATCCTGAACATGAGCAAAGTGGGTGGGACTTATATCACTTCTGCCTTAGTACAGAATGAGACTTTCAGGAAACTTACAAATATCGTAAGGCAGTATGAAAACATTCTAACAACAACAAAATGAAAAAAGATGAAATGAAATATGTAATAACTGATACGTTCTTTGGAATTGAAAAAGAGCTAAGAGTATTAGAAAATTTTCACTTTTTCTAAGACAGGTCATGATACTAATTGAATTTTGGCCCTGATTTTCTGCAGCTATTTGCATTGTTTTTCTGCGTACACTGACTTTAATTTAAAACTGTACTCAAGGCAGATCCAACATGATTAGAGTCTCTATACATTTTGCAATATTAGTTGAAAAAACAAACTTTATTGTAACATTTCAAAAGCACAAAAATTTCACTATAGGATAGTGCAGAGTAGTGTTGGATGGCAGCCATTAAATGATTTAGGATAGTGCTTATGTTTTGTTTATTGTAAGTAAATACTCTGACTTTTCAGTATGTGGGAAGGCTTGATTCCAAAGATACACAAATCCGTGCATGCTCAAAGACTTCACACAAAATGATGTAGGGGTCTCCAATTTCTCTTTACTTTTGAGAATTCTATAAATGTAGACAATGAAATATGGTCACATATAACCCAGTGCCCTCTTACAATTCCTCTCATATTCCCCATCAACACCTCTCCTTAATAATCCACTGAGTTTACCTAGTGTTGCCCAGGATTGCATTGGTTTGGACCCAGGCACTGGCTATGGAAATTCTGCTAGTGTGGTCACCTTCAAAAAGGAATATTTTTTCTCTTTTAGAAATTGTCCCATGTCAATAGTTTCACAATACATGGTCGTACCTGTAGAATATAAATATGTGATCTACCCGTTATTTGCTAGTATTCTGGTTTCCCTACTCTTTTTTAGGTCTTATATTGTTAACACAATTGCTTGACTTCATGAATATGTAGTCATGTCATGAATAGAAGAAAATTTTATACTAATCCTCTTCTTCCATTTCTTTTTTTTTTAAACCCTTTGCAATTTTCTTTATTTTTAATTTTTTTTATTATATCTTTTCTTAATTTACATTTCAATTGCTATCCCGAAAGTCCCCTCTCCCCTCCCCCCTCCTCCCTCCCACTCCCTGCTCCCCTGCCCACCCACTCCCACTTCTTGGCCCTGGCTTATATTCTTGCTGTTTTTTTATTTATTTTTTCCCCTTGAGATCACCAAGTCCTGGTTTTGGAGTGTTAGTAAGGCTGCTCTGTTTAGGGAGAAGAAATGAATCTCTGATCCTTCTGGGTCCTACATTGCTCCCTCCCTCTCCTTCCACAAGATTCACTGAGTTCAGTCTTATGTTTGACTGTGGGTCTCTGCATCTGTTTCCATCAGTTGCTGCTTTGAGCCTCACTGATCGTGATTATGCCAGGCTCCTGCCTGCAAGTATAGCAGAATATCATTAGGAATATTTTCCTTATTTGTTGTTGTTGTTTTGGGCATATTCATTGTATCCTAGGTCTCTGGGCCATACAGCATTTGTTTTTTGGTCCACAAGAGGCGTCCTTCACAAGAAAATCCACAGAATCAACAAACCTGGGTTGTTAGGGGTTTCCTGAGACTTAGGCAGCAATCAGGGAGTCTGCACAGATCTAACTTAAGTCCTCTGCATATGTGTTATAGTTGCGTAGCTTGGTGTTTTTATGGGACTCCTACAACAGGGAGTGATGGCTGCTTATGATATTTTTGCCTGATTTTGGGACACTTGTCTTCTTACTTGGTTGCCTCAAGCAGTCTTGATATGAGGGGATGTGCCTAGTCTTACAACAACTTGATATGATACATTTGGTTTATAGCCCTGGGAAGTTCAAGCCCTGCTTGAATCAGCAGCATTTCTTACCTAGCAGACCAGCCACTATTATAACATTCAGGATCCAGTGATGGTTTTTGCCACCAGCTCACCTAAAACCTGATGCTATGAATGTTGGTGAATATGGAGGAAGATTTCCTACTACACTTGACTTCTCAATGCCTTAGACCCAGGTTGGCTGGGATGTGCTTCACAGTGATATTATATGGTCTTTCCTCAAACTAAATTTCTTTCTGCTCAATTCCAACCGAAACTCACATTACATTATTTATTCTACATTGACCTCCTTCAGTTTTTGAGCAAATGTTTATATGGCAAATGTGGTCATGCCTATGACAGTTTCTGTTGTAGAGATTAATCATTTAGCTAAAATTAAAAATAAAAGGTTGTTTGGACAAAGGGCACAGTTTTAGTAGATTCCATACAAATGCGCCTCCTTGAATATATATGGGTTTATACATTGCACGTTTTGTTGAAATGTGTGAGCATTTCTCTTTAATGAACCCTCATCAACACATCATTACTTAGTATAAGGATACCTGACAATTTGAAAAATGAGAATAACTAAGTTATAAAGGATTTTACCCGAACTTTTTTTCAGATTTTTTTTGTAGTTTCTTCTTTTCTTAACACTGACATTTATGATCTATGTGAAGTTTACTCATGTGCATAATATAAAGTGTAGAGCCAACTCTACCTTTCTTCAAAGAACTGTTCGAAAGCATAAGTACCTGCATCTGTAACTCAAGCAGCAACTATAAATCATTAGCAGCCTTGCATTTTGAAAAATTATGTTCCTTAGTTCTATAATGGTTTCCTTTATTCTTTGATCATATGTGGTGTAGAGATACCATGTCGTTTTAATAAATCCATGACTTACTATTTTTAAAATATGTTCATAGTTAAAATTATATCACTTTTCCCTCCTCCCCCATCTCCTTTCAGCCACCCTCATAGATAGCACCCCTTCAACCCTTTCCATGCTTCCACCCACTTTCAAGCAGTAGGCTAATTTACATTAGTTATTATTATTACATATACATGTACATGCAAAAACATGTAAGTGAAAACTATGGAGTCTGCTTTTGCTGTTTTCGTGTTTATGGTTTCAGGGATAACCATTGTGCATTTGACTGCCAATCACTGGGATAGGCTAATTCTCCATCTCTCAGCTCTTATCCTAGTTAATATTTGCTGTATTACTTTGTCTAAGGTAGGGTACCCATGGAAAATTTCCCATCAATATTCTCATTGTCTCAGTCTTGTTTATTTAGCTATTTCTATGAGAGACAGGTTTAAAGCAGACTTTCTGATTCTCTGGATTTTATGATATTTCTGCCCTTCTTCCATGCTCTCAGATTTTGATAAATCTAATTTTGTGTCTCTTAAAACAAAGATAGGCTTGTAATCCAGATAATTTGAGAGTGTCTATGTGGTAAATTGTCTCCTAGTCAGACAAAACAAACAAGTAAATAAAGAAACAAGCCAAAACACAAGGATTTTGGACACTTAGTAAAATAGGAGTTTAAAAATGAGTAAATCTGAATTTTTAACAGCCATGCTAAAAAATCATGCATGCAAGCTGGGCATGGTTTCATCCACCTTTAATCCGAGCACTTCAGAGGCAGAGGCAGGCGGATTTCTGAGTTTGAGGCCAGCCTGGTCTACAAAGTAAATTCCAGGACAGCCAGGGCTATACAGAGAAACCCTGTCTCGAAAAGCAAAAACAAAAAGCAAAAAACAAAAAAAACAAAAACAAAAACAAAATCATGCATGCATAAAATTATCATACTACAGATGTATGCAAATACTCAAGTCACAGCAAATTTGCATGTAAATAGGGTTAGAAAGGATAAGTCTTGTTTTCAATCTGAGAAGAGGAAATATTCTCCATGTGTCTTTAAAATAAAAAGTATATATTACAAATAAGATTGTTTCTGGTGACTTCTCTGATTTGAAAAGTTACATTTCTAGCTGTTTAGATATTTACTTAACTTCTTTGGTTTTTAAAAATATTATTAAAGCTCTATCACACTGGGACAAGTTTTCTCTCCAAGGAACCTGTCTTTGCCACCTCTTAGTGATTGTTTCAAATTGTGTTCTAAAACATACATTATTGCCAAATAGACCAGAAAATGAATGATATTCATTACTGCATTACAATTTACAAAACAATATAGTATATAGTAAAATAAATTTAGAATAGATTTTATTTTAAATATTTTTAATAAAATAATTCAAAAATGATGAAAGTTGTTTTTATTACCTTTACTGCTTTTGAGCAATTACATACCTAAATTTATTTAAATAAATCATTAGCTTAATAAAAAATTCATATAAATATTGTTGATATTTTCATACTTCTTTGCTTTGTAATCCTAATAACAGCTTTTTCAAACATTATATAACAGAATAATGATAAAAATGGAAGCTGAAAGAAACATTTAAGTTTGCAGACTTCTTGCTATCAAGTAATATGTCTTCAAACTTATTGTATAACAAATTTAAGGCTACAAAATAAATGTTAGAATCTAAATAGGTCCATAAATGAAGCTGCTTCTGTGAGGCAGAAATCATGGAAATTTTGCTATGTAATAATTGAGTTCATTTTTATCATCTCCTATAATCTTATCACATTTAATTATTCTATATTTGTTATATTTTCCTGAATTTGCATGTAATTTTCATCCTGCTTAAGGATTGAATTTGCTTGTGGAAGGTTCCTGGCCCATGGAAGATTTTGTTTACCAGAGAACCTTGCTTTTGAAATTGTGTGGTTTTACATAGCTTGAAGATATACTTCCTTTTGTACATGGTCATGGCCATTTTCCCTAATTCAATTCCCATTATTTAAATCTTTCTTTCTGGGTTGAGTTAATTGTCTAATAGCTGAGATGCTATGTCTGTGAGTGTTGCATTGCTAGGTGGAAGATTTGAAACAATAATCTTTCATTCATTACCCACCCCATCCCTGACACCTTTAAAGATAGTACAGTTCAATTTGAATCCACCAATAAGATCTCCAAGAAAATCCAAATCCTATTACAACTACTCAAGAATATGAAATATGTTAATTTTAGGTTATAATGGAAGCAATTTAAAACAATTATAATATACTATGGTTTGAAGGTAACTCAGAAAGTATCCGATAGAAATATTTAGTTTAAGCATTAACATATAATATTTGATGATTTTTTGATGAATTGATGTATTATAGAGTATTTCCATAATATCACTATGCAAACTTTCAGACATTAAACTAATGTAGTTATAGCCTCTCAAACAATCTTCATGAGGATGTAAATGCTTCAGTATTGCTTTCTGATTAAGTCTCACATGGTTGTTATTAACTGAAAAACAAATTAATAAGATGATTTTCTAGTAAGATATTTTTATTTGTAAATGGTATTATAGTTTTATGTCATCAAAACAAAAGACAATTTCCCCATGGACTTTCAAAACCTATTATTCACGCTTCATGAATTTTATTATGAGGCTTGTATCTTCAGTGTTTCTATTTGCTTTGCTCAATAATGGAATCCATTGCTCAACTACCTTCCACCAAGGAGGTACTTCTTCAGTGTTCAATGATTCTATTAAGAGTGGTAACATTCAGTTCATGAAGTTCTATGGAGGAAGTATCTAAAATGAAAAGTCATTTTTTTTCCTGGTTACTGGAAATTGACTGAAAACAAAGCTATTTTCTCCTCCCAATCTTTTTTATTCCTTTTGTTTTTCCTTTAAGTGGTGCTTTAGAGAGTTTCACGTGGTAAATTTTGATCCTATTTACCTTCTTTTCCCAGTTCTTCATAGTTGCATGCCACTATCCTTCTCAGCAAACTTCATGTCCTTTATTCTTTAAAACTAGTTAGCTAAGATCCTAGTATTTAAAAAACAAACAAAACAAACCAAAACAACCAACAAACAAAGAAACCAGTTTGTCATGGCTAAATATTCTAAGATGTGTAGGCTTTGACTAGAGAGTGATTGACTTACCAGTGGCCCATTAGTACAGAAAATTGCTTCTTCCTCTCCCATCAACTAGTAGTTGCCAATACCTTCCTCACTCAGGATGCCATTATGTAGTCAACTTTCTTCCCCAAGCTAGAATATATTCTAGCTCTGGCTTGTTCAGTTTGTGGACATGCTGCTCCAAATGCTGAGTTCATCTGTGGAGCTGCACTACAGTGTCCAGAAGATAATGGTTTCTAATAATCCTTCCCGCCCCCAACTTCAGACTCTTATACTCATTCTAACCCTGTTCAGAAATGAAGTATATGTCTTGTTTGAGAGGTGTGGATATCTAGATGGTCCAATTATGGCAGAAATTTTTTTAGCCTTTTATTCTTATTTTGTTCAGATGTCAGAAACCTCCACCTTCATCAGACTGATAAACTATACAGGTAAACTTCCCTTTCCCCACCCCTTTTCTCTAGTCTATCATCCCTCTTTGACAAGCTAAGATGCTCTGAGTGGCATGCTATCTCACAAGGACATCCATTCTTCCCCTGCCTCTCCACCAAGCTCCATCAGATCTGAGACTCCTGAACCATACAGGTTAGTTTCCCTACCCCCACCCATCTTCCTTGCTCTCTGAGAATTCTGAGCTAAGCCAAGCTTCCCTGAGTAGCCTGCTATCTCAGAGGACCTTCTGGCCATCTCTCTTCCACTTTCATCTGATTCCTGAACCATACACTTAACCTTCCCTATTCCAACCCATCTTCTTGATCTCTGAGCCATCTGGTAAAAGCAAAATGCTCTGAGCAAAACCAAAAGGGCAATCATATTTGTAAAGGAAAAATTGCTAAAGCTTAAATTATGCATTGAACATCACACCTTAATAGTGGGAAATTACAATGCCCCATTCTTACCAATTGACAGAACATACAGGAAAACTAATTAAAGAAATAATGAAACTAATAGACATTATAAATTAGATTTACCTAACAGACATCTATAGAATATTTCACACAAACAGAAAAAGAATAAACCTTCTGCTCAGCACCTCATGTATCCTTCTCTGAAAGGATGTAGTCAGTCACAAAGCAAACTTCAAAAGATACAATTGAAATAATTCCTTTTTATCTTATCCTACCATGGATTAAAGCTGGACTTCAACAACAACTAGAGAGCCTAAACTCTCATGGAAATTTAACAACTCTATAATTAATGTTCTCTGGGTTATGGAAGAAATAAAGAAATAACTTAAAGACTTTGTAGAGTTCAATTAAATGACAGCATAAAATACCCCCAAATTATGAGACACAATGAAGAATGTCCAAAGCATAAATTTCATAGCTCTAAGTACTTCCATAAAGGAGTTACAAAGTTCTCATATCAGCAATTTTAAAGTACACATGAAAGCTCTAAGAAAAATAAGAAGCAAGCACACCAAAGAGAGGTAGAAGGCAGAAAATAACCAAAATCTATGCTGAAATGGATGAGTTAGAAACAAAGAAAACAATGCAAATAATCAATGAAACTGTAGCTGGTTCTTCAGAAAATCAGGGAGATAAGCAAACCCTTAGGCAAACTAACCAAGAGACGGGGAGACAGCAACCAAACACACAAACTCAGCAATGAGAAAGACAGGTAGCAGCTGACTCTGGGGAATTTCAAAGAATCAATAGGTTTTATGTTAAAAGATTGTGCTTCACACATTTGGAAAATCTTAATGAAATGGATGATTTTCTAGACAGATATCACTTAAGAAAGTTAAATCAAAATTAAGTAAACTATTTAAGCAGCCTCATAACCCCTAGAGAAATAGAAACGTTCATTAAGAGTCTTCCAACCAACAGAAGCCCAGAGACAGACGGTTTTAATGGAGAGTTCTACCTGACTTGCAAAGAAGATCTTATACCAATACTCCTCAAACTATTCACAAACTAGAAACAGGATGAACAGTGCCAAAACAATATACAGTAAGGCAACAATGAATGTCTAACTAAATGTATTGACTTAAAATATTTCCACTAAAATCAGAAGAGAAGAGAGGTATAGGAAGTATTGTGAAAGGGGGTGACCAGGAAGGAGGAGAGAGTGGATGGTAAAGTGAATAAGTATTAATTAATTAATTATAAAAAATCCTACAAATGGCAACAGAAGGTTAAAAGGTGAGCTGATTTATAGGTATAATGAAAAGCCATTAGGAATCAATTTACTACTATGTCCATTTAGCATCTTAATAGTAGTAGGACCTCCTCTAACACCTATTACCTATTTAGGCATCTGTTCTTAAGTTAATAATGGTGTCAGTTGTTGCTTTCCATTTGTGGAGTACCACGTAAATCCAATCAGAAAATGGTTGGTTATTCCTATAACGTTCATACCATTATTACACTAATGGTTGTATCTTGCCATTCCAATCATTATTATAACTCACAGGGTTTATGGCTAGGTAAAACTAATTACTAATTTTTGTCCTTTGTTAGTACATATAACTCCTTCTAGATCTAAAAATGCTAGTCCATAGATGTGAAGTTTTCAAGTCATCATTGGCTTGATTTATTCATGTTCTATGATCAAGTTTATAATAATACACTTGAATATACTGAAATTCACTATGGGTAATTTGGAAAGAAACTTACTCTGATTATTTCTTTGAAATATATTTGATATTTTGATGTAGAAAAGTAGTACATGATGCATACTTGGGAATAGAGAGGCCTCTAGGGACCTGGTAGTTAATAGGTGGGATGAGTGACTTTCATTGTCAACTAGACTAGATAAAGAATTTACTAAAGATCAAGTAGTTCAACACAGCCATAAGAAATTATCTTGAGTGGATCACATGAGATTGGAAAACTGACCTTGAATCTGGATCATTTGAATCAGAAAACCCACCCTAAACTCAGGACACACTTTCTAGTGGGATCCTCCATAAAAGAGCCCTAAAAGAGAAATTGCTTTGCCTTTTCCTTGGTTTTCCTCACTTTAGCTGGCACATTCTTTTTTTTTTTTTTTTTCCTGTTGCTGAGGTCTTCCTACAATGAATGTTATTAGGAATGAACTCAAGGATTCCATTGTAACTTAAAGACCAAAAACTCTCTAGAAAAATCAATGACCTCAGAACAAGATTGGAACTGATTTGAAATTTGATATGGACTAAACAGCTATAAGATTCTTGGCATTTCTGTCAGAAGACAGCCATTGTTGGGCTCCACAACATGTATACACACACACACACACACACACACACACACACACACGCACACACACACACACACACACACACACATTCTATTAGTTTCGTTCTTGGTATGACCCCGATTAATAATAAACTACTTATGTAGCAGATAATACAATTCAAAGAGATAAAGCCTGAGTTGTTTGCTTCTCATCATCTTTCTAATCTTTCCATATTATCTTACATAAACCATCAGAATGTGGATGCTAGAAACCATCACCTTAATTTAAATATAAAGGAGCCTTGGATAGTAGAAGAAAAGAAAATTAATGACAGAGACATCAAGCCACTTCTTTACGTGCAACTAACTTGAGGTTTTTGTAGTACTTTAGTATGGTTTTATAGATTCTTAAATCTCATTTGGTAGAAGAGAGTGATAAGGAAAAGAGTAAAAAGGGCAGATAACACTATTAAAATTCTAAGATAAAACTATTATCTACATGAGGTATGTTATGCATAAAATAATTGTAGACTTAATTGTGTGAGTGTATTACTTACAGTTTATGTATAAACTGAGAGCAAGATCACAGAAGAGCTGTCCCTACCAATCTTCTGCCAAGGTGGTATGGATAAAGTGGCAAGGCCCTCCCATCCACTTCCCATTCTCACTGCCTGCAGTCACCAGGAGTGCTAACCCTAGGGTTATGAAATGTGGAGAATGAGACCTGTCCCCTAATTGGTTATAGCTGTCAGGAAAGGTTTTCATTTGGCACTGTACCTTGCCATGTCAACACATTAGAGCTGGCCTTGATAGAGAAGGCATGCAGTAAAACTGCCCTAAGGGTGTAAGAGTTGTAGACGTTGCCCAAACCTTCATAGGCTATAGAAATTTGAAGACTGGACCCTACAACTTAACTGAGCAGCTCCTATGGTCATAACTCTGGAGGGAAGGTGAAGAGTGTGCGTGAGCATACCTATAAAGCATTAAGACAGGAGATCTGATCTTGCCTTTTGCTGATGTTGGTATTGGGTGGCCTAACCTGTGCAGTGCTGGAGAACTTGCCCCTCCTGGTGTAGATAAGGAAGAGCTGGCAGCTGATCAGCTCAGATACCACTCAGAACTAGATCCAGGCTTACAAATTATCCCACTCCGAAATAATATATCACTTGTGAAACATTGGGACATGTAAAAGAGCCGGTTTTGCAGTTCAAAAGCTGCAGGATCTCCAAGACACGGGGCAAGAACAGAATAAGTGGCAGGAGTCTCAATAAGAATCGATATTGACGCTTTCACAGAAGACAGAGTTTAAAGCAGATCAATGACACCTTGCAATGAACATTTGCAGGTAAGGATGCGAGTGAGGACAGAGGAATATGCTGTAAAACAGATGTGACACGTGACAGCTTCTACAATGAGATGTTTTCTATGCTTTGTTTTTAGTGTGTGTGTGTGTGTGTGTGTGTGTGTGTGTGTGTGTGTGTATGCGCTTGCACGCCTGTGTTTGGGGGGAGGTTCCCAGGGCAAAGGGTGGATATGAGGGGGTAGAGGGATGTATAGAACTGAGGTACATGATATGAAACTGACAAAGAATCAATAAAAGATCCTTTTTTGTTGTTGTTGTTGTTTTGTTTTGTTTTGTTTTGTTTTTCGAGACAGGGTTTCTCTGTGTAGCCCTGGCTGTCCTGGAACTCACTTTGTAGACCAGGCTGGCCTTGAACTCAGAAATCCGCCTGCCTCTGCCTTCCGAGTGCTGGGATTAAAGGCGTGTGCCACCACGCCCGGCAATAAAAGATTATATAATAAAAAAAGATTATATAATAAAAGAATCTTAAAAGTTTACTAGAAATTAAAAATAGATGCAAATGAATGGAGTTGTTTTAAAGGGTAAGTATTTTAAGTAATGTGGGATGAGTATATACTAGCAAGAAGTTCTAACTACACAGTCTCTTTATTCACCTCTGAGTCACATGAGGTTCTGGGATGGATTCATTGCCTGTTTTATTCCCATGTCCTGAAAGCATAGCTAGCAACGAGTTGACCACAGGGAATACTGGGTGAAATAATGGCTGTCCAAATGAGAATGAGCAATTTAGTGTGGTAAAAAGTGAAGATTCATGTTTATGTTCACTATGTCTTTGTCTCTATCTCCATCTCTGTCTCACACTTCTCTTCTCTGTCTCCCTCCCTCCCTTCCTCCCCCTTCCTCTCTCTCTCTCTCTCTGTGTGTCTCTCTCTCTCATTTTCATTTTCCACTACCTTCTTTTCTGTCTCTCTCGCTTCCAAACTTTCCCTCTCTCTTATGTTTTCCAAAGTCAATAGCTATTTAGGCATTCAAACTTTTTAGCATATATATTATCACTTTCAACAGAAATAAGCTCAAGGGTAAAATGTGTCTGGTATTGCAGGTTCTTATCTACTCTCTAAAGTATCTTAGTGTGCTCAGGGCTATGGAAGTAACAAAAAAGCTGCTAATGCCAGCAATAACATTGGTGCTGGGTGATAGAGGGTACACAGGGCTCTGAGGAAGGCAGAGTAACAGCAGGGCATGCTTCATGAAGGTATTGATGATGTCTGGATAGCTGTTAAATTGAAAAGTAGTGGGGTAAAGTAGGCAGGGGGCCATTCTGGAAACAGAATTGGATATTCAGAGCTAAAGGCACAGAAAATGTCCATGAGAAACAGACAGGGAAGGAATTTCTTTTGATCAGTCAGTTACACACATCCAACAGAAACTTACATTTGGTATATGATTAAATGATAATCAAATTATGAAAACAGAGCATCACCATTATGGAATTGTGATATGAATATGTATGTCATCAATATCAATATTGATAGTAATATGAAAAGGAGAGGACAATCCACTATTGGATAAATATAGCAAGCAAGGGAGAGGAATAGCAAGCATGGAAAGAAAGGAAATAAACTCTCACAATAACTGACAGAAAATAACTGTCATTTCTATGAGGCCATGAGGAAGGAGACTACAGTATGACTGAGTGTGGATGCACAATCATTGCACACATAGAAAATATTCATTGCAAAGGCACAGGGGCATGTGCATGGGGGGAATAGGAAGAAAGTGCCCAGAATGTCAGTGGTACCTAATTTGGGGGTGTGTGGGTGGTATAATAGGGACTTGAGCTTTTACAAGAACTAAACAAAATGACACTGAAGAAGACTGAATTGAAGACTTTTGCCATGTAGCTGAACTTTGACCATTATATGACATTCCAGAGAGGAGCCCTGGATGAGAAAAACCCACACACCATAAATCAGGAAAGAAAATGCTTTAAAGATCATGTTGTGTTTCTTGTATCTTCTATCAGAAACTTTTAAAACAATATTTCCTGAGATGGGATGGCAGATATAGCTTGGAGTTAGATACTGCTGACAGCTCTCTCAGAAGACTGGAGTTCAGTTTCCCAGTGCACAGAAGTACAGCTCCAGTGAGGGGACCAATAACTTCTGGCTTCTATGGGCACTGTACGTGCTATGCATATAAATTCATGCAGGCACACAGACATACACATAAATAATAAAAAAATCATATGACTTTAGAACAAATGGCAATAGTGATTATTCAAGTGATAAATCCTATATTCACTAGAAATGAAGATTTGATGTATGTCTAAGACACAACAAAAAGCACCAATTTGTTACAAAAATAGTATGAACATAATCTTGATGAAAGCAGGCTCATGAAATTATTAACTACAAATGCAATAGGTATTTCTGACTTTGGTTAAGGTGTTTTGGAAGGAATGGAGGAGTATTCCTCTTTCTCCACATCCCTATACCGCATCTGCTGACATCTGAGTTTTTAATCTTAGCCATTCTGACTGGTGTGAGATGGAATCTCATGTTTGTTTTAATTTACATTTCCCTGATGATTAAGAATGTTGAACTTTTTTTTTTTTTTTTTTTTTTTTTTTTTTTTTTTTTTTAGGTGCTTCTCAGCATTCAGTATTCCTCAATTGAGAATTCTTTGTTTAGTTCTGTTCTCCATTTTTAAATAGGGTTATTTGGCTTCTTGGAGTCCAACTTCTTGAGTTCTTTATATATATTGTATATTAACCCCCATCAGATTTAGGATTGGTAAGGATCTTTTCCCAATCAGTTGGTTGCTGTTTTTTCTTACTGACAGTGACCTTTGCCTTACAGAAGATTAGCAATTTTATGAGGCTCCATTTGACCATTCTTGGTCTTACAGCACAAGCCATTGGTGTTCTGTTCAGAAATTTTCCCCTGTGCCCATAAATTTGAAGCTCTTCCCCACTTTCTCCTCTATAAGTTTCAGTGTCTCTGGTTTTATGTGGAGTTCCTTGATCCATTAGACTTGAGCTTTGTACAAGGAGATAAGCATGGAATAATTTGCATTCTTCTACCTGCTATCTTCCAGTTGATCTAGCACCATTTGTTGAAACTGCTGTCTTTTTTCTACTGGATGGTTTTAGCTCCTTTGTCAAAGATCAAGTGACCATAGGTGTGTGGGTTCATTTCTGGGTCTTCAATTCTATTCCATTGGTCTACCCATCTGTCACTGTACCAGTACCATGCAGTTTTTATCACAGTTGCTCTGAAGTACAACTTGAGATCAGGAAAGGTGATTCTACCAGAGGTTCTTTTATTGTTGAGAATAGATTTTGCTATCCTAGGCTTTTTGTTATTCCAGATGAATTTGCAAATTGCCCTTTCTAACTCTGTGAAGAATTAAATTGTTTTTTTGTTTTTGTTTTTGTTTTGTTTGTTTGTTTGTTTGTTTCTGATGGGGATTGGATTGAATCTGTAGATTGCTTTTTGGCAAAATAGCCATTTTTACTATATTAATCCTGCCAATCCATGAGCGTGATATATCTTTCTGTCTTCTGAGATTTTCAATTTCTTTCTTCAGAGGCTTGAAGTTCTTTGAGAAAATCAACAAGATAGATAATACCTTAGCCAGACTAAATAGAGGGCACAGAGACAGTATCATAATTAACAAAATCAGAAATGAGAAGGGAGACATAACTACAGAATCTGAGGAAATCCAAAAAAATCATCAGATCCTACTGCAAAAGCCTATACTCAACAAAACTGTAAAACCTGAATGAAATGGACAATTTTCTAGACAGATACAAGGTTCCAAATTTAAGTCAGGATCAGATTAATGATCTAAACATTCCCATATCCTCTAATAAAATAGAAACAGTTATTAATAGTCTCCCCCCCCAAAAAAAAAGAACAAAACCCAAGACCCAGGATGGTTTTGTACAGAGTTCTATAAGTTCTTCAAAGACCTAATTCCAATTCTCCTCAATCTATTCCACAAAATAGAAACAGCAGGCACTCATTTTATTCTATGAAGCCACAATTACTCTGATTCCTAAACTGCACAAAGACCCAATAAAGAGAGAGAACAACAAAGAAAGAGAATGTCAGACCAATTTTCCTTATAAATATCAATGAAAAACTACTCAATAAAATTCTCACAAACCGAGTTCAAGAATACATCAAAACGATCATCTATCATGATCAAGTAGGCTTCATCCCAGGGATGCAGTGATGGTGTAATATATGGAAATCCATCAATGTAATCCACTATATAAACAAACTCAAAGACAAAAACCACATGATCATCTAATTAAATGCTGAGAAAGCATTTGACAAAATCCAACACCTGTTCATGATAAAAGTCTTAGAAAGATCAGGAATTCAAGGCCCATACTTAAACATAATCAAAACAATCTACTGCAAAACAGTAGCTAACATAAAAGTAAATGGAGAGAAGCTGGAAGCAATCCCACTAAAATCAGGGCCTAAACAAGGCTGCCCATTTTCTTCCTACCTATTCAATATAGTGCTTGAAGTCTTAGCCATAGCAATTAGAAAACAAAAGGAGATCAAAGAGATACAATTTGGAAAGGAAGAAGTCAAAATATCCCTATTTGCAGATGATATGGTAGTATACTTAAGTCACCACAAAAATTCCACCAGAGAACTCCTAAATCTGATAAAGAACTTCAGTGATGTAGCTGTATATAAAAATAACTGAAACCACTCAGTGGCCTTTCTCTACAGAAAGAATAAACAGGCTGAGGATGAAATTAGGGAAACACCCTTTTCAATAGTCAAAAATAATATAAAGTACCTTGGTGTGACTCTTAGGAAGTGGCAGAACTTTATATACTCTGAATTGATGAGTAGTTAATGTAGGAAATGTAAAATGAATTAAATTAAAATACTGAACCTTTCCTTGAGTAAATATAGGGATGTAGGCTGTGCCTTGGGCCCCATTAGCTCTGTTTCAGAGTTCTACATAAATTTTTCTTTTTATAACAAAGGTGTCTAGGGTCACCAACTACATCAAGTATCTCGTTTTCTCAAATGCATCATCTTTCTTTTATTTTCAATCAATTTCTCTGTGTTTTTATAGAAGAATAGAACCTCACAAAGCAGTGCCCAAAAAGGTTTAGCTGAACCTGAACAATGCCCCAGGCAGACTAGACACAACATGAAAAATGACTGCTATGCCTGAATATTTGCTCTGCCCTGCAGAGTTCTATGAACTCTGAAACTAGAGAAAATTTCCTGATTCATATATTCCAGGTTTTCCTAACTGTGGTAGAAGAATCTCTCTTTAGTCAAAGTTTAAGCAAATATTTGCAGGTACATTATGAAAATGGATATATCATTATGATATGATTTTGATGAATATATTTTCTGACAAAAGTTGTGTGTGGTTGCATTTGATAGATTGAAATTTTAACTATGTCTAATAAACTTTATTATACAACAAGGGACAGAGTTTCATACATTTTCAGACATTGAATGACCAGTAGAAGTGTATACATCTAGTTGACATACTAGAATGATCAATGATGGAGCACTATAGTCTGAACCTTTAATGTTTCTTCACAAACATGTTTTCAGGCTTGGTAAGTAGTCTGGAGTTGAGCCTTTGAGTAAGCTGCCCCGTGGAACAAAATCAGATCATTGGTGTGGTTAGCACTGAAAAGGACTCAGTGAATCTAACACCTTGTCTTTATTTCTCCTTGGTACCATGGGTCCAACAGCTTTACCTATCCTTATCATGTATAGTGTGAGGCAGTGAAAGGCAGCCTATTTTTTGGTCAAGCTAGTTTTAAACCCCAGAGATCCAGCAGATTAATCTGCAAGGGACAAAAGGAAGTTTGCCACATATTGCCAGACACTAGGATCCTGACACAAGGCCCCAGCACCATAATTCTGTGGCCTTTCATCACAGTCACATAGGCTGTCCAGACTCCACCCCACAGTTACCTTGCAACAGCCATGTATGTTCCTCCCCACAGTTAAATGGCAACAGGGAGCATGGCCCAGCCCACTATAAAAGGGGCTGTTTGCCCCCTCCTCTTTTTCTTGCTCTCTCTTACCCTCTTGCTCTTACTCTCTTACCTCTTATTATCCTGTTTTTATTCTTGCTACCTTGCTCCTCCTCTCTCTGTCTTCCCTTCTCCCCTCTCTTCATGTGGCCATGGCTGCCCTCTGCTTCTCTACTCTCCCTCTCTCTGTCTTTCTACAATAAACGCCTTAAAACCATGTGCTGCCTCTTCTCATAAGAGCTGCTGTGCTGGAGCAATGGAGTATCTTTCCCTCTAAGGAGCTGCCTGTCTAAACTCCCACCAGCAGGCCTCCTTGTGCTCCAGCCATGGCCTCCAGCCAGACCAAGCAGCCCAATGAGTTAGCCTCCTGAGCTAGCCAGATGCTCCTCCCTGCTTAACCTGCCAGAGCTCTCCTCCTACCCTTTTCCCTTTGGCCCTGGGCCATAATCCCCACCAAGGGTCCCCACCTGTTCTCAGCTCTTCTGATACATACAGTGCTTCTGGGATGTCTGAGACTGAGAACCTGTTGTCCCTGGCCTCAGTGTGTCCCAGGCACCCCAGAACTGGCTCTTCCACGTATGCAGCATCTGTGGTGCCCAAGAGTCAGAGCCAGACTTTGGCAGGTTCATGGGGACCTCAGACTACACTTCCCTCACCCTCAGAGAGGGATCCTGCAGCTTCTCACAGTCCAAGGCCTGCCTGGTGGGTCTGTGGGGTTGCTCACAGTTAAACTTTCTGTGTCTGCCTCGCCCAGCAGCCCTACCCCCAAGCAGACTTGGGACCTCATTTTTTGACCCACAAGATAGTGTCATAAGTATACACCCAAAGTCACTCAACCAAGTAACAATGAACTGTGCACTCTAGATTACAAGCCAAAATAGAACTTTCCTTATTTAAAAGTCTCATACCTCTGAGAGAGTATTTATTTTTGTTTTCATTTCTTTGGAAGGGATCTTAGTCTTTACCTTTGCTCTGCATGGTCCTCCTGCTTCAGCTTCCCCATCCTGGGATCACTGTTGTGAATCATGATGCCTTGACAACTCACTTAGCTTGTAATAGTGACATAAAATGAACTAAAATATTAGGCGTGAAGATGTAATGAGTTCAACTCAGACTTATGACCTAGGAAGTAAAGGTAGGAATGAGATGCTAGAAATGTAGGGTTGGCAAGGTTGTGCCTTTGAATAGATGAGAAAAATCCAGCCACTACACAGTGGGAAGGAAGAGCACAATGCTGCATGTGCCTGATATAATACTGGTAGATGAAAAACAGAACTGGGGTGTTGGATTAGGGTGTCTCAATAATTTTCTTGGCTGAGAAATTCACAAATGCAATATGTTTGCATTTGACTCTCTCCTACACAGATACTTGTTTATTTCTTCTGATATAAGATTTAGCAATACTGGTATTGGAGTGAAGGCTCAAAACTGAATACCATAAACTAATATTGCAAAGTAAGTGATTTGATTCTCTGCCTTTGTATAATACATCCATAACAAAGTGGTTCACAACTATCTATAACCTTAGTTCCAATGGAATCTGATGCCTCTGGTCCCCTAAGGTACATATGCACACACACACACACACACACACACACACAAATGTATACTTAATCATTATTTATATTGTTAATATTTTACAAAAAGACAGAGAAATATAAAGAAAATATTCTGTGTGAATCAAATAAATGGTCTCTGAAATTACTACAACTCTAAAAGTGCAGAGATTAACTGCATTAATGAACAAGTATTGTAGCTTTCTTCAAATAAAGCTTAATTGACCTAAGCTACAAGACATATTCAACTCACAGGGTACAGTTGTCATAGATGAGACATGTGTTCCTTTCTCCAGGTGTCTACAATTATCTAATTAAACTAAAATTCTTCTAATATGTACTGTCATTTTGTATATTTAAGTATATTTCTCTTATAATTAATGAGGAAGTTCACAGTGGCAAATAAGTCATCCAGTGCCTACTAACACTCATCAAATAGTCATTTATTCACATAATATTTATTGATTTTCTGTTTTTTGTTTTGTTTTGCTTGTTTACTTTCAATTTTTTTATTAGATATTTTCTTAATTTACATTTCAAATGCTATCCCGAAAGTTCCCTCCCCCTTCCCAACGCCCTGTTCCCCTTCCCACCCACTCCCACTTCTTGGCCTTGGCGTTCCCCTGTATTGGGGCATATAATGATTGCAGTATCAAGGGGCCTCTCCTCCCAATGATGGCCTACTAGGCCATCTTCTGCTACATATGGAGCTAGAGACACAAGTTCTGGGGGTTCTGGTTAGTTCATATTGTCGTTCCTCTTCTAGGGTTGCAGACCCCTTCAGCTCCTGGGGTTCTATCTCTAGATTCTCCAATGTAGGTCCTGTGCTCCATCTTATGGATGACTGTGAGCATCCACTTCTGTGGGAGACAGCTATATCAGGGTCCCTTCAGTAAACACTTGCTGTCCTATGCAATAGTGTCTGAGTTTAGTGACTGATTATGGGATGGATCCCTGGTGGGTTAGTCTCTGTATGGTCCATCCTTTCATCTTAGCTCTAAACTTTGTCTCTGTAACTCCTTTCATGGGTATTTTGTTTTCTATTCAAAGGAGGAATGAAGTAACCCAATCACAAAAGAAGTCATTAGATATGCGCTCACTGATAAATGGATATTAGCCAAGAAACTTAGAATACCCAAGATACAATCTGCAAAACACAAGAAAATCCAGAAGGAAGACCAGCGTGTGGATACTTCATTCCTCCTTTGAATAGGAAACAAAATACTCATGATTTTCTGTTTTACATCGAGCAGATATGCCTTGATAATGAGATCATAGGAATAATAAAGGCGCAGTTTCCAGAAAAGTTATAGCTTATTGAGATTGTGACATGTTTGATATGGAAGAGGATATTTGGAGTACATTTATCAAAAAGGGTAGAAACTTTCTAATGTACATGGTGGAGTGGCAGACTATGTTGTAGAAAATACACATAAAAATCAGAGTGTGGGAGTTTAAATAAAGGCCCCTCATCTGGTCTCCTTTTATAACCTATGTAGGGTTTAACAATTGGCTTGGCTTGTACATGACAAGACATGTTCATTTTTTTTTTTTTTTTGTCAGGAGATATTTTTAAAAATGCTGATATGGAACCTAGAACATTTGTTTTCTAAATCTCTAAATAATCGTATTCTGAAAGAAAATTTCATTGTAATAGAATTGAGAGATATATCCTATAATGTTAGTAAATTACTTTGTCATCACTCCCACCCTTGGATATGATGACAACATACTCTTTTTTAAAAACATGATAAGGGCTATGCTAGTACATCATCTGTAGATCACTTGCCTAGCATATTTGAGGTCTGAAGATTGATTACAAACATAAAAACAAACAAACAAACAAACAAGCACATATATATATAGTTGAGATAATAACAATTTCTCATCAGGGTGTCCAAAGAATAATGTATTGAAAAGCTTGAAATATTTCATAATGTCACTGAAGTGCTTTGAAAGAAAAATGAGAAAAAGAAACTTGAGGGCTAAAGTGCTCCATAAAGCATTTCACAGTAAAAATGATGATAGCTACAGTAAAATAAAATAGGATGGTAGCCAGAGTGAAGATTTACTGCAACTTCTCAAACAATAAAATAGAAAAAGAGTGGGATTTTTTTTCTTATATGATAGTTCAGCAGCCTTCCTATTTTTCTTTCTGTTATTGTCAAAAATAAATCCTTCAGTATTTTTAGGTATGCCGCTTGGTCATCATTACTGCAGCATTATAACCTGGGATAATCGAGATCCCTGAAGCCAAACACTATCCATGTTTTTAGATCAAGAATGAGAGAATGATTCTTGCAAATGTCATTTCTTATTTATTCCTATTAGAGTACCAACTACACGTGACCTCTAATTCCTGTACGTTTTGCCATAGAGGAGTCCAAGTGGTGAGCATGGAGAATGTGCAAGTACACAGAGAAATGGGCACGGAGATGGTAAATTTTTACTGTCCAAGGGAGAGAATCAAGAATTACTATGGAAACACATAGCTGGATCAATTTTTGAGGGTCCCTAAGAAATGTTGAGTAGACAAGGAAAGCTCCATCCTGAATGTGTGTGTTACGATCCCACGGGCTAAGGCCCCAGAGTGAATGAAAAAGTGAAAATGAACAGAGTACAAGCATTCTTCATTCTCTGTTTCCTGATTGTGGGTGCAACATGATAACCACTTCCTGCTTTAAAAACATAAATAGATAAGATGAAACACAAACCTGGTCTAGAACACCTGTAACCCAAGCACAGAGGAGACTGAAACAGAAGGACCACTGCCAAGGTTGGAAGCTTATCTAGCTTGAATATCAGGTTCAAGGCTAATCAGGGAAGCACAGCAAAATCCTCTCTCAAAACTCAGCAATAGAAAGAATGAATGAAAGAAAGAGAGAAAGAGAGAAAGAGAGAAAAAGAGAAAGAGAGAAAGAGAGAAAGAGAAAGAAAGAGAGAAAGAAAGAGAGAAAGAAAGAGAGAAAGAAAGAGAAAGAAAGAGAGAAAGAAAGAGAGAAAGAAAGAGAGAAAGAAAGAAAGAAAGAAAGAAAGAAAGAAAGAAAGAAAGAAAGAAAGAATCACTATAGAGGTAGATTAAGGATATTTTCTTTCTAGTTGCTTCTTTATACCTGAAAATTATTTAGAGAGTTTATGTGATTAAAATTGATTCTTAAAAAGTAAGAAGATGAAAGTCTAATTATACTGGTTTGTTGAATAAAATTCCAGCTTAGCTTTTGATCCTGTTTAATCTCTTTTCAGCTTCCATAGATTATTATTTAAGCATGTGATGAGAATTACATTCAGTGCTTCATTTAGCAGCTGTGTAGCACTTGGTTAACCTACATGTATATGCATATACATATACCAAATATATATATATATATATATATATATATATATATATATATATATATATATATATATATATATATAAAATGTGTTTGTTTGTACATATAAGATATGTATTACTTTGAACAATAAATAGTGATACTATGGTTACTGAAACCACAAATCAAAAGGCTTTGATTTTATCTGTGCTCACTTAGCATCTTTGGAGTAAAGCATTATCTTTGTCAATTTGTTATTTCTCAGGAAAGGCTGTTTTGTCATGTTAACAACAATTCAAACAAATGACTGCTATGACAATATATCTGTATTAAGAAATTGTGAAGTTCCCATTTGTTTTAAATGTATAATAAATAGTCCTCAACGCTTCTGTAAGTCTGAGGACCCCATGCCTACTGATGGTCCTCTCTTGTGCCTCTCATGTCAGTTCCTTTTATTATTGCACCACCAGCAGTGAGACCCTACTGAGCTGATTTGAATAGAATTTTCAAAAAGGTGCATTCATTTTTTCTGATACAAAACATTTGAAAGGAAACTAATATATTTATCATCTATATATTTTTGAAAGCTGTTTTATTATTTTAATTCTTTTTTCCAATTTTTATTAGATATTTTCTTCATTTACATTTCAAGTGTTATCCAGTAAGTTCCCTATACCCGCCCCCCTTCAAACCCTGATCCCCTACCCACCCATTCCCACATCTTGGCCCTGGCATTCCGCTGTATTCGGGCATATAAAGTCTCCATGACCAAGGGACCTCTCTTTCCAATGATGCCCAACTAGGCCATCGTCTGCTATATATGCAGCTAAAGACACGAGCTCTGGGGGTACTGATTAGTTCATGTTATTCTCCCTCCTATAGGGTTGAAGACCCCTTCAGCTCCTTGGGTACTTTCTCTAGCTCCTTCCTTGGGAGTCCTGTGTTCCATCTAATAGCTGACTGTGAGCATCCACTTCTGTGTTTGCCAGGCACTGGTATAATCTCCCACGAGACAGCTATATCAGGGCCCTTTCAGCACTATCTTGCTGGCATATGCAATAGTGTCTATGTTTGGTGGCTGATTATGGGATGGGTCCCCCGGAGCCGCAGTCACTGGTTGGTCCATCCTTTTGATTCAGCTTCACACATGATCTCTGAAACTCCTTCAATGTGTGCTTTGTTCTTAATTCTAGGAAGGGGCGAAGTATCCACATTTTGATCTTCCTTCTTCTTGAGTTTCATGTATTTAGTAAATTGTATCTTGGGTAGTCTAGGTTTCTGTGCTAATATCCACATATCAGTGAGTACATGTTATGTGAGTTCTTTTGTGATTGGGTTACCTCACTCAGGATGATGCCCTCAAGATCCATCCATTTGCCTAGGAATTTCATATATTCATTGTTTTTAATAGCTGAGTAGTACTCCATTGTGTAAATGTACCAAATTTTTTGTATCCATTCCTCTGTTGAGGGACATCTGGGTTCTTTCCAGCTTCTGGTTATTATGAATAAGGCTGCTATGAACATAGTGGAACATGTGTTCTTATTACCAGATGGAACATCTTCTGGATATATGCCCAGTAGAGGTATTGCAGGATCTTCTGGTAGTACTATGTCCAATTTTCTGAGGAACCACCAGACTGATTTCCAGAATGGTTGAACAAGCTTGCAGTCCCACCAACAATGGAGGAGTGTTCCCCTTTCTCCACATCCATGCCAGCATTTGTTGTCACCTGAATTTTTGATCTTAGCCATTCTTACTGGTATGAGGTGGAATCTCAGGGTTGTTTTGATTTGCATTTCCCTGATGATTAAGGATGTTGAACATTTTTTCATGTGCTTCTCAGCCATTTGGTATTCCTCGGTTGAGAATTCTTTGTTTAACTCTGTGCCCTACTTTTTAATGGGGATATTTGATTTTCTGGTGTCCACTTTCTCGAGTTCTTTATATATACTGGATATCAGCCCCCTATCTGATTTAGGATTGGTAAAGATCCTTTCCCAATCTGTTGGTGGCCCTTTTGTCTTGTTGACAGTATCTTTTGCCTTACAGAAGCTTTGCAACTTTATGAGGTCCCATTTGTCAATTCTTGATCTTACAGCACAAGCCTTTGCTGTTGTATTCAGGAATTTTTCCCCAGTGCCCATATCTTCGAGGCTTTTCCCCACTTTCTCCTCTATAAGTTTCAGTGTCTCTGGTTTTATGTGGAGATCCTTAAACCACTTAAACTTGACCTTAGTACAAGGAGATAAGAGTGGATCAATTCTCAGTCTTCTACATGATAGCTGCCATTTGTGCCAGCACCATTTGTTGAAAATGCTAATTCTTACAATATTCAATATATTTCAGAACAAGAAATATGTAATAAGGGGCTGACTAGTAGGAAAAATATAAAACCAACCATCAACTTTTTACCTTTTGTGTTTTCCTGACTTTTTTTTTTTTTTTAAGAAAAAAAAGTTTGGTGTTGCTCATGCGGATGGGAAATTTTCTAAGTATTCTGGGGTGGATTTGAAATCATGTAATTCTTCTATTTCTGCTTCTTGAATTCTGGAAAAAGGTATGATTCATAATGTCTGCTTATAAAACCCTTAAATTCTTCAGTTAAATATTTTTTGGAAGATTGAATTTTCAATCTTTGTTAAAGAATCATAAATCTAAAGAATTTAAGTATCTTTGAAAATAGACACATGTATAATAACAGCATCAATGTTATTTCTTCCAAAATCTTCATCTCTCATTTTTGTTAATACCCTCTCTTGTCTTTGCAGTTTAATGTATACAAACAGTGTTTTCTTATCTATGGGCACTATACTATGTGCTGACCAACCAGAACTTGCTTATAGTTTCAGAAGCTTAGTCCATCTTGATGATAGCAGAGAGCGTGCAGCATGTATGGAGCAGCTACATCCTTATCATCAGGCTGAGATATACACATGCTCGGAATGGTTTGAGCTTCTAGAAATTTCCAATTCTGCTCTGAGTGATATACTTCCTGCGACAAGGCCATATCTAGTCCAAGAAGGCCACATCTTCTAATCCTTCTCAAATAGTGCTACTCTCTTGTGACTAAGCATGCCAATATATGAGCCTCTGGATGTCATTCTTATTCACATCATTATATATATTTCCCTTGGAGTTCTTAAAAGTACCTGATTTATTACTTACTCTTTCATGTCTTCATACTGATGTCTAAAGCTGAATTCCAACCATTTCCCTTTGGTTTGGATCTGTTGAAAGGACTGAAGAATGAGTGGACTTATCATATGGACTCAATTAATTTAATTGATACAATATATTTAATCTGTTCTTTTCTTTGAATTTTTGTTTGCTTTTATTTATAGAATAGTTAATATATTGTTTAGCTATATTTATTTATTTATTTATTTATTTATTTATTTATGTAATTAAAATATCTTATAGCCAGTGGCTGTGAATTTTTGTCTTCCTATTTAAATTAATATTTATTTTATATCTTTATATCCCATTTACAAACATTATTATACTGCTAATACTTTTTTTTGTTTTGTTTTGTTTTTGTTTCTGAGACAGGGCTTCTCTGTGTAGTCCTGCTGTCCTGGAACTCACTCTGCAGACCAGGTTGGCCTCAAACTCAGAAATCCACCTGCCTCTGCCTCCAGAGTGCTGGGATTAAAGGTGTGCACCTCCACTGTCAGGCCCTCTACTGATAATACTTAACTGATATACTTTGACACTTCTCTTGAAGGTTAGTTACAATGCATGGATTTGCCTTATTTTTTCACCAGATAACCAAGAATACAGGAATCTAAGCTCCTGCAAATCTAATTCTTAGTTTCACTTCTCTAGATTATTTTTGTCCTATGAATTTGAAAAAGAAAACTGCATTAACAACAACAACAAGAACATTTCATTTTGGAATAAACATTTTCTTCCTTTTGAGCTGTGTCTTGCTTCTTTCCCCTTTAAGGGCATATTTGCAATTGTGGAGTTGAGGGTATTTTTGCTTCCCCCATAAATTGAGTGATTAAGCTGTTGTAATCCTACTTCTATGAAGAGCAGTTCTCACTGGAGTCAGTTTCTCAGTGGGTGAAAAGCCTCCAAACAAAGTCAAAGCTGCTTAGGATGGAAATACTCACAGAAAAATGCCTCTTCATAGCTCTATGTATTTCTCTGGAGTCCAACTCTCATTTAGTATTTGGCCTTGGCATACTGTTCTTTTCTTGCCAGTTGAAAGATATGTTTAAATATTGTTTAAAATGTATCTAATAGTCTAGTTGGTTTTAATAAAAGGAGACAAGAGTGTATCTAGTCTAGTAAGCTATAGGAATCCAAAGCCCAAACCTCTAGTTAAAAATATTAATTTTACTTCTTACTGTAAATGCTAATAATAATATGTTATGCACTTTAGAATAGGTCTATAGGAATAATTCTCTAGCCGAGAACTAATTAACATACAGCTGTATGCACTTAATATCTATTTTGAAGTGACATACTTTCTCTCAATAATTTTATTTCTTAAGTGCACATCAAGTAGTTTTACATTGAAAATAAGATAAAATGATATTCTTTAATATAACACTAAATTTTATCAATTAAATGATACTTATTGGTCTATCTTGCATAGAAATATCCCAATATATGTCACTAAGTAAAATCTGCATTTTATCTTTATTTCCATATACCTCTTATGGCCAAGAAAAATTATGAGTGAAAGATTTTGTGGCTGGGATTCTATCCTCATCCCTGCATTGGAAATCTTCCGTAGTTATAGATGCTGACTGTTTTATGTTCCATATCTCATATTGTTAGGATTCTTAGCTAAGGTCATCCTTATAGGTTCTTAGACATTTCCATTGTTCTAGTTTCTCCTAGAGATATACTCCTAGTGATTTCAGTTTTCTCTCTCGGTTCTCTCTCCTAGTTGTCTTGTGCTATCTTCTCCATCTCCTTCCCATCCCCACTTTTTTTATTAAACAGTTCCCTTCATCCACCTACTCAAGATTTCTATTTTATTTCCCCTTCTCACTGAGATTCACACACCCTCTCTTGAGCCCTATTTGTTACTTGGCTTCTTTGGGTCTGTGGGTTTAACATGGTTTTCCTGTACTTTAAGGCTAATATCCATATATTTCTGTACTTATACATGATTACATATCATGGTTTTCTTTCTGGGTCTTAGTTATCTCACTTAGGATGATTTTTTCTAGTTCCATCCATTGGCATGCAGATTTCATGATATCAGAATTTTCAATAGCTAAATAATATCCCATTGATTAAATATATCATCTTTTCTATACTATTTTTTAGTTAAGGCACATCTAGGTTGTCTTTTATTCTTGACTATTACAAGGAAAGATGCTATGAATATAGTCAAGCAAGGATTCTTGTGGTATGGTTGAACATCTTTTGGGCATATATCTAAGAGTGATATGGGTATGTCTTGAAGCAGAACAGTATCCAACTTTCTGAGAAACCACCAAATTTATTTCCAACATGGTTATAAATGTTTACTATCACACAAGCAATGGAGCAGAAATTGAGTAAATAAGCAACCAATGATTGGCCCAACTTAAGTCCCATGCCATGAGATAAAGTCCACCTCTGTGTCTGTTAAATAATATTGTGATATGCTTGTCAACAGGAGGTTAGCATAACAATGACTTGAGTGGCTTTATGAAGCAGCTGATGAAACAGATGCAAAGACGCACAGCCAAATATTAAGCAGAACTCAAGGAATCTTGTAGAAGAAGGGGAGGGGGAGGAAAGCTTGAAAAACCTAGTTCAGGACACACATGAAAACCTATAGAATCAATTAATATTCATCCATACTGCCTCACAGAGACTGAACCACCCATCAAAGAAAATGCATGAGATAGACCTAGACCCCCCTATACATAAGTAACAGATATATAGGTTGATCCTCATATAAGACCTCTAACAGCAGGAGCAGGGACTGTTTGTAAATCTGTTACCTGCCTTTAAATCCCTTTCTCTTATCTGAATGGCCTACTCTAATCTCAATAGAAAATGCACCCAGTCCTACTACCACTTGATCTGCCAAAGGAAGTTGATATCCATGGAGGTCTCCCCTTTTCTGAGGTGAAATGTAGCAGGGGTCATAGGGGAAGAGGAAAGGAGAGGGAAGGCATGGGAGAAGAGGAGGGATGAGAAGCTCCAATCAGGATATAAACTTAATTAAATAATAAATTAATGACAGAGAAAGAAGAAATCTGCCTGTTACACTTCAATTAATAACATTGAGACTTTTTTCTTCCATTTTTTATTAGATATTTTCTTAATTTACATTTCAAATGCTATTCCAAAAGTCCCCTCCCCCCTCCCCCCTCCCTGCTCCCCTGTCCACCCACTCCCACTTCTTGGCCCTGGCGTTCCCCTGTATTAGGGCATATAAAGATTGCAGTACCAAGGAACCTCTCTTCCCAATGATGATGAGACTTTTTATTTATTTATTTTTACATTGAGACATTTTTACTTCAGACTTTGTTTTATGGCATCAAATTTTACATTTTAGAGCTACGCATGTCAAAAGTGGACATGTCAAAATGGGTACATTTCATGCTTCACCTAAACTTCAGGGATGGCTTCAGAAACCTAAGGAAAAGTCATAACACCCAGAGATACACTTAGTAGATGGAAGAAATTAAATACTGAAGACATTAACTAAATTGCAAGTTGTATGTAAGGAAGCATTAATGTTAGTGTGGAAGTTGTCACAATATGAAATTAAATATAATAATGAATAAGTTCTAGATCCACTCCCAAATGAAAAGCAATCTCCATTATTGAACAGCACTTTCTTTAGGAAAGCACAATAAATCTCCTGAAATTTTAGGCTTGAGAGATTAGGCAATAGAGTACAGGAGACAAACAGACAGACAAACACCCCATAACTGGGGCATGGTTGCCAGCTGTTAAAGGAAATAATATTCCATGGTTTAAACATAACTTTTAGATTATTTAACAAAGTTGTATTTTCAGAAAAATGAAGTCCTCAAAAGAAAATAGCAAAGGAAATTGCACTCTGAGGGGTAGGTAATGAAAATGGCATATCGATTTTGGAGATGTTAAAAAGTAGTTTATAATGAGAGAGCACATATAATCTAACAAAAATGGCTACCTGTACATATAGGTCCTTGTACTTTAAGCAGAATTTTTTAATTAAAAGTAAAAATGCTCTGTAAGCAGACCATTTAATTAGCTATTGAAAACTCTGACATCATGAAACCAGTCATACTAAAATAAGGATATTCCATAAATCTATTGAGCATTTATACTCACAAATGCTTTTAAATACACAACATTTAAATGTCAGTAAATAAAATATTCAATTAATGACGGGACTTTTTTTTTTTTTTAGCTGTGTTCTCTGTCATAATGTAACTGCAAAGTTGCTAAGCTATGGTTTGTGGGTGAAAATAGTTTCCATGTTGCCTTCTGCTTACAGTAAATATACTTTTATTGGAATACTGTCACATTTGTTCTTTTTCTTATTGCTATAGCCTATAATAGCAGAATAAGCTAACACAACAGAAATGGTGAGCAGACAAAGCTAAAAATACACTTGGCCTTTTACAGTAAATATTTATGACTTCTGGTTTTTATGATACTTAACAGTAATAAGTGTAAATGGTAAATATTTTGTTTGAATCTTATATGAAATAAAGTACCTCTAAAATGTAGGTCTCATGATAGTACTTAAGATTTTCTAAAGCAGAAAAGCATATACAAGCATGACATTGAAAATTATATCAAAAGTGAATGTGACAAATGATATGTTATTTTAAAAAGGCAATTGACTTAATATTCAAGAAACAGTGAATGTTAGACACCACTGAATACCCAAGATATCTGGTATGGCCTTGTGTGGCCTTATAAAATTTTTTCTTATAAATAGCAATAGTTGGTCATATTTTTGGAGAATGTAATGATTATTAGTAAACACACAAATTAAACAACTATATTATATGGATTCTTTTTTATTAAATCGTGTTATTTATTTGCATTTATTTGTTGCTCTTTTCTCTGTCCCTTCTCCCAGAGTTCTTCACCCCATCATCTCTTTCCTTTGCCTCTGAGAGTGTTCCCCCACAAATCCACACACTGACTCTCTCCCCAATCCATCAACCCATACCTCATTCCCCCCAAGCATCCCTCTTCCCTGGGATCAAGTCTTTACAGGATTAGGCACATCCTCTCCCACTGAGGCCAAACAAGGAAGTCCTCTGCTACATAAAAGGCCATGAACCAATCCATGTTTGCTCTTTGGTTCATGGCTTAGTCTCTGGGATCTCCGAGGGGTTTGGTTTAGTTGGTTCTCTTTCTATGAGGTCACCATCCCCTTCAGCTCCTTTAATTTTTCCTCCAACCCTACTATAGGGTTATTTGTTTTTTTGTTTTGTTTTGTTTTGTTTGTTTTGTTTTGTTTTTTAATTCTAATTTATGGAGTTCTTTATATATTTTGGCTAGCTATTAGCCCTCTATTAGATTCAAAGTTAGTGAAGATCTTTTCTAATTTCTAGGTTGCTGCTTTGTTTTATTGACTGTCCTTTACCTTACTTCTGTACATTTCTTTTCAGTTTCATGAGGTCCCGTTTGTCTATATTTTAGAGCCTGACCTACTGGTGTTCTTTACAGGAAATTTCTCTGTTCCAATGTTTCCAAGGCTCTTTCCCATTTTATTTTCTATAGATTCAGTGCATGTGGCTTCATGTTGAGGTTCTTGATCCTCTTGGACTTAAGCTTTGTGCAAGGGGCTAAATATGTATCAATGTGCATTCTTCTACATGCAGACCACCAGTCAGTCCAGCACTGTTTTTTGAAGATACTTTCTTTTATTCCAGCGTATAATTTGGCTTCTTTGTCAAAGATCAAGAATCCATAGGTAGGTGGGTTTACTTCTGGGTTTTTATGTGTATTCCACTGATAGACATGTCTGTCATTAATAGGTAAGGAAGTATGAAATGTTTTCTCTCTGCTCAGACACATGCTTGTTTGTAACTAAGTCATTAGGGTGATATTCCTACCCTTACACACAGGTAAGACACATAGCCTTGGGCCTACCTTTTAAGAATGGAAGCTATCTCACTCTCTTGAGTAGGAATATGAGTATTCCATGTAACTCATGTAATTTTCCTCAATATGAGTCATCACATTGTTTCCAAATCAAGTTCTTATTTAATCATCAACTATAGCATATAAAGGAAAAGTAGACTGGTTAGAACGGGATTGATTTGTTTGCATTATGTTTCCAAGCAGCTACAAACCCCTTGGTACATTTTCAACATAAATTGCACAATCACACCTTCCAGTCATTACCCAAACAAGATGAAAATGTTACAGAAGTCTAACTTTCAAAATATACCAAAGAACAGAATAAAGGCATTTTTTCTTTAGAAAATAATGAGTTGAGGAAAACTCTAATATTTAAAATATATTTTAAGGGTAAATGGTGGGATAAAAATTGAACTTAATTATTTATGATTATGCTGGCTGTTTTTATGTCAACTTTACATACAATAAATAGATCTGAGTAGAGGGAACTATAACTGGTAACCAAGCTGTATGCAAATCATTAGAGAATTTTCAACAAAAAATTATGAGAAAGGTTGCAGCCCATTGTTGATGGGGTCATTCCTGGACTGGTAGTAATGGGCTCTATAAGAAATCAGGCTGATGGAGCCATGAAGGAAATGCAGGGGGAACAGCCCTCCTTCACAACCGTGCAAAGCCTCTGCTTCAACTAGTGTCTCTGGATTCTTGCTCTGAGTACTGTCCTGACCCCCTTCCATTATGATTAGTGATATAGAAATAGAAATATAAGCCAAATAATTATTTTCTCTACAAGTTCTCAGGTTATTATGTCTCATCACAGTACAACACAACTTTCTCTTTTGTCTCATCCTTTAGCCATTCTGTTTCAAAAGTGTTGATCCAAAGCTCTGCTGAAAAAAAAAAACAGTATATGAGATGCATTTCTATAAAAAAAAAAATACCTGATATCATCTGGCAAAAACACACATCATTATAAGAATTTTATTGTCCGGTACCCAAACATTTCAGCAGTGAAAACCTTGGCATAGGTTAAGAAGATCCTAACATTTGATGGCTGGTTAATGTCTATTGCAAGGTAGAGTCAGTGATTCATAGCTTTACCAAAACTACTCAAACTTCGCTTGGTTCTATGACCAAGTCTTGTACTTGAAGAGTATAAGCAGAAACCCATGAAAGGTGGAAGTTTTGCATATAGAACTTGGAATTTTCAGAACAAACAACTTCACTTTAGTTATGTAATCAAGTTACACAAATTACATGTCATATTAAGTGTGGATCAGAATGTGTTATTTTGCTTATTTATATGGCCAAATGATTACTTTCTTTTGAATGAATCATGAACAATAAGTTAGGTTATTCTTGTTTCAGATACAACATGTTTACTGAAGAAACCAAATAATAGAGTAGATGATTGGCTTCCATGATGGACCAAATGGTTTCTGGTGCTTAGGTTTTGTTGATGCTGTTCACCAGTTGAAGCATGTATACCAGATTGATAAGAGGCAAATGAAGGTGATGATATAAAGTGACTAAAAATTGAAAATAAGTAACAACTAAAAGTTCTCATTGTGTTACAGTTAAAATATCCTGGAAATACATAAAGAGAAAAAGAAACTCATAGGAAGTAGGAAATGGTTGAAGAAATATCCTGTGGCATAAAATAGTGTAAATGGCTTAAAAAGTTGTTCAGAGGCATCAAAACTAAGATACTCATGATAGTTTAAACAGGAGAATACTAGAAGCAGAGATGGGCCAACACCATCAATTTCTTCTTATTGATCTTGTGATTGATGAACATCATCAACACAACCTGGCACTAAATACTGTCTCATCCATACAGAAACCAAATATCCACTTTATTATATCACTTTTTACATCATTTTACAATATTAAACACATTGTATCTGAAGGAACACTACTATGTTTTAGTGCCCATTAAAGCCTTTTTAAGGCATGTTTCTTTTTGAAGATACTCATACAGGGCCACTATATAGGAACTTACACATGTATGTTGCAAAGTAAGACGGTGTTTCAGGGAATTCTGGGTATTTTATAGTTGCTTATCTTACTTCTTTAATTTCCAAAGTAACAAGGTAACATGAAGACAAGATTGAATACAAATTTTGTCCATATTTTCAAGTGTGTTGTAGGTACTTTAAAGATAAATAAAGAGAAAAATCAAACACGGATTTCCACTTTCTTTAATTATTAAATCATCCACTATGTAATTGCACTTTAAGAATGAATAGTTGTTCAAAAGAAACTTCTTTATTGTTTAGGTGCCCTCTAAAGTTAAATAGTCCATTTGGATCAAGGGACTACATATTCATATTTTTAAATTCATAGGGTTACTATCTAAGATGATAAATTTGGGACAAATTTTAAAATAATAAAGCATGCACATATTTGGTAGATGATACAAGACTATGTGTAAAGGGCTAC
This sequence comes from Mus minutoides, assembly GCA_902729485.2. Classification (NCBI taxonomy): domain Eukaryota; kingdom Metazoa; phylum Chordata; class Mammalia; order Rodentia; family Muridae; genus Mus; species Mus minutoides. The sequence goes on from LR751631.1 coordinate 60,363, forward strand.
TTACTCTGGGACTTCAGGTATAAAAGATAATTGAACTGATAGTAATGCGGGGTGGCATTTTAATAAAGAGAACATGCGTAAATAACAGACAGGAAGGTTAATGTGCACATCTGTCTTTGAATGGATTGAGATAGAGTAGTCTCTAAAATATATTGGGTACAAATGTATTATATAGTAGTTATTTTTAAAATTTCATATGTACATTATGTTATCAACTTGTTACCAGAAAATAATATAGAATCAGTAAGAGTTTTCATGTGGATTTTACATGGTTCAATAAGAAGTCTGTCCTGGCTTCTTAAAACAAAGAAATCTACTAAGCAGGCATATGATATTTTCTGTTTTCTGTCCATAGTCATTTCCATGATTAAATTACATTTTCTTATTTCAAGAAAACCTTTAAAACTAAGAAAGGAACTAGGATCTAGGGTGGCCCGAAAGCAAGTCTGCATGAGCAATTTGAGGACATGCTAATAGCAAAGTCTTAGAGGAAGTTGATACATTCTTAATAAGGTACAAAATTGCATTTTTGGTCATTAGCATTATTTTTTAATCAATCATATATACTCTCTGCTGATATATAATTTCACAGCCTGTGTAATGTAGTATATATGCCAAACATGAACTTTTATAAGAAAAAATGAAGCCAGTTAAATCATACATGACTTTGTAGACAATACCATTAGTAGGGCATCCTTTTAAAATGTCAAAAAAAATTAAAATCTTGATGAGATTAGTAAGTACATGCATATATGCTCATTTGTTTATAATATGAATAATAATATAGTCATTAGCTAGCAAACCTTATGGTTCTAACTTTAACAAAAACATGAATATTAGAATTGAACATAGGTCACTTGGCTTGGATGACAGACCCTTTATTGACTGAGGTATTTCTCTAGACTTTTTTGACCTTAAATTATGTAATATATGGTCCTGGAAATTTACATGAACTTTCCTTTGGAGTCATGTGTATCTCTTAATCTTAACTAAGGTTTTCTTTTAGTTTTATAATTCATATTTTCAGGACAATACTGAGATGAAAGTCATGAATTTTATAATTTAACTGTATATACTTTCGATTTCTTAGAAGTAATTTGTAAACTATGATACTTCACTTGCTGCCACTAAATGCTTTTGATTTTACAAATTGATACCCTCTAGTCTCCTCCATTTGGAAAACACATTAGAAAGGTCTGTTGTTCGGTTGTGTTACCATTAATATAAAAAAACTGTCTGGGATGATGACTCTTTCCTACAGGGCCAACCCCTGTTGTTTTTGCAACATTTGAACATGAATATAAATACAGTGAGGAGACTATATATCTACTCTTGATGATTACTGTTGCCAAAGTTTCCTTTCATGCAGAACAGTATAGTGTTTTATCTTATTCAAGGCAAAAAACAAAAATTTCAAGGAACTAGCTTTTAAAGGTAAACCATAGCAAGGCAATACATTAATGGTTCATGATCACAGGTCTGTCGACTTTTGAGTTTATCATATACCTATTTGTATGTTAATTAGGGTGGTTATATATAGAATTTCCAGCACATGGCCTCATGTTTGTAGCAATTTATGTGGAATATTTTATATTTTAACAAATTTAAATGAGATAGAGTTCCTGAAGAAAGTAATGAATCAGTAGAGCTGACCTGTAACCCCTGTTCAACATCTAATTAGCTGAATTAGTGCTACTCTATAAGGGAGTTAATTAATTCTCTGGCTTAAACTACCCCAATATATGTGAAACTGCTGATGTTATTACTCTGGAAGGAGATATTTGACTTGATTGTTAATGGAGATATTTTTTCATGTACTTTAATGTTACAAAAAAAACATACATTAAAAATATTTGTGTGTATATATGTATGTGAGAGAGAGAGTATGTGTATATTCTACAAAATGAAGATTTTAAAAAGATATGATTAAGTCCAGACTGAATAATAAGATGAAGTAATAATACACTAGTGAGATGTAACATTCTGGAAGGCTCTTCAGTAGATACCATATGTGATTCTGCATCTGGTGTGGGTTAGAATTTAAGAAATGGATTTTTATCATAGTTAATTCATGCAAATAGAAACAAGGATTTCTATGTTTACCAAATACTTAAGTGAGTGAATTGGGTTTCTAACTGTATAAAATGAATACTCCAGAAAAATAGTTTAATATTTTCTCTAAAAAATAGAATATAGATTTTATTGTAATTCAGTAAAATATAATTAAGATATCCTATATTGAAAATTAAGAGAGGATATGTGTGTGTGTGTGTGTGTGTGTGTGTGTGTGTATGGATATACATCTATTCATATGTATATAAACACATAAAAATAAAGCAACTACTTATCAATCATAGAACTAGTCTTTTAGATCAATGGACTCATTTAAACAAATGTGGAACTGAAAGCCATTATTCATTCAATATTAACCTTATTTAAATTTTTTTTTTATTTTTCAGATGCTCAAATTTATTCAATGAAAGGCCAATTTTGTGGATATAGTCTGACCTTTAATTGTACCAATCATATACATAAAAATGACCATTATCTTTGCACTTTGAGTTAGAGCATCTATTAAGAAGGCATAGCTCATACTTTGCTTTATTATTTTCATAACAAGTTCTATTCTAACCGGTTTTGTTAACCAATGAGTTTATTGGGATTACTTACAGGTGTGTGAGTGGCAGATAAATTTCCAGAGCATGGATGACTCAAAGGCAGCCACCTTATGAAACTCCTACCCACTATGAGCCTTAACTCAGGAAAGATGGAAATTTGGAGCTCTCTGCATGACTTCTAGGCAGCAAAATAGTTCAAAGAGTTTCTTCTAGGCAGATAGCTTGATCTCTCTTCCAGGAATCACTAATGCTTTAAATATCTTCAATGGGACTTATTCTATTTATACACTTGGGGAGAAAGGAGTCTTGAGTATCTGGTAAGTTTCAGGGACTTCTTGAGACTTCTCAATTGCATATTTTCTGAATCTCAATAAATCTCAATTTAGAACATTTGGCATCAAAAGAGCTTTCTCTTGGATGAAACTTTTTCAACATGAAGCAACGTGATACACAACAGATTTTAGGGGCTCTCTGCACAGCTATCCTGTCTGAAATAGCAAGACTCAGGTATAGGAAAATACACTGTGTGAAAAAAAAATAAGGGAATGTAAAGTAATGGGAAGACAATTAGCATTGATTTCTGAAAAGCACACCAGCACATATGTGCATACATATGCATAAACCATACACACACACACACACACACACACTCAGATATATAGATTATAGATAGATATATTTATAGATAGATAGATAGATAGATAGAGACAGAGACAGGGCCATGGGGAAAATAATGTTTAAAAATGTGTTTGAAAAGTTAACTAAAAATTTGAGATTGCATTTCCAGAAATAGTTTTTATTTTTGTAAAAATGCTTTTTCATTGTTTTGGTCTTTTCTTCCTTTCCCCCATTCCTTCCATTTTATTTTGTTTTATTCCCTTTTATTAAAAATAGATTCTAGCCGGGCAGTGTGGCACACGCCTTTAATCCCAGCACTTGGGAGGCAGAGGCAGGCGGATTTCTGAGTTTGAGGCCAGCCTGGTCTACAGAGTGAGTTCCAGGACAGCCAGGGCTATGCAGAGAAACCCTGTCTCAAAAAAAAAAAAATTCTTTTCTCATATGGTATATCACCATTTCATGCTCCTTTTCATTCTATGGCTGCTATAATTTGTATTTTCAGCAATAAGGTATTACCTTAATAATTGGAGAGTAGATTTTTCTCTCCAATGACTCTCTTAGGCAGGTCCACTCAAGAGAGTATAGGCTTCAGAAGAGGCAGAGCTTCTGAGAGAGGGTCATACAGTCCTAATCTGCATCCTGGAGATGAGGCTCATGCTTAGCCCTCTGTATACCTTCCCTGCCAGAGGAAAGCTTGCCTCCAAGGAGTTCTCTGACACCAGGACTCAAGTGAGATAACCATTTTCTCTCCAATGTCTATCAAATGCAGTTCCAATCATTCTGGGACTGGGTCCTACAGACTACTGGTCTTTCCAGGAGAGAGCTGGTCTCCCAGGAGTGCTGACACAGGCTTTGAGACTCACAGGAGGAACAAGCTCCAGTCAGAGACAGCAAGAACATCTAATAGCAGAGATTACCAGATGGCAAAAGACAAACACAAGAAACTTACCAACAGAAACCAAGAATTCTTGGCATCATCAGAACCAAGTTGTCTTAGTCAGGGTTTCTATTCCTGCACAAACATCATGACCAAGAAGCACTTGGGGAGGAAAGGGTTTATTTGGCTTACACTTCCATACAGCTGTTCATCACCAAGGAAGCCAGGACTGGAACTCAAGCAGGTCAGAAAGCAGGAGCTGATGCAGAAGCCATGGAGGGATCTTATTTACTGGCTTGCTTCTCCTGGCTTGCTCAGCCTGCTCTCTTATAGAACCCAAGACTACCAGCCCAGAGATGGTCCCACCCACAAGGGGCCCTTCCCCCTTGATCACTAATTAAGAAAATGCCTCACAGCTAGATCTCATGGAGGCATTTCCCCAACTGAAGCTCCTTTCTCTGTGATAACCTCAGCTGTGTCAAGTTGACACAAACCTAGCCAGTACACAAGTAATCCCACCACAGCAAGTCCTGGAAACCCCAACACACTGGAAAAGCAAGATTCAGATTTTAAATCATATCTCATGATGCTGATAGAGGTTTTTAAGGACATTAATAACTCCCTTAAAGAAATACAGGAGAACACAGCTAAACAGGTAGAAGCCCTTAAAGGGAAAACAAACAAACAAACAAACAAACAAAAATCCCTTAAAGAATTACAGGAAAACACAGGTAAACAGGTAGAAGCCTTAAAGAAGAAACACAAAAATCCCTTAAAGAATTACAGGAAACACAACCAAACAGGTGAAGGACATGAACAAAACCACCCAGGATCTAAAAATGGAGGCAGAAACAATAAATAAATCACAGGGGGAGACAACTCTGGAGATAAAAATCCCAGGAAAGAAATCAGAAGCCATACATACATCACCATCAGAATACAAGAGATAGAAGAGAAAATCTCAGGTGCAGAAGATTCCATAGAAAACCTGGGCACATTGATTTGTTTGAGTTAATTTTATATCCAGCTATTGCACTGAAGCTGTTTATCAGGTTTAGGAGTTCTCTAGTGGAATTTTTGAGGTCCCGAATATATACTATCATATCATCTGCAAACAGTGATATTTTAACTTCTTCCTTTCCAATTTGTATCCCCTTGATCTCCTTTTGTTGTCGAATTGCTCTGGCTAGGACTTCAAGTACTATATTGAACAGGTAGGGAGAAAGTGGTCAGCCTTGTCTAGTCCCTGATTTTAATGGGATTGCTTCCCGCTTCTCTCCATTCAGTTTGATGTTGGCTACTGGTTTGCTTTATTTTGCTTTTACTGAAGGGACCCTGATATAGCAGACTCCCACAGAAGTGGATGCTCACAGTCATCCATAAGAGGGAGCACGGGGCCCACATTGGAGAAGCTAGAGATAGAACCCCAGGCTCTGAAGGGGTCTGCAACCCTAGAAGTAGAACAACAATATAAACTAACCAGAACCCCCAGAACTCTTGTCTCAAGCTCCATGTATAGCAGAAGATGGCCTAGTCAGCCATCATTTGGAGGAGAGGCCCCTTGGTAATGCAATCTTTATATGCCCCAATACAGGGGAACGCCAGGGCCAAGAAGTGGGAGTGGGTGGGCAGGGGAGCAGGGAGGAGGAGAGGGAAGGGGACTTTCGGGATAGCAATTGAAATGTAAATTAAGAAAAGATCTAATAAAAAATTAAAAAAAAAAAAAAAAAAAAGAAAGTCATGCTCTCCAGCTAGTCTTTAGTTCTGGTCTATGTATCAAAAAACTGCAGTTGCCTTTCATTCAGGAGCTATGTTTATTATCTAACCAACTTCCTACAACTTCAGTTAGATAGTTTTCCTTAACAATGACTGTTACAATGTTTCCTTAATGATGGCTGTTACAATGTTTCCTTAACAATGACTGTCACAAGGTTTCCGTAACAACGGCTGCTACAATGTTTCCTTAAGAACGACTGTTACAAGGTTTCCTTAACATTGGCTGTTACAATGTTTCCTTAACAATGACTGTTACAATGTTTTACAAGACTATGACTTCCTGACCGATTGTTACAAGCACAGAACAGACTGAACTTGATAATCATGTAACAAAGTATTTTGTAGATTGCATATTGATTTTTACAAAATTAAAGATGTATTTCAAATAAAAAAAAAAAAAAAAAAAAAAAAAAAAAAAAAAAAAAAAAAAAAAAAAAAAAAAAAAAAAAAAAAAAAAAAAAAAAAAGGTAAAATGTAAAAGGTAAAATGTAAAATGTAAAAAGATCCTAACACCAATCATTCAGGAAATCCAGGACACTATGAGAAGATCAAACCTAAGGAGAATAGGTATAGATGAGAATGAAGATTTTCAACTCATAGTGCCAGCAAAAATCTTCAACAAAATTAATTATAGAAGAAAACTTCCCTAACCTAAAGAAAGAGATGCCCATGAACATTCAAGAACCCTACAGAACTCCAAACAGAGTGTACCAGAAAAGAAATTCCTTCTGTCACATAATAAAACATCAAATGCAGTAAACAAAGTTAGAATATTAAAAGCACTAAGGGAAAAAGGTCAAGTAACATATAAAGGCAGAACAATTAGAATTACACCAGACTTCTCACCAAACATTATGAAAGTCAGAAGATCCTGGACAGATGTCATACAGACCCATAGAACACAAATGCCAGCCCAGGCAAAACTCTCCATTATTATAGATAGAGAAACCAAAGTATCCAATGACAAAACCAAATTTAAAACCAACCTGTTCTATTTATTAATTTCTTTTTTTGCTTCTTGTGATGGTGGTGATCAAATCCCCGGCCATATGCATATTAGGCAAGCACTCTACCACTGAGCTCCATCCATATTCCTCATAATTAATATTAAATGCACTATAAAGATTAGTGAAAGAATCACTCTCGTAATATTCCCAGGAATCCTGTGGTTGATTTAGTACTGCTAAACTGTTTTGGGAATGTAGATACATGTAGATATTAATAATTTTATTAAGTAAATCAATTTGTTTTTGTTATGTGTATTTGTGACTACTGTTATGAAACATTTGCTACTTTCCTATGTTTGTACTCAGGCTCAGAGAAGAGCATGTCAAAGACAAGAAAAAGTAAAGTATTATGGTTTTATATTTAGGAAGTAATAAATATATAAACATATAAAAAATAAATTGTGTTGAGTTGATATTATTGTCACCAGCCTTACTGATTACCTACATTAATCCACTCTTTTTCTTCATTGGTGCAGATGTTGATTTTTTCACATGATCAGCAGGATGGCATAGTGAGAGGAACTTCAGAGTGCCATGATTGAATCTTCCGTACGAAATTAAAAATTAATAGTGTTTGTTTGCACGATAAAAAATTATTTACCTGGGGTATATTACTTATCAGCTTCAAATGTAGTAGGAGAGATACCTTTTTATACATAAAATGTATTTTGGGGTTTTGCATTTCTTTAATATTTTGAGAATGCTAAAATGTTAGGGAGAGCCAAATACAAAAAAAAAAAAAAAAGTTCCCTTTACAATAATTCTTTATAAATTTTAAGTATCTAAGAAACATGACTGCTTTTGTGGTTTGTATTTAAATTCTAAAAAGACGGATAATATGTGATAAGGATACTCATTTTTTTTAATGCAGCCTTCCTGATGCCTGATTTCAAAACACATTAACAGAAGAGCAAAAGGATCCTCCATATTTCATAAACACACATTTTTTAAAAGCTCATGCATTTTTACCACTATGCCTCATTTTTTCCAAACCTAAAATCTCATTAAAACTGCTTGTCTTCTACCTATTAATGCTCACTCTTAGAAAATAAAAAACAATTAGAATGTGTTCGGGAGTGTGCAATTTATTATAACATGCAGGTTGAAAAATTTAGACAGCAGTCAAGATTGCAAGAGTTTTCAGAAGCGATGCCCACTGGAGATTGTAGTTTTTAATAGAATTTATTGCTTCTAGCTATATTTAGTCCACTTTAACCCAAGAAGCCATATAAAACAAATATTTTGGCGGTGCAAAAATTGGACTATCAGTGTGTATCTCCCAGCCCTGAGGAAATTGTTCTAGTGAGAAATATCCAGAAAATCCCAGTTATCAGCAAACATAGACAAGGGAAACCTGAGCATCCTGATGGAGTTAAAAGTTCACAATATCTTAATAACAACACAGCTATTGTGGGGTATGAGGAACAAAACATCTTGTAGCATAAAGAAATCATGAATCAATATTGCTTCAACAGCATAGTAGACTAGCAAAATTTATGCTATATATGCTTCTGTGAGCATATATAAATACATAAATACAAAAATACATAAAAGTATTTTGGCTTAAGTCTAATGATTGGGTGTTTGTATTTGCATCAGTTTCAGTCAATTGCTAGTAGGGCCACCTAGAGGACAGCCAGGCTAGGCTTTTGTCTGTTAACATATGACAGCACCAGTAAAACTGTCAGGCCTTGGTGCCTTACCCAACTATGAGATTGATCCCAAGTTGTGCTGGTCACTGGACAGCCTTTTCTTCAGTCTCTTCTTCACCTGTGCATGATGCCAACTGGATAGGAGCCAGATTTTTGAGCAGTGGGCTTCTGCAAGGCCAAAGAAACCATGAGATGGCTATGCTATATGTTCAGGCCCTGAGCCCCAGTAACCCCCACTAGTCTACCGAAGTGACTTGGCAAGTACTCTCAGCCACTAACTTACAGAGATCAGAGACAAGGTCTAGCCACCAGATATAAGACAGATATCCCCACCCTAGAAACATGGGGAGGGGGGTGTTCCCAAATGTGGAGGATGAGGGACTTGGGAAGCTAAACCATGTATTAGAAGCAGCCTTGGAGGGTGGGGCTTAAGGTGTGGACACAGGAAGTTAGGGAATGTTCCATGAGAAACTCCCATATATGTGTGCCCCCGAGATGGGAGAAGCCAGCAGCAGGCCAATCAGTGTTGGTGGACCAAGTACTTTTTCTGTGTAGCCCAGGCATGTGAAATTCTGGAAGCACATACTAGAGACCATTCTGGGGGCAATTAAAGATTCAATGGCCTAGGTGAAAGAAGGGCTAGCCAAGTAGAAGAGAGAAAGAGAAGAGAGTCAGGGCTGGGTCAAGACTTTAACTTCTCCTCTTGGTAACTCATCTTCATATCCACCTTGTTAGGGCTCCCAATTGTTCTCCTGCTATTATTGACCTTTAGACTCTGCATATTGAACAAATTTATAGGCTTCATAAAAGAGAGAATAAGAGCAGTGCACCAAACATATGAGACCCTGAGGACAGTACCCAAAGAATGAGTTACCCAAGATCCCTGAGTGTAGCTCCAGGATTAGAGCTTATACAAGAAAAAGAGGGGAATTAAGGACTCTAAGGACTTTTTCCACTCCCACACCCTTCTTACAGTTCCCTCCTCCTGCCTGGGGTCAGGGCTAGGCTAAGTTCCACTCTCCACCAGGAGGAACATTCTTGAATAAATAATTCTCAGAATGTACTGATAGATAGCTGACCCTCTGGAAAGTCGAAGGTAGAGTTCAAAGGCATGTCATACTTGCTAGGCAATAGATTTAAAGGTCAATATGTTTAGCCAATAAGTTTGAACTGTAACCTTGCTGATGCAACCTGTGCCCTTAAAAAGTATAAAAAGTCCTTGTAATAGCCATTCCAAGGTCACCTTCTTATCACTTGCCTTGAGATTGAGGGTTGACCGAGACACGCTAGAAAATAAACCTCTTGCTTTTGCATCGAAAAACAAAACCAAAAATCCAAAACATAAAAACAAAACAAAACAAACAAACAAACAAAAACCAGCCAACCAAAAAAACAAACAAACAAACAAACAACAACAACAACCAAAGGAGATCATCAGGATTTTTGCAGAAAAGTGGATGAAACTAGAAAATATCCTGAGCAGAGTAACTCAGACTCAAAAAGACATGTATGGTATGTACTCACTGTTAAGTGGATATTTACCAAAATGATATAGATCACACATGATACAACTAATCAGACATTATGAAGTTTAACAAGAAGGAAGGCCAGAGTAATTATGCTTCAATCCCACTTAGAAGGATGAACAAAAGAATCATGGGAAGCAGAGAGAAGAAGGGACATGGATGGGAGAGGTGAGGGTGAGGGCAAAAGGGGGCCGAATAAGGCATAGAGGGAAAAGGCAAGTGCAGGGAGTATGGTGCTGAGGGAACCTCCAGAACCTCCCAGAGACCTGGAGTTTGGGAGACTCCAGAATCCAATGGTGATGACCTTAGCTCAAATGCTCAATATTGGGGAAATGGAAACTGAAGAGACCACCTCCACCTCCAGTACATAGTGGATGATAAATCTATGATAAGTTAAGTTATTCTGCTGAAATTCATATCCTTATACTATTGCATTGATGTAAAAAAAAAAATGTGCAATATACAGGTCAGAAAATTTTGTAAAGGAATTCAATAAAAAAAAAAAAAAAACTACTTCCTGAACTACTAGTAAAAGAGATGAGTTAGCTAATAAATAATACTGAATATACTGTCTCACAAAAGAAAAAAGTAAACTTTATTTTATAAATTTATAAAATATATTCCAGATATATAAACAGATGAATCAATAACAAGCAGATAATAAAAATACAAATTAAAAATAACAGAAATATATGTGTCATTAATGTACCACATACCTTTCAGAGGGAATTTGCTATGATTTAGAAGATAAATTTTCAAAAGGACAAAAATTAGTAAACATTAAGAATTGCTATAAATTTAATATCTCAATCATCTATTATAGGAAGGACAGAGTTGAAGAAAATACCTGGAACATAGTACACTGATTATAAATTCTTACATTTATTTTAAGTTTTGTAGTAGATTTCTTAAATGGAAAATGCCTATGTTTAAGAAGCACAAATAGGACAACCCAACTACCAAATGCAAATACAGTGGCATCATAGTGAGTAATTGATGTATTATGCTAACTATTCTAGCAACTGGATATCACTCTTCAACCACCTAGATGAGTGAATTTTTCAAACTTTTGTAATTCCAGTTTTGGTAAATATATATGAAAACAAGCTAAAGTTCCAATTCATAATTTTTAATGGGGCCAATTTTAGAGACAATCTGGAATACTTTGATGACTTTAAATACAAATGAATTTATTCTTTGATTCAGTAACATATATCTGAATCCTGTGTACAGGATAGAAGAAATACACATATCAATGATTGACATCATTTATTAAGGTGGCTATCCAAATATACCAAGGTAGTATAATGCATGACATCATTGTGAAAATTAATGTGTATTTCTTCATAGTTAGTATAAAGAATAAGACTTTGCATGTATTATCAATGAAACATTTCCAGATAAATATTTATAATAACTATTTCAGAAATAAATATAATATAATTAAAGTAAAATGTACTACATAATGTTTGTATTATACAAACATTGTACATAAGCTTACAAACAAATTGAATGTCTGAGGGAGATGTATGCAATAAAACAAAAGGAATGGGAGAAGACATAATTTTGATAGCCTAGAATTGTATAAGATGCATGAACATATTCCTTATATTAATCCTAAACTGAAATAACTACAGAAGAACAAACATAGCTTAATTTCTCAAGTCAGTATATTGGATGGTATAATATAGTTGATGGATATAAGAATGTACATATGGCCTGAAACAAGATAATGCTTTGCCTAGAATACAGGTGGCTTTAAAAAATGTAATGTTATATATGTGATCCATAGCCTTGATTTATAGATCAATGGTATCATGGAGGATCCCTAAACAACATAGGCTACTTTCATTGCTATCAGTTGCCTCCTGAAAGTTTATGGTAAGACCCTATTTCGGAGGTCACCATATTTAATTCACAGGATGTGTATAATATGTTTGTCTTGCCTATGATCCTCCCTGTTGTATAGATTTCATAGTACTGGAAGGTGTATATGTGCTATTGGGAAAAAAAAAAAAAAACTGTTATTAACAGTCTCTCTCAGCAACAAACCCTGACCAGATATGACCATGTATGTAATAGTTCCATGAATTATATAGGGGTCATTAACCTATATCTAGTTAGATTTTAAAGTATGATTCATAGAATAAAACTCAAGTATAGTACTATCAATTTGACCAAGAACCCATGATTGTGGATCTCAAAGGATCCAAAATAATCTTAGCACTCTTATTCTACTAAATGGTCATAATATCTTCCTAATTAACTACCCTAATGTCTAAAAATATTAGATGAAGCCAGCCAAATTCCCAAATGGACTGGGGTTAGGCTTATGAAATCCCACTCCTTTCTATGGCTGTATAGGCAACTGAGAGCTACTGGAGGAGGAAGAGTTATTTTTTGTTAGTGATGCAGACCCTGAGAGACTATCTGTCTTGTGGCTGGTATCACACACTGAGATGCACAAACTGGCAACACTAGAGGAACTATTTTGAAATATTTAATTTCATCTAATGCCTGAATTTTTCTTCTATTTACAATCTTACTCTTGGGTGTGAGTCAGGTTAAGGAGTCCATTACTTTGTTGGCTTGTTCTGGTATAAAATATGTCTTTCCCTGGCCATAGGACATTAGGCTACAACTGTATTTGTCAGAGTTTGCTAGAGGAAGAAAACTGACAGAATGTATTTGCACACACACACACACACACACACACACACACATGAACAGGCATGCAAGCATGCATTCAGATACATAATAGATAGATAGACTGAAAGATTGGTAGATTAGATAGATAGATAGATAGATAGATAGATAGATAGATAGATAGATAGATAGATAGATAGATAGATGGATGGATGAGCGGGTGGGTGGATGGGCGGGCCGGCGGCTGGATAGATAGATAGATAGATAGATAGATAGATAGATAGATAGATAGATAGATAGATGATAAATAGATAGATAGATAGATAGATAGATAGATAGATAGATAGATAGATAGATAATAGGATTTAGTAGAGTGGCTTACTGTAGTCCCGGTAGTCCAACATTAGCTTCTACCCACAGGAAGTCCAAGAATCTAATTGTTTCACAGTCTTTGAGGCTGGATGTCTCAGTTCCTCTTCAGTAAGTAGGCTTTATTACAGTGATGGAATGAACTTGCCATTGAGAATCAGGACAAGCAGGCAAAAATAAAGTCTTCCTTCTTCCATAACCTTTATATATCCTGCCACCAGAAGGTGTGCCTCAGATTAAAGGTACATCTTCCCACCTCAAAAGATCTGGATTAAAAGTGGGTCTTTCAATTTTATATTATTTAAGAAAAATTACTTACAGGTATAGCCAGAAGCTTGTGTTTTAGTTAATTTCAGAAGTAGTCAACTTGACAACCCTAAGAATAGTCACCACATAACTCTATTTGTATATGGGCCTTTCAAAAGATGGGACTCAATTTTAAAATCCCAGAACTATAGAGCTGATAATGTGTGACACTTACATGGATAATATGCAGGCAGGGTACACTAAATCATGACAGCATTCTACAGGCACTAAACCTTATATAAACTACATAGGGAGTACTGCCCATGATTTTGGAGGTATCTCCTTTTGTGGGATGTATAGAGTACACCGACTCTTGATCTGGTTGCTTCTTTCTATATATGAGTTATAATATCTACTCTGTGTCCTGTTGTCCAGTGTATCATTGAAGACACACACACACACACACACACACACACACACGCACACACACATAATTTCAGAGGTTCATAGCTGGAGTTTTAGCCCCAGGTGTGCCTCATGTCTCAATGGCCTTTAATATTTAATTCTGGGCTTTGGAATATTGAGTTGATGCCTTGAGATAAAATTTTTATTTGATTTGAGTTTAGGGGATCAGGGGAGAAATACATTAGTTTCAGTATTTGTTCACTGCAAAAAGTCATGTTGAAATTTAATCTCCAAAGTCTTTAGATTTATGGTATTTTGAAAGTGAGGCCTTTGGGAGGTAATTAGGATTAGGTGAGGTCATGAGGTGGGAACTTCATACATTAGTGGCTTTTTACGATGTGAGATAGAAAATGAAGTTAGCAAGCTTGTTTTGTCTTACAGAGTGCCTGTGCTAGGGCAAGACTCTGCAGAAAGGCCTTTACCACATGCTCAACAGATGTCCGTGCCATGAACTTTCAAACCTGTGAGATAAATAAAGCCCTTTGCTTTATAAGTAGACTGACCACTGATATTCATTTCTAGAAACAGAAAGTAGACTAGAACATTTAGTGACTTCTTTCTTTCTTTCTTCCCCACCTTCTCTCTCTTATTTTTCTGTCATTGAGGTCCTCCTTTCCATGCTAGAGAAGGGCGACATAAAATGTCACTGGAGGCCAGGAGGTTGAAGAGAATTCAGTGGGTTAAAATTGTCAGTATATTCTTTACACCCAAAGACTATTCTACTAGGTAGCTGTCATTGGGACATATGGGCTACACACAAGCCTTATATAGTAGATAACACCGGCATACAGACAAACACATATTGGCAGAAAAGAGAAGATGGGTGAGGAAGACTAAATGCAAGGAATCTGACCAAAAGGTCCCATTTACACAGAATCACAAGTAATTGACAACCAATTAAAATGCTTACATAGAGGATTACATCAGCATTTACTCTGGGATTCCAGGACATCTGATGTGAGCCATTTTGTACGAGATATCCACCTCGTTTCCATGGTGTCTTTCCTTAAATTGTCTCTTCAAGCCTTCTGTGTTAAACACTGTCACATGTTTCCTTTGTTTCATAGATATATATATATATATATAAATATATATATAAATAAGTATATATATATATATATATATATATATATATATATATATATATAAGTATATATACTTATTATATATATATATATATATACTTATTTCTATGATGTGGCTTCTTTAGATTTTGAGAAAAATAGGTAGAATAATAAGCACCCAAGTAGAAGGGAATGAATATTCTTATTGTTTCCCCAAGTATGGATTTGATTTTGCCTACCCACTTTTAGAATTCTATTTTAAATCTGCATGTGGAGCTGTGCTATTCCCCACATTGCCATGTTTCCAGGTCTCACACTCACAAGAGAAAAAAAAAAACTGTTGAATTTTTTTATTTTTTCTGTTGAGTCACAGAGTGGAGTCAAAAGTTCACAATATGCTGCCCTCCACACAGTGCCCATCTGTACTCGCTGTTTTATGAACTATCTGAGGATAGATGGAGCAGAAGGACCAGAAGCATAGCTGTCAGTCTTTGGTATTAAACAGTCTAGCTGTTCAGAAACCTCTTTGGTTCCAATTGTTTAACAAATTATTGTTAAATCCATAATAACAGAACCATGTGAAATTATCCTCTGTTCTTGCACTAAATAAAATATGTACACACACACACATACACTTATGTACGCACACACATGCATAAGCACAAACATACACCCTGGCTTAAAGTGAAGGAAAATAAAACTTTACACTGCCAGTAATTATTCATGGAGTCTCAAAGTCTAAGATTTGATGTTATAAACTTGTCAGCAGGTGCTCTGTGAATGCTGAGCTGAACTATGTTCTGAAAGATCTTGCTGTGCCCTTTGGAATAAAGCCCATAACAATAAAGGAAAGGGAAATTAACTATTAAGACACCTTGGGCAAGCATTCCCAGCATTGGGATCTCAGTAATTTCTGTGTTCTTTTCTTGCCAGCAATTATTCCTTGTACAAAGCAAAGTGACACATGTTTTCTAAAGTTCCCCAGTGAGTTTCCTCAGCTCATAAAATATGGGGTTGAAGCCAAATGCTCTACTTAATAAAAACCAGGTCTCTTCATTGAAGTAGAATGTATTGAAAGCTGAAGTTTTAATTCCATAGGTTTCTATAATCTCAGGAACTACACAGCTACCTTTAAGTGATTGGGAATTTTGTATTTCTTTATCTCTTCTTCTTGGAAGTCCCTTTTCTTATGAATTACATGGCTCCTTTTATCCACTTTGGTTAGGACACTGAATGAAAAAGAGAAACAGTTTCATAGAAGAATTCTCTTTAAAAGTGTTTAACCATTTTTGGTAATAGATTAGAATTTTTGGCTATGACAAGCTGTTGAATTTAAAAGAATATAACATATAAATGTATTTTAATTGATCTCTAATTAATATGTTTGAAAATAAAAATCCTTCTACATACAATTCATCAAATTAAATATCCCTGAAAATGAGACAAGTGGGATTTTACTTTGGAGAGGTTATTTTGATATGTGTAGGATATGTGGTTCAGAATTGATAGAAAAAAACTGATCATCATTTTGCTGATTGATACATCCTCCCCAATATTATATGCGGTGAAGGGATCTTTTCGAAAATACAGAGGTTTTCAAAAACTGCTCAGCACTTTTCAGCTTATAAAACACCTTCAGTGGGATGAACCTTACTCCTTGTAATATAGATACATTCCTCTTTTCCATGAGCAATGAATGGCTCTGTTCATCAAAGCCCCTTGGACAGTGCTTCTTAAGATGCCAGTCTACCCAAAAGCAAAGAAGTCTTTCATGTAACAATATTGAGCTATATTCAACTCATAATGCTTTTCAGGATCTGTCCTTGAATCATACTGTGTATCATAATGTCTCAGTGTCAATGTGGAAGGAGTGTTTTTAGAAAGGGATGGAGTGTGTTTCAGCTTCTATTGACAATGGGACATGATGCATGGGAGGTGCTTAACAAGGTGACACTGTTCTTTTTTAAGTAAGCCATGTGGTGGAAAAACTGAACTGCTTTATTTGACTAGTTTTACTTGGAAGAGAAGTAAAAAAGAAAAAAATAACAATTAGATTGATTCTCTACTGTTAGGTTTTCTTCTAGATAAACACCTTCATGCTCAAATAACTCCCCTTTTTGTCTTTAACAATCCCAGTCAAAGCAGTCTACTTATGGATAAGGTTTTATTTCATTCTGTTGTTTTTGTGGATATTTGGGAGTGGGAGACAGGTAGAAATAAATTTACCTGTGCAGTGTGAAGATAAAAAATACAAGAAATAGTTGAAGCTCATAAGAAGATAAGAATTATAATGAGAGCATATTAAGATCCTTCAAGTATTGTGATAGCTTTTTCACTAGCTGCCAGCAGAGTGATATAAGGCAGGGCAGAGAAAGGAGGTTAAAGTACAATAAAATTGTGCCAAAGAGACTACAGCATAGGGGTGAAGGCTCTATGAAGGCACCATGTGAACATTCAATGAACTGTGTAGATGTTGTCCTTAACAATGGGCCCTACTGTCATTTTTTAGAGATCAACCTTCTCTCCTAGCATCAGCCTGGATTTTAGGTATTCCCATAAGTCCTGCTCAGCCAACCACTCAGATGCCTTGCCATGCTTTAAAAGATGCCCAGTTTAGACTCTCTCCTCTCCATTACAAGGTGCCATCACAAGAGGATCTCTCATCGATTTCAGGAAGTTTCCACTGCACTAGGTCTCCAAATAAGCACCCCCAGTGCTCCCCAATTCCAGCTGTCTTTCTTCATGTCTCTTCCTCCTTCTCTTTCATCCACCTGATTTTTCTCACTCTCCCATCCCGACCCATCTGTAGTCTGACAACAAAATTTATCATAATTTCCCCTTCAGAGAGAGGTCCACATGTGCCCCTAGACTCCTAATCCTTACCTACCCTCTCTAGGTCTATGGATTGTAGCATGATTCTTATTTTCTTAACAGCTAATATCCATTTATTAGTAATTATATACCATATTTGTCCTTTTGAATCTTGATTAATTCCCTCAGATTTCTTTTTCTAGTAACATTTAATTGCCTGCAAATTTCATGATGTCACTTTTTTAAAAGCTGAGCAATACTCCATTATATAAATATACTGCACTTTCTTGATCCATTCTTCAACTAAGGGACATCAAGATTGTTTTTCAGTTTTAGGCTATTGTAGTGGCTATTCCTGGTTGTCAACTTGACTATATTTGGAATGAGCTACAATCCAGATTTGGAAGGCTCACCAGTGACCTTAACCTGGAGACTTGGATATAGAAGTCTCTGATCTGGATCTTGGTATGGAGGTCTTGATAGCATACCGGCTATGGATTCCAGAAGATTAAGACAGAGAGTTCTCTGAGCTCAAGATTATCTGGGATTAAAGGTGTGATGGCACACACCTTTAATCTGGGTTACACCTTCTGCTGGAGACTATATAAGGACACTGGAAGAAGGGAGACTCTCGCTCCTTCGCCTGTTCACCGTGTGGGACTGAGTAACTGCTAGATCCTTGGACTTCCATTCACAGCTACTACTGAACCATTGTTGGGAATTGGA
>LR751631.1:79779-127624 GCA_902729485.2 Mus minutoides
GCTATTATGAAAAATGCTTCAATGAGCATAATTAATCAAGTATCCTTGTGGCAGAATGGAGCACCCAAGAATGATATAGCTGGGCCTTGAGGTAGATTGAGTCCCAATTTTATGAGGAATCACCATATTTATTTCTATAGTGGCTGGACTACACCAACCCGGCCACATAACTGGAAAGAAAATAAATTATTCATAATGATATTCTGGTATATTCATAGATGAAACCTTGTCCAATCATCATCAGAGAGGCTCCCTAGGCAGCAGATGGGAGTGGGTACAGAGACCTATATACAGAATTTATGAACAGAGAGTCTCTAAATTGGTGAAGTCCATTAGGTCCCTCCTCAGAGCTTGGGGAATCCCTCAGGAGACAGGGAAGAATGATTAAAAAGAGTCAGAAGGAATGGTGGAGGACACAAGAAGAGCATAGCCAACTGAATCAACTGAACAGGACTCACATGGGCTCACAGAGACTGAAGTTGAAAACATCGGACTTGCATGCATCTGCACCAGGTCCTGAAGATATATGTGATGGCTCACACTTGGTGGGTTTGTGAGGCTGCTAACAGTGGGAGCAGGTGTGCCTGTGGGAGCAGGTGTGCCTGTGGGAGCAGGTGTGCCTGTGGGAGCAGGTGTGCCTGTGGGAGGGAGTAGGTGTGCCTGTGGGAGCAGGTGTGCCTGTGGGAGGGAGCCGGTCTGCCTGTGGGAGCAGGTGTGCCTGTGGGAGGGAGCAGGTGTGCCTGTGGGAGCAGGTGTGCCTGTGGGAGCAGGTATGCCTGTGGGAGCAGGTGTGCCTCTGATTCTTTTGACTGCTTTTGGGACCCATTTCCTCCTATTGGGTTGCCTTCTCCAGAATCAGTACAAGAGCTTTTTTCCTTCTCTTGTTGTATCTTGTTTTTTGTCCCATTTAGCTCTCATTTCTTTGAGAAATTTCTGCTACTTTTCAAGAGGAAATTCAAGAGGAGTGGATCAGTGAAAGAAGGGATGTGTAAGGGAAGAATTGGGAGGGGGTAACCTGAGGGACAACTGTGGTCAAGGAGTATGGCATGAGATCAGAAAATGCTTTCAATAAAAATAAGACGTTAAAAACAAACACTAAAATCTCAATTTAAGTTACTAATTTACTGTGTTTTTAATTTTCTCTTATAGACAAAATATTTACTTTTTTCTCATCAAAATTTTCAAGATATTTTATGAAGATGGACAGGATGTTTTTCATCTATTTGGAACACACTCTAAAACCTAGCAATTATATTGGCAGTACTATAGCTACTGGAGACACTGTTTTAAAACATGGTTACTGGTAATGCATGAAGGGACAAGAGAGGAACACATAGATACACCCCAGCTTGAATACTTGGTTATACCTTTATGTCTCAGTGTAATAAAATAATCATATGAGACTGGACTTGAGTTGACACACAAGTATATGTAAATCTTAAGTGCTCTTTCCCAAGTGTTCTTTACTAGATATATAAGATGATATGCCTGAAACAGTGTCTGACATGTGGGTGTGTAAGTTACAAGAGACTGTATAACTTTCCATGCTACTTTGAAAACCAGCTCAAGAAAAATAAACATCACATAATAGGTTCAATGAGATTTGCTTTGAGAATCTTTATAGAAAGAAGAAAAGAAGCATGGAGACCTAGTGTCCTACCCACTTACTTAGAGTTCAGAATGAAAAAAGATGTAGGTAAGGTCATCACAAAAACACATTATGTTGAAGAATAAACAGTAAATACTAGTTTTTACATTTGAAATAGGAATAATTAAAAATGGTTTGTGCAAATATGTGACAACAGGATCTATGTTTCCTAACCTGTACAAATGAATGTTCTCCATATTAAAATTTTAGAAGTTGTAGTAAAATATATAAAAAGCATAGTTCTTTTTCTAAGAACTATTTTTATTTCTTACAATGAAGTGGTATCTGGGAGGGATGAAGGGAGGAATAAAGTATTCCTTCTTGATTTTGTTGTGTTTTGGAAGTTGTATCTTGGGTATTTTAGGTTTCTAGAATAATATCAACTTATCAGTGAGTGCATAACAAGTGACTTCCTTTGTTATTGGGTTACCGCACTAAAAATGATATCCTCTAGATTCATCCATTTGCCCAAGAATTTCATAAATTCATTGTTTTTAATAGCTGAATAGTACTCCATTGTGAAAATGTACCACATGTTCTGTATCCATTCCTCTGTTGAGGGACATCTGGGTTCTTTCCAGCTTCTAGCTATTATAAATAAGGCTGCTATGAATATAGTGGAGGATGTGTTCTTATTACCAGTTGGAACATCTTCTGGGTATATGCCCAGAGGTATTGCTAGATCAATTGGTAGTACTATGTCCAGTTTTCTGACGAACCACCAGACTGATTTCCAGAGTGCTTGTACCAGTTTGCAATCCTACCAGCAATGAAGGAGTGTTCCTCTTTCTCCACATCCTCGCCAGAATCTGCTGTCATTTGAATTTTTGATCCTAGCCATTCTGACTGGTGTGAGGTGAAATCTCAGGGTTGTTTTGATTTGCATTTTCCTGATGATTAAGGATGTTGAACATTTTTTCAAGTGCTTCTCAGCCCTTCAGTATTCCTCAGTTGAGAATTCTTGGTTTAGCTCTGTACCCCAATTCTTTTTTTTTTCCTTTATACTGCCTCATCCTAAAATTTTTAAAATTTTTATTAGATATTTTCTTCATTTACATTTCAAATGTTATCCCGAAAGTTCCCTATACCCTCCTCCATCCCCTGCCCTGCTCCCCTACCCACCCACTCCCACATCTTGGCCCTGGCATTCTCCTGTACTGGGGCTTATAAAGTTTGCATAAAGGCCAAGGGGCCTTTTTTCCCAATGATGGCCTACTAGGCCATCTTCTGCTAGATATGCAGCTAGAGACAGGAGCTCTGGGGTAACTGGTTAGTTTATATTGTTCTTCAAACTATAGGGTTGGAGACCCCTTCAGCTCTTTCAGTACTTTCTCTAGCTCCTCCATTGGGAATCCTGTGTTTCTTCTAATAACTGACTGTAAGCATCCACTTCTGTGTTTTCCAGGCACTGGCGTAGCCTCATACGAGACAGCTATATCAGGGCTCTTTCAGCAATATCTCTTCCTCTGCAAAAACTATTTGTAGTAGTTCTTAAAAAACTTACATTATTTTCCAATTTCCATCATGACCCCACTTTTTTTGTTAATGGATTTCTTTAAAAATGGTATATTGAGGCAGAGGCAGGTGGATTTCTGAGTTCGAGGCCAGCCTGGTCTACAAAGTGAGTTCCAGGACAGCCAGGGCTATACAGAGAATCCATGTCTCGAAAAACAAACAAACAACAAAAAAGGTATATTATATATTATTGAGCCAGCTGCGTGTGTGTGTGTGTATGTGTATATGTGTATTTAAGTTTCTCCCATGCATAAGAGTGATATGTATTTATTCTATGTTGATCCTGGGAAAGAAACATAATACATTAAATGAACATAAACCTTGACATATAGGTGCTCAGTACAGGTTCAGTATATATATTTAAGAAAATGTGACACAATATGTTTGTATTCTATTATTTGCACTCAAATAATAATAGAAGTAATCTAATCCAACATGGTAGAGACAGAATCAATGGCATAGCTAGTTTTTAACTAATGCCTCATACATATATCCCAAATAGGAGCTCATCATTCACTTTTTACCTTTATCAATGTAGAATAGATATAAAATTGAAAGTGAGTTGGACCTCATTAAGAAGGTAAATAATTTTAAATTATTCTTATCCAAACTACGCAAGATATCCCTTGATTACATTTGTTTTAACTTTTCAGATGTTATTTGAGTCTAACATATTCCTCAGTAGTGATAAGGTTGATGAAATAATGTACCCACATAATGAAAAACAAAATCAAATGCTTTATATTCATTAGTATTATGTTACCACTGTACAAAAGGGTGATTTTGAGCTCCCATAGGGAACCTCCTGTTGGAGTGAGTAAAACATTACCCCTCTCAGTAGGAGGTACCCTACGGGAAGTAAACAGCTCACCACAGGAGATGAGGGAAAGATTGCAATGACCAGGCTGCAATTTAAAAGGAGGAGCTGCATTTACTCAAAGGTAATCTCAAATTCTCACAAATTTCATTTCAGAGAAGGTAGTCATCTAAGACAAAAACAAATGAGTAAAATTATTTCTTTTTTCTACAACTAAATATTAGGTAGTCTTATAAAATTTTAAAGTTTGACTCTCTATATTAAAGTGTGTGAAGATGAAATACCAACTATTTCCACCAACACAGTTGAGAAATCAGCCCCACCACAATCCCCATGCCCAGCCCCACAAGGACTTTCCATACCAGCAAGACCAATGACCTCTTCTGAAACCACTTCAAAGGACTTGGTCTTACTGAGTCTTGTTGGCCTCTGATATCCAAAAGTTTGATTCCTGCAAAAGAATACTCATGATTTTTCAAAGTTGTACCAGTCTCTTAAGACTATTGGAATGGGGGTTGAAGAGGGAGTCTAGATCATGGAGTTCTTGCCTCGAATGGGAAAAGCCCTGTCTTCTACCTTCACAATTTGTCCAAGGTCAAGTGTGGTTGCTCATGCCCGTAATCAAGCACTCAAAAAAATGAAGGCATGAGAACAGGAATCCAAGGCAAACTGACTATATAGTGAGTTTCAGAGTAGCATAGACTACATGAGATACTGTCTTAAAAGGAAAAAAAAAAATCTATGAATCAATAAGTGTTTTAAACTAAGCATTTTTAAATATTTAAATTCATTCTATACTTAAAAATAGAACATGTGTGTAAGAACTTTAGTTCTATTCCATATCTCCTTACAATTAGAATATAATTGTAGTCTAAATATCAGATGGGTTTAGGAGTTCAAATATGTTTTAAACAAATGAAAATGGTATTTGAACAATCATAATTACAGAAATTAGAATAGAAAGGTTATTATGAGGAAAAGAAAGTCCAGTGACAAAGTAGGATCCAGCTCAAGGGGAGATCTCCAGGCCTAACACTATTACTGAGGCTATGGAGTGCTCACAGAAAGGGACCTAGGATGATCACACTCCTGAAAACTCAACAAGTAGCTGAAAGAGTCAGATGCAGATATTTGCACCCAAACAATGGACAGAAGCAGCTGACCCTTGTTGTTGAATAGGGAAGGTTGAAAGAAGCTGAGGAAAAGGGTGATCTTATAGGAGTATCAGCAGTCACAATTAATCTGGATGCCTGAGATCTCTCGAACATTGGACCACCAAATAGACAGCATTCACCAGCTGATATGAGGCCCCCAACACATATACAGTAGAGGATTGCCAGGTATATGTTCATTCAGAGATGATGCACCTAACCCTCAAGAGACTGGAGGCCCCAGGGAACTTAGAGGTAAGGTGGGGTGGGGGTGGGGGTGGGGGCAGGACATCCATGTAGAGACAAGGGGATGGGGAGGAGGTATGGAATGTGGAACAGCCAGAGGGTAGATGTTGGGTTAGATAAAATATGGAGTGTAATGAAATAAATTAATTAATAAAAAATAGAAAAGTTTATTATGCTATTTAACATGCCACCTTTAACACTATCATTGTCAACATCATTATAATTCTTTTTTCACATTCTGAAACATATAAAATATATTATACAATTAATGAACTATGAATTTTGGGTTTACTTCTATTGAGTACCTAGGGAAAAAAGAGGGAAAACAACTTTCTGAAAGACTGAAGACTGTCTTGATTCAAGGAATAAATAGCAAAGTCTGCAAATCATTGTGAGGAATAAAACAAAAATATCCATTTCAGCACTTATGAAATAAAAAATAAGTTACTTTCAAACAATTTTTAAAAAAGGAGGAAAAAACCCTGAAAAATTGAAGGTTTAATAGAGTCTTCAGACAGATTTGTGACCCAACCATTCAAAGGAAGAAGTTAGCTGAATGCAACCAGACACTGGTACATTCTCACCCACTGAAGAGCTAACCCAAGGTGAAAGACATGAGGTCATGGTTAAGACCAGGCCATGTGAATCTAAGAGTAGTGTAATGTGTGTGCATACACCTTTATTATGGTAACCACAGCCTCTAGAGCTGGACAATTGATTTGTATTTCCTAAGCTGCAGTCTATGATGTTTTGATGCAAAATCTAAACAGATTAGAACACACTTTATCCATACATGATTAGTGCTTAAATGAAGTATCCTTGTCCTCATCTCCTTTACTAATGTTTATCCTTGGCAACTTGTAGATAAATAGTAAATAAACAAATAGCAAAAATGAAACCAGTTTTGCTCATGGTGAAAATAAAACTTGTAAAAAAAAAAAAAAACTGTGAGAATATAGGTTGATATTTCATTTGAAGTGAGCTTTGGGAATCATTTTACACATTAATCATGTCTTTCAAAATATGTAAGGGAAAAATCAGAGATTTCAAACATTCCCTTTTTCCAAACAGATCCAGCACTCTACTTTGTTAAACCAAGCTACTGACGAGTATCTAAAAATGTAAAATCAGCATCACTCTTTTGGCACATAGCTATGTTATTGTATATTGTCCAATATGGGATAACTTAATACAGAAATAATCTGTCTTGGTACAGATATTCATATACTGATCAAAAAAACATATGTGAATCCTTGCTGTGTGCTGAATTTATATTGCCAGTTCTAACTATTTTCTTCAAATTCAGGCTTGTTCAAATTTTGCCTATGAGTTTCTTTCAATTTGAAAGTCTTAACAAGCATCACAACCTAACGTGTCTTGTTTTTCTTTAATTTTTAGTTTCATGAGCTTTGATATTTGGGTCATTTTAATCACCAGAAATCTTTCATATTCAGCATTCAACATATGGGCATTATGAAACCCTTATTGTCCCCTACATGATGAAATAGCAAAAGTGTATAGATACGTAGATCTCAGAGACAAAGAAACAGCATAGCATGTAAAGCCTCATAGAAAAGACACAATAGAGTTTAGAATCACCATAGGAAACATCAGGGCAGTGTGTTTACTTGGGATTCTTCAAAAATGAACAGAAAGTACTAGCTTAAAGATGTGGAATATGTTAAGATGTAGGAGTGGTATTCGAGTACCTAGTGTGGGGTCCTGGGAAAATTAACCACTCATATATTTTATTTTAATTAAAATATGGTTGAATCATTTTTTCTTTTTTTCTTTTAACTTTTCCCTTTCAACTTTTCCAAAATCTTTTCTCCTTTTATGTCCCACTTTGTACATTTTTAAATTCATTATTTCATTATCCATATATATATATATATATATATATATATATATATATATATATATATCTGTAGTATGTGTGTATATGTGTATACTTTCATATATACATGCATATACACATTCACACATATACACATATACACAGACACACAGATGTACACATACACACATATGATCAAAAAACATGTGAAATTATATATATATGTATATGTATATAGGTATAGGTATAGGTATAGGTATAGGTATAGGTATAGGTATAGGTATCGGTATCATTATAGGTGTGTATATATACATGCACAAAATGTAAGTACACCTACCAGGACTTCCTGTTCCTCATCCACCCAAATCTGTAGAGCAGCTTTAGGAGCAGTTCATCCACCCCTACTCCAAATCAAAACACTCTACTATTGATGAGTCCTTTTCTAGCACGGAACAACTTCTCATGAATCCTTCAAATGTCATCAAATTTTATGTGAAGAACTTGGTAATGTAGTGGTTTATCTTGGATGTAGCATGTATAACACTGAAACAACTCTCAAGTAAAAGGGTTCTTAGTTGGAATCAACACTAGAATGATACCCCAAACCAAACACGAGGACACAAGAAGTAAAGATAAATCTCCAATCACAAGGTTGGGCTTTGTGGGTAATTTTGAGTATAATGAGACTCAAGAACTGGATTTCTCTATTTTTCTGTTATATTTCTTTACCAATAAGGGTTTGAAATGAAAATTCTCTTTGAAGCCTATTTATAAATCAAACTTTGCTTTTAGCCATGCATTTAATGATATGTTTATGTAGGGTTATTAATAAGATTTTGGTAGATAATGACTAGTTACTTATTTCTCAAAGTCGAATGATTCTGTTGTTAGAGATAGCAATCAAAAAAGCAGATGAGAGAATCAAGAAAGACAATGCTGACACACTGAACTTGAAATTTATAATGAAATTAAATTATTTAGGATGTATATATTAAGTAGCATCACTTTAAATATATATTGGCTAGTGTGTTCAAGGAACCCCCAAAAGCTAATAAATTATGTAATTCAGGTTTTTTTATATAATATGAAACAATGGAGCATATAAGCTTCATGGTAATCCTAACTTGTTCCTACATACTTTCAAATAATACAAGCTAATCTAGATTATGCAGATACATGTAAAGAAAAAAAGAAGCATGAATATGACATGTTTAGATTTTGACATTTTCCATATATAATCTCAGATAAATCTATCGTTATTAGAAGTAAGAATGTAAGCAGAATAATTAAAAAAACAAATATTGTCAAAGTAAGACTAGAACAAAATGTGGTTATCCAGAAGATATTTTTCTCATCAATCCCAGACAGAGGAAAAAAAATTATATCTTGTCAGATTTTACATGGCAGAAAATCCCAGACATTATAAATGGAAATTGACAGAAACAGTGAGAATATCACACAGAATTATATATTGATCTAAAGAAAACTATAGTTTTCTTAAGAGGCACTGTCCATAGAATTCTAGCAACCATGAAGTGAAAGCTCTGAGCAGTGCTTTTACAGCCACTTTTATGGTGTGCTAAATTGATTTAATAGAGTACTGTCAAATCAATTTATTCCCTAAACTCTTACACTGTGTCATCTTAATTTGAATTGTTGGTGAACCAGGCTATCCAACAATTATAGAGCTGCAAAGTGGTTGATATATTTACCATAAAATGAGTCACCTGAAGAATGAAAACGAATGATGTTGAATTGGACATCATGGAGTAATGATTCTACATTTACTGGTACACTAAATGCATGGCTTATCATGAAGAAAGAATTATCATACATGTTTATGTCCATAAGGTGCTAAAATATAGGAACTGTAGTTCCTACCCTAAAAGGTAAAACTGAATATACTGTTCTAAGAAAAGACTGCATTTATGAGATAAATGTATGTGCATTTATTCTCTTTAAGATGGAACATGCTTAGGAAATGAATCAGTACAACAAATAATAATTTTTAAAAAGGTCTGACAATAGACACATCCAATCCCTCATTGTTGACTAAATAGAACCATTAGCACAAACAAAGCTTTTCCGTGTCGTATATAGCTGTAGAACCTGTACATTTATTATCTCCTCTTGCATTACAAAAAAAAAAAAATCTTATAGGATCACTAAGCTAGATGTGAGATGGTAGTGTGACTCACCCAGGTCGGTCACAGAATTAAAGGCAATGGAGCTGCATGGGTTCTGGAAGTCAACCCTGGTTCTCTCAGGGGCTATTGTTCATAAAACACCTTGATTCCTGACTGCAAGTAGAGAAATAGGTTGTGACCTTGGAAGCTTTCTTGAATGCTATGAGGCAAGTGTTAGGGCTCTACCAAACTGATAATAAATTTAACATTCAATTTCACATTTCTGTTTGCAAATTTTATGTTGTTTGATAGTAAACTGCGTTTTGAAATATGCTTTGAATTGTTCCAGTAATTTTCTTTCTTGAATTTTCTAAGTGTTTCTAGAATCTGCTTATTTTTATTACTTTGTGCTAAATCTGGTCAGTCACACTCATACACAGTGAAATTATCCATGGACCGCATATTCTTTGCAATACTGTAAGGAACACTTAAAATATTTAGTTTATTAACAACTTCAGTGACAAACTCTTAGTCCCTTATCGAACTATGAATTATCAATACTAAGGATTTTTGAAAAAAAAAAAAAAAAAGCAAATGCAATCATTGAAACCAATCACAATATATTAAAACTGAATTAAGAGAACAGTTTCACCAATGATTACATCATTAAGGATTAAATGATTCAAATTTTGATCACTGAAATATTAATGAAAAATAGGAAAAAGAAAAGTTATAACATGGAAGAAGACATATGAATAAAGCTTTGATACCTACATCAAATATTCATACAAATATTTGAGCAATAGCTCTCTGTTTTAGATGTCCTAGATACATATTGTACGTCAGATATGCAACTTTTTGATATCGCTTAATGTTGCCTTTATGCTATATAGATAACATACGCACCTGTATTTTCTTTGATTGGCAGTACTTACAGCTAAATCCATATTTTGTACACTCCACAACTCTGAAACAGTTTCAGGTTTAAGCTGTTACATTCTAGGGTAGTTTGCCACATCAAGATGGAATGAATGCAGAATTAAATTTAACTTACAATGTAGTACTGAAGTGGAAGTTTCTGGATATGTTACGTGATGCAGAATTTCATGGTGTTTTGCTTAGGCAGACACATGTGGTGTTTTCCTGAGGCACGACCTGTAGGAGGACATAGGATTTTTGGAGATAGCATAGATGGGACTCAAGGGACAGGACACTAGCTGTGCGATGCTTCTTTGGTCTCACAGTTTAGCTCATTTTTGCTTTATTGAGAGAGGCATGGCAGAGAAGTTCTCTGGGAAACCCATCTGGTTCTGGAAGCCCCAGCTAACCTGTGCTGATTGAGTAGAGGCCTGGAGGTTTCTGCTATTTTTTTTTTGCCACCAATGCTGATTCACATGTGGTGTCCTGACACTACTGAAATGGAGTGCTGGTATCCTGAAAAATGGAGGTGGGTATTACCTCAAAGAACTATTTCTCAACAGGTCCACATTCCCTTGTCCTATATTAACCATCTTTTTGCTGCATGAAATATTTAGTGAGCAACCCAAGCTCCTGCCAGCAAGGCACTCGTGAACAGACTGGTCTGTTCTCAGCCCTGAAGACTCTCTGATCTGGAGCTCTGAAGTCTCTCCACAGGGCTCGCTAAGGTCCTATGGTGGGTTGCTGCCATGCCAGCTCCATGCTTCCAAGTTCCCATGGCTAGTCGGGGCGCACCTCCCACAAACTCTTGCTTTGCCACAGTTACCTTTCTCTCTTTGGAACCCAGTTGAGTCACACAAACTTAGTCTAGAATCGACAGGTAATACAATCGTTGGACATGGCATCTAGCATTCTAGTTTGTAAGTTATTCTAAGTTACAAATTCTCAGGAAGCAGATTCTGACGTATCCACCACCTGAAACGGGGGCCTCAACTACCTCCATCAACTCTCCTGTCCAAAAAGCCCTATCTTTGCTCCTGCTTTCCCTTTTCTCCTCCTGACCTGGAAGTCCTGCCTACTCACCCAGTTATTGGCTTCCTGAAGTCTGTATTCATTAGAGGAAGGTTCTGCCACATCTTTTCTCCCCTATCCTTGGATGAGAGGCTAGAAGCTGGGTCAGTGCATTTGGAATCCTTATTAAAAGTAGATTTAAAAAAAACAGAATCCTACATAGTATTGTAAATTTTATAATATTTTATACCACATACCCTATTATATGGACTAGAGTTAGCATTACATGTAGAAGAGACAGATGTGTCTGTAAAGAACCCTTGAATTTACATTTTTGAGAAAGGTATTTAGAATATGGACAGAGAAGACAAAAGGCATTACATAGCTGCTCTCCAGGCATCAATATAGACTTTGATATAACCAGATGTAGGAATAAACACATGGTGACAATTCTGCAGCTAACAGCATGTGTTCCGGCTTTTGAAATTCTATCCTGAAACTCATGTGAACTGTTCACAATATCTACATCTAATGCTGTCCATTGATAGAGGCAGACTCTCTGGCTCACTTGTGAGTAAAAGCATTAGTTTTACTTCTTTCAGTGAGTGATTTTGGAGGTTTTGTTTGCTCATACATTTTGTGATGACTTAGTAAAACTAAGATACACACACACACACACACACACACACACAATTAAAAAAGAGAAAAAAGATGCATTAAGTTAACTTTTTTGTTAGATCTTTGAGAATCCTGTGTAATGTATTCTGACAATACTTCCCTACTATGTCCCAATCCATTGTCCCATCCCTACTCACACATTTATATGTTCTCTTTGTTTTCCCTTAAATTCATAAAGCATCATTTGTGTGGTTCTTCTTTTCCCAGATGGGTGATCTTCTCAGGAGGGTAATCAGACCAAACAAAACTACCTCTCCAAGTAGCTGTCATGTGCCAATAGATGTTTAACTTACCACGGGCCTTCCTGTCTGTCTTGCCTCTCCATGGTGGAACTTTGTCTGTTCTAAGCCTCTGGATCATGTGCATGCTCCCTCTCCTGCTGTATAGTACTTGTTCTGCTGCCATACTATGTTCAGATAACTATTTCTTGGCTGTCATCTAATAACTACAGCTGTTATAATCTTTCCATTTCATTTTCTGCAATAGTTATTGAGCTTTGTGAGGATGGGTAGAGCCTAGATATCCCATGTAGGATGGTGCATTCCAGTCTCTTAATCTCTACATCTTGACCAGCCTCTTTGTTAAATGTGATCTACTGAAAATTAAACCTTCGCAGATGAGGGTTATATGATACACTGATCTATGGGCATAACAATAAAGTCACTAGGAAATGTTCACTTAACAGAAAAAAATCATACTTGGTTTTCTCCACAGGTCTATGAACTCGATAGATACAAATTCTAGGCCCCTATCATATTATAGTATGAATTCCATCTAGTGAATTTGACCTTAAGTTTAATGAGAAAGTAGTTGTTAACAACCATAAAAATTCATACCAATATTCTACCAGTGGATATGCATTTCTAGTGTAGGAAATGTTGTAGCTCACAGTGTTCATCATTGAGAAAGATTGAAGAATTCTGTTTTTCCTCTGGTAGCATGCCTAGCCTAGTCATCAGGGATAAACCTTTTTTTAGTGAGCACTAGTTTGATTTCTGTATTCTATATGTACTCAAGCATCTGGAGTCCCTAGCAATAGAATATTACTATCAACTTCTGGTGGGTAGTTGAGAGTGTTTTCATTATCATTCAATGTTTCAGGGTTTATGGGACCTTGCTTTCCAACAACTACAAAGGAGCTAGGATCTGGGCTTTCTGTTATAATGAAGTGGCCAGTAAAGACAGTGTTGATCCGTTATTGTATAAATCCATTTATATGATATATACATGAAGTAGGCTTCCATATGCCATACAAAATATATTTAACATTGGTTTTTTCTTCTCATATTCCCTCATCTGCCATTTTCTCTCCCCTGCAACAGACTGCATGTACATAAAGTGATAGATGGATAAAGAAAATGTGATTCATTTACACAGTGGAATACTAGTCAGCTATTAAAAAATATATATGAAATAGCTGTATTTAGAATGACTGGAATTGGAAACAACCATTCTGATTGAGGTAACCCAGAAAGGCAAGCATTATATGATTCTTATTATTGGTAATTATTAATTTTGATTCTTCTTTTTTTGTGGGGGGGACCTCACTCAGGATGATATCAAATACATCCATTTGCCCAAGAATTTCATAAATTTACTGTTTTTTTAAATTTTTTTTCCATTTTTTATTAGATACTTTCTTCAATTACATTTCAAATGCTATCCCAAAAGTCCCCTATACCCTCCCCCAACCCCCACCCTGCTCCCCTACCCACCCACTCCCACATCTTGGCTCTGGCGTTCCCCTGTACTGGGGCATCAAATTTTGCATGACCAAGGGGCCTCTCTTCCCAATGATGGTCAACTAGGCCATCTTCTGCTACATACACAGCTAGAGACACGAGCTCTGGGGGTACTGGTTAGTTCATATTGTTCTTCCACCTATAGGGTTGGAGACCCCTTCAGCTCCTTGGGTACTTTCTCTAGCTCTTCCATTGGGAACCCTGTGTTCCATCTAATAGCTGACTATGAGCATCCACTTCTGTGTTTGCCAGGCACTGGCATAGCCTCACATGAGACATATATGTGTGTTCCACTTGGCACATCCAAAGTGATCAGGAAATGAGTAAAAGGGAGAAATCATGGTTAAGAGAAATAATTGTACAGAGGGTTTAGTGGAGAATGCAGGGCAGGGTAGATTAGAGAAAACATTTGATAAAACATTTACAGTTATCACAGTATTAGAATGGATTTACAAACAGATATTTAACGATATCCAGAAGCAAACAATGGAAATATCTCAGCAATTGAGACTTTAATAACTATGAAGCCTAAGTCTGGCATCATATATTCATTTCCTTTTATTCCCATGCAATTAAGCTTCTAAATAAAAGAAGAAATTAATTACAGACATTGTCCCTAACATTTATAGAAATGTTTTAAATGATAAATTTATAGATAATATGACACGGAGAGTACTTCAAAACGGCAGGAGGTATCCCCTGCTACTTTGAAAGCATTCTGATTATAGTCATCATACTGATTTATCCTTGAAGAACCTCTGGGATTCTGAGCCTTTTGAGCCACTTTTGGTCTTGGGGATGTCTCACTACTTATTTGCCAGTGATACAAATGTAGATTTTGTACAGTACTAAACATTTAGAATTTGAGTATATTATAAATAACAAGAAATAGGTTTTGTACATCTAACTCCAGATAAAATCCAACAGGAAGTGATTTTTGAACAAGCTTGTTAACAGGCATGAAAATAGTAACAGAATGGAAGAGGATAACTAAATGGAATTTTAATTGGAATTTTGTGAAATAACTTAAGGTTTAACCTGAAACAACATATGCTGTTAATAAAGCAAGAACTGAAAAATTGTTTCTGGTGATTTACTGTATTTATAGTATCATGGATACTGGTGAATGACAAGAAACCCCTGGACCAGAAGGAGGAATAATTTATTACACTCCAATAATAAAAGCTGCAATATCATGATTAATTCCAGATTCTTGACCTCTGATTTCTGAAGAACATAACATTGCAAACATAGACATCCAGGTTAGAAACAGTCCCCAGTTTTGACAGAACATTACATGGTGTCACCAACCTGATTATTTGCTTCAGTTTTGCACAACATATTTTGAAGCACATATTACAAAGTTCCAATCATCCACCTAAACATGAAAGAGCATGCTGAATAGGAATATTGATTTCTTGAGCCTGTAGAGCTATAACAATAAAAGAAACAAACAACAGAGAAATATAAGCACCAGTGCTTGAGTGACTGTCCTTTATAAGACACAGTCTTCAGTCTCTTCCACAAGATCCTCTTGTTAGCTCTGCTACTGCTAATTATCACCCGAACTCAAAATTATATTCTTTACAAAAAGTCTCTTTATCATTTAAACTTGAATCAAGTTGATTGTGAAATACCATATTATTTAATTCCTTGAAAACTGTTAAATGGTTTTTTAACATATATGTGTATTACCAAAAACATAAACTTTCAAAAATAACAGTAATCATAGGATGTGTCAAGTCTGAGGACACAGAATTGGAAGCAAAAAAATGCAAACAATATTATACCAGGACATTGTTAAGTCAATTGTCTGTTTTTTTATTAGAATTTTTTCATTTACATTTCCAATGTTATCCCGAAAGTCCCCTATATCCTGCCCCTTCCCCCACCCTGATCCCCTACTCCCCTACTCCCACATCTTGGCCCTGGTGTTCCCCTGTACTGGGGCATATAAAGTTTGCATGACCAAGGGGCCTCTCTTCCCAATGATGGCCAACTAGGCCATCTTCTGCTACATATGCAGCTAGAGACACTAGCTCTGGGGGTACTAGTTAGTTCATATTGTTCTTCTACCTGTAGGATTGGAGACGCCTTCAGCTCCTTGGGTACTTTGTCTAACTCCTCCCTTGGGAACCCTGTGTTCCATCTAATAGCTGACTGTGAGCATCCACTTCTGTGTTTGCCAGGCTCTGGCATAGCCTCACATGAGACAGCTATATCAGGGCCCTTTCAGCAATATCTTGCTGGCACATGCAATAGTGTCTGCTTTTGGTGGCTGATTTTGGGATGGATCCCCAGCTGCAGCAGTCACTGGATGGTCCATCCTTTTGTTTCAGCTCCACACTCCTTGATCTCCGTAACTCCTTCAACAATTGTCTGTTTTTAATGAAACTTATCTATCTATCTATCTATCTATCTATCTATCTATCTATCTATCTATCTATCTATCTATCATCTATCTATCTATCTATCTATCTATCTATCTATCTATCTATCTATCTATCATCTATCTATCATCTATTTCTCAAAAACTATCCCCCCAATTGTCCCCTCACAGAGAACCTTACCCAATTATTTCCCTTCTCTTCTGAGAAGTCAGGCATACCCCTTGGTATCACCTCACCCTGGTGCCTCAAGTCTCTTCAGGGTTAGGTACATTCTTTCCCACTGAGGTCAGAGAAGAGAGCCTTATGTGCTGGGAGCCTCTTTTCCATTTGTCTCTGTTGGAAATTCTCCTTTTTACTTCTGTACCCCATTTTTTCTATCTCTTAAATTAATTTTATATACTTATTCATTTTTCATTCTGCTCATTGCCCCTCTCCCAGTCACCCCATCACACAATCCTTTACCTTCCCCCCTCCTACTCTCCTCTGAGTGGGTGGGAGAGGCCTTGGGTAGACTCTGACCCTGACAATTCAAGTCTCTGCAATGCTAGCTGTTTTCTTTTCCACTGAGGCTGGGACAAGGCCGCACAGCTAGAAAAACATATCCTACTTACAGAAAACAGCTTCTGTGAGAGCACCCATTCCAGTTGTTTGAGAACCACATAAAGACCAAGCTACACATCTGCTACATGTGTGTGTGTGAAGGACTAGGTCCAGGCCTTGAATGTTCTTTGGTTGATGGTTCAGACTCTGAGAGTACCAAAGGTCCAAATTGGTACTGTTGGTTTTCCTATGGAATTTCTAAACCCTTCTGTGCCCCCAATCTTTTCTCCTATTCTTCCACAAATCTTACCAAGTTCCATCTACTGTTAGGCTATGAGTGTCTGTATCTGAGTATGGTGCTGGGTAGAGCCTCTCAGAGGATAACATGATTCTGTCTGCAAGCATAACAGAGCATCATTAATCATGTCAGGAACTAGTGTTTGCTTATGTGATGTGTCTCAATTTGGGCTGGTTATTTTTTTAGCTATTACCTCAGTTTCTGCCTGGATTTTCTGTAGACAAGATAAATGTTTCATTGAAAGCTTCTTAGGTGAGTTGGTGTCTCTATCACTCCTGCTTGGATACAGGAGTTAGCCTCTTCAACAAAACCAAAAGCTGATTCTTCGAGAGAATCAATAAGATAGATTAAACCCCTAGCAAAACTAACTAAGGGGACAAGAGGCAGTATTCAAATTAACAAAATCAGAAATGAAAAGGGAGACATAACAATAGAAACAGAGGAAATTCATGATTATCAGATCCTACTATAAAAGTCTATACTCAACAAAACTTGAAAATCTTAATGAAATGGATGGTTTTCTAGACAGATACCACATACCAAAGTTAAATCAAGAGCAGAAAAACTATCTAAACAGGCCCATATTGCACAAGAAAAAAGAAGTCATTAAAAACCTCCCAACCAAAAGAAGCCAAAGGCCAGATGGATTTAGTACAGAATTCCACCAGACATTCAAAGAAGACCTGATACCAATTTTCCTCAAACTAGTTCATAAAATAGAAACAGAAGGAAGAGTACCTAACTCATTCTATGAAGCCACAATTACTCTGATACCTAAATCACACAAGGACCCCACCAAAACAGACAACTTCAGACCAATCTCGCTTATGAATATCAGCGCAAAAATACTCAATAAAATTCAAGAACACGTCAAAACCATCATTCACCATGATCATGTAGGCATGATCCCAGGGATGCAAGGTTGGTTTAATATATGAAAATCCATTAGCATAATCCACTATATAAACAAACTTAAATAAAAAAAAATTCACAAGATCATTTTCTTAGATCCAGAAAAAGCACTTGACAAAATATAGGAATCCAAGACAATACCTAAATATGTTCCCAATGTAGTGAGTCACAGCTAAGGTCACCCCCATTAATTCTTGGTTACCTCCCTTGTCTCAGGTCTCAGTCTCCTCATGGAGATGCCTCCCTCATACTCATCCCTGTCAGCTTCAGATTTCCATTTATTTTCCTGGCCATTTGTCCATCTCTCATGTCCTTCCCCACATCTGATCCTGAACACCCTGCAATTCCCCTCCCTGATTTTAATGGTATTTCCTTATGGTCCTCTTCATCTAGTTTGATGCTGGCTATTGGTTTGCTGTAGATTTCTTTGATTATGTTTGAGTATATGTCCTGTATCCCTGATTTTTCTAATAGTTTTAAAATGAAGGGGTGTTAGATTTTATCAAAGACTTTCTGTGCAACTAATGAAATAATCATATAAATTTTTTCTTTCCATTTGTTTAAATGGTGGATTATGTTGAATTTTCATATCTTGAATCATCCATGCATCTCTGAGATGAAGCCTACTTGATCTTGATTGATCACGTCTTTGATGTGTTCCTGGATTCTGCTCAAATTATATTGAGGATATTTATTGCAATGTTCATAATAGCAACCACTCTGAAATTCTCTTTTTTTGTTGAGTCTTTTTATACTTTAAGTATCAGCATGATTGTGACCTCATAGAATGAATTTGGCAGTGTTACTTATGTTTCTATTTTGTGGAATACTTTAAACAGTATTGGTATTATCTCTTCACTGAAAATATGATAGAATTATACACTAAAATCTAAGAGAGTTTTCCATTGGGAGATTTTAATGACTACTTCTATTTCTGTAGGGGGATATAGGGCTCTTTCAATGGCTTACCTGATTTTGGTTTAAAATTGGTAAGTAGAATCTGTCCTGAAAATCATCCATTTCATGAAGATTTTCCAATTTGGCGGAGTACAGAGTTTTGAAGTAAGATTTAATGGCTCTTTAAATTTTCTAATTGTCTGTCATTAATCTCTCCCTTTTCATTATTGTTTTTGTTCATTTTGATATTGTCTCTTGGTCTCTTGGTTAGTTTCATATGGGTTTGTTTATCTTGTGGATTTTCCCAAGGAGCCAGCTTGGGAAATCAGCTTTCGGGGTTTCTTTGGCTTCTTTTCTTTCTTTTCTATCTGATTGATTTCAGGCTTAATTTTGACTATTTCCTTCTTTCAACTCCTATTTGGTGTGCTTTGTTTCTTTTCATTCTAAAACTTCGAGGAGTACTTTTAAATTGCTGCTATGAGAACTTTGTAATTTCTCATGAAGGCAGTTACTGCTATGAACTTTCCTCTTAGTGTTGCTTCCATTGTATCCCACGAATCTGGAGATATTGTGCCTTCACTTTCCTTGAATTCTACAGTCTTTAATTTTTTACTTTATTTCTTCTCTGACCCAAAGGTCATTGAATAGAGAGTTGTTCGATTTCCATGAGTGTGTAGGCTTTCCAGTGTTTCTTTTGTTGAAGTCCAGATTTAATCTCAGGTAGTCTGATAACATATAAGGCATTATCTCCATTATTTATATCTGTCTAGTCTTGCTTGTGACTGACTATATGGTCAATTTTGGAAAAGGATCCAGGAGGTGCTGAGAAGAAGGTATATTCTTTTATGTTTGGGCGAAATATTATATAGATGTCTCTTACGTTCCTTTGATTCATGT
The DNA here is from genome assembly GCA_902729485.2 of Mus minutoides. Classification (NCBI taxonomy): domain Eukaryota; kingdom Metazoa; phylum Chordata; class Mammalia; order Rodentia; family Muridae; genus Mus; species Mus minutoides. Next base: position 99,403 of record LR751631.1, read on the forward strand.
GGTCTGTTAGTTATATTATTTCTATGTTTAGTTTTTGAAGAGATGACCTGTCTATTGGTGAGAGAGGGGGAATTCTCCTCTTATAATGCATGGAGTTCAATGTGTGATTTAAGCTTTAGCAATGCTTATTTTACAAATGTGGATAGACTTGCGTTTTGGGTATAGATGTTCAGAGTTGAGATATCATCTAAGTAGGGTTTTCCTTTGAAGAGTATGTAGTGTCCTTCTCTGTATCTCCTGATTAATTTTGTTTGAATGTCTATTTTACACTTTCTTCTTGAGTGTGTTTGCTTGGAAAATTTTGTTCCAGCCATATACTTTGAGGTAACATCTATGTTTATTGATGAGCTGTGTTTCTTGTATGTAGCAGAATGATGGATATTGTTTTTACATCCATTCTCATAGCCAGTGTCTTTTTATTGGGGAATTGAATCCATTGGTGTTGAGAGATATTAAATGTTTTATTGATATCTGTTAGAACCATTTGAGTCATATTGTTTGTTAGTTCTATTTTTTTCTCTGTTTAATTTCTGTTGCAATGACCTGGCCATTGGTGAGAATGGGGTATTGAAATCTTCCACTATTATTATGTGGGGTTGAACACATGACTTAAGCTTTAGTAATGTTTCTTTTACAGATATGAGTACCCTTGCATTCAGGACATAAATATTCAAAATTGGAATACCTTCTTTTCTCTGATGAGTATGAAGTATCCTTGTCCATCTCTTTTGATTAAGTTTGGTTAGATATCTATCTTTATTAGTTATTAGAAAGGCTATTCCAACTTGCTTTTTATGTCTCTTTTGCTGGAAAATCTTTTCCCAGCTCTTTACTCAGAGAAAAATCTCTCTATTTTATGGTGATAGATGTGTGTTTCTTGTATACAGCAGGATGATGGATCCTATTTACTCATCCATTCTGATAGCCTGTTTTTTTTACTACCAAATTAAGTCTACTGCTATTGACCAATATTAAAGGCCATTTATTGTTAGTTCCTGTTATTGTGATGGTGGTGGTGTTAGTGTGTGTTGGTGTTTCCTTTTGTGTGGTTTTGTTAGTGTCAAATAACTTATTTTCTGTGCTTTCATAGGTGTAGTTATGTAGTTAACTGTGCTGGATCTTTCTGGCATGAGTTAAACAGTCTCTGATTGGGGGTGGGGGGTGTTGAAGATTAAAGATAGGAAAGGCAGAAAAAAAAAAGATGCAGGAAATAGAATGGGATGACTGCCAGTCAATACTGCAGCAGTGGCAGCCAGCAGTTTCTCTTAGCCTCTTTATACCTCACAGCATCATGGCAAGCAAAGCCACAAGATAACAGAAACAATATATACATAGGATATCTATTCTTATCCAGAAGATACCCTTGAACTTGAAGTTATTGTCATATAGGATTTTCACTTGTTTAGTTAGTTACCTCAAAATATTTTATATTATTTGTGGCAATTGTGCAATGAGTTGTTTCCTTAATTTCTTTCTCAGCCTGTTCATCATTTGTATAAAGGAAGGCTCATGATTTATTTGAGTTAATTTTATATCTGGCCACTTTTTAAAATATCTAGCTGAAGTTGTTTATCAGCAGGAGAAGTTTTCTGGTAGAATTTTGGGGGTTGCTTATATAAGCCATCTTAGCATTGGCAAATAGTGGTACCTTTATTTCTTCTTTACCAATTTTTATCCTCTTGATCTCTTTTTGTGGTCTTATTGTTCTAGCTAACACTTCAAGTACTATATTGAATAGATATTGGGAGAGTGGGCAGCATTGCCTTGTCCCCAATTTCAGTGGGATTGCTTCAATTATGTCTCCATTTAATTTGATATTGGCTGTTGGTTTGCAGTAAATTGCTTTTATTATATTGAGGTATGGGACTTAAATTCCTGATCTCCCCAATACCAGTTTTCCTGTAATTCATTTGTGTTTGTTTGAACAATGATATCTTTTTTCTATATTTGTAGATTTTGAATGTAATATTTCACTTAATTTTTAGAAAATATTTTTAGCCATTGTAATAATAATTTGAGTTAAATAATTCCATAAACAATTTCAATACTTTTTCATAATTTTTCATATTGCATTCTGAATTTTAAAAACTTTAGCCTGCTTAATCATGACACATACACAAATGATTGATTTTAATAGCCATTATAAGGCTATTCAATATTGCTAGTGTACCTTAAGATTGATTGTGGTTATAGACATTTTTTAAATTCACAACAGATCCTGTTCAACAATTTCTTTTTTAATATGTAGAGAAGAGTTTCTGGTGCTTTGATTTAATCTGAAATCTGCATGTATTATAGCTTAAGGTCTTGTCCTCAATAGGTTTTTGATCTATCAATAAGGATGCTGGTGACCAATGGTTGTGCATGGGAACAGAACACTTAGAGTTGTTCCAGTAAGATTCAGGGAGAATGCAGAGTACCAGGAAAAGGAGAAGAGGGTACAGGAATGGTAGGAAATCACTCCAACCAGCCATGTCAGTTTTCTGGTTAAGTGGGTATTGCCCACTTACCTTATTGGCCCAAGGGTGGCAAGGAAAATTTAGGAGTGCCCAGTCTTTAGTTTGCCAAGGCATTTTAAGACTAACTGGCATGTGTGTGTGTGTGTGTGTGTGTGTGTGTGTGTGTGCTTGTGTATTTTCCATTTGCAGATTTGAGATAGCTCCTGGGCGGGTATGTGCCTGCTACTCTACAAGAGCTCAAAGCAGTACAGAAAAAAAAAAAAAAAAAATCACTGCAGTAGATGGCACTTATTGTGGAGGGCAAGAACCCACTATTAAATAATTTAGGGTTTCTGTGGTGGAATACACACCCAATGATATAAGTCTAGAAATAGGGAGAACTGTTTTCTCAGTGAGCAGAACTAAGTCATGTGGTCTAGAGAGTTAAACTAGAGAAAAGAAACATGGCTGCCAGGAGGGATTTACCCTGTACAGCTTGCTAGAGACAGTGAGAAGCAAACAAAAAAGTTGTCTGCCTCCAGCCACCAGATAAATGAAGGATAGAGGTTTATAAATCTGATTTAATTGATTTTAAGGCTATAAGGGAATATAGAGATTTTACCTGAGCCACATGAGGATTTTTTCCATGGTTCAAAACTGATACAAAATGCATGAGATGAGAGGTAGAGAGCCAAATGGTAGATGTAGCAAATATTAGCTCCGCAGAAGAGAGAAGTCAGGGAGAATGAATGAATAAATGTTTTAAAGATATATAAAAGTCTTGCCAGAAAAATTTCTCAAAATTTTGAATGTGGTTGACACAATTTTTGGGATTATCAGTGTAGGGTAATAAAAAATTTGAGCCTATAAATAGGCTTATACAGTAAGTACAAGGGAATTTAATTATAATTAAATACAGAGATAAATTTTGAGGCTTTCAATTTTAAAATAAAATAGGTTGCAAGTAGGAGGTAGGGAGCCTAGCCTATCTCAGAAAGTAGAAACTTGGGCCTTGAGAATTATATAGAGAAAAGGGGAAATACTATAATATTTACCCACAGAGATGTTAATCTCCAGACTAGGGAAGATTCAAGTTTACACAGATATATAAATAATTTAGACTTTGGTCTCATGTAGGTTGGGCCAGAAAACAGGATTATACTGTCTCAACAGACTATTATTTATATTGCTTTAATTGCTTTGAATTGTTTTGATTATCAAAATGAGTATGGCTATGAGTTCGGTGGTTGTGTTAAAGTTCCTCTGTGTGAATGGCCAAGCTATATGTTTAATGAATTCTAGTTACTGAACCAAGGAAATGCTATTTAGGGATTCAAGCTCTGTATTTGTGTTGACAGGAAAAGGAAGAAGGCTCTGGACCCCTCCCAGAGTGAGATGAGGCAGATATGATAGGGAAAGACCATCAGAAGTCCTTGAAAAATTTGAGAAAATCAAACAAGACTAGTCTTTTTCTGCTTATTCGTCATCATGGGAACAGCCCAGTAGCTGGCTTAGACATAATAAAGTTTCTAGCTAAAATTTCAGCTAAAATGAAACAATAAATCTTATTGGGTATAGAATCATTAAGATTCTTTGTGCCTTCCTTCGTATGGTATGAATGAAGATTTATTACAGTTGGTTACTGATTAAATTAACTCATAAAAAGATTTGTCTTTCAACTGCTCAAACAAGGAAAATGTCATCCTTAACTTAACTGTGCACCCTGCATAATCAATAACAATGTCTTGATGGTACTAAAATTTCAATTGTGTGATTCATATATAATGTACTTTATTGGTTCCCAAGGAAGGAGCTAGAGAAAGTACGAAGGATCTGAAGGGGTCTTCAACCCTATAAGTGGAAGAATAACATGAACTAACTAGTACCCCCAGAGCTCATGTCTCTAGCTGCATATATAGAAGAATATGGCCTAGTTGGCCATCATTGGCAAGAGAGGCCCCTTGTTCATGCAAACTTTATATGCCCCAGTACAGGGGAACGCCAGGGCCAATATGTGGGAGTGGGTGGGTAGGGGAGCAGGGCGGGGATGGGGGAGGGTTTAGGGGAGTTTTGGGATAACATGTGAAAGTTAAATGAAGAAACTATCTAATTAAAAAAAAGAAAATATCTAATAAAAAACAAAAAACAAAAACAAACAAATAAAAAAACCCCACAAGATTCATCCTGAAAGATGCTGAGCTGACCTTCTCTTCCAGCCCCCTGCTTTCTGATGCTATCCAAAATACCTCTAGGGATTGTTGCTGGTTCCAGATCATCTCACCTCATCCAACCTTTGAGACTGATTCAGTCTTAACTTTAGTCAAGCCATGATCCTTCTAAATATACAGAGACTATACAGATAATATATGCTAAAGCAAGCTTTCTTAAGTCTAGCCATGTTTTATAATTTTCTTAGCCCTCCCTACTTCTTTGAAGAATTTCTCTTCACCCCTAGTTGGCAGGAAAAGCTGTGAAGGATTATCAGCTCAGTTCCTTGAGTTTGGGTGTCTGGTTATGGTTATGATTATTTTACAAATTATAGTAGGTTTTCCTCTTGAAGGATCTTTTAGGAATAGTCTTAGTTTTGAACAAAAAGAAAATAGATAGGATGAATTACTAAATTTATTCTTTTTGTTTGTTTGTTTGTTTGTTTTTGTTTTTGTTTTTAGAGACAGGGTATCTTTGTATAGCCCTGGCTGTCCTGGAACTCACTTTGTAGACCAGGCTGGCCTTGAACTCAGAAATCCGCCTGCCTCTGCCTCCCAAGTGCTGGGATTAAAGGCGTGCGCCACCACACCTGGCACTAAATTTATTCTTGAACCAAACACTATGTAGCAATAATCTTACATTGGTAGAAATATTTGTAATTGAAGTAAAACTGAAGTTATAATTTCTTATATTAGTACAGCACTTATATATTAATATAGAATTAAGTTTTTTATTGTTCTGAATCTATATATATTGAAACAAAATTTGAAATTAAGATTGTTACTCTTAGATAGTAATTGTGCCTTTACATCTCATTTAAGAACAAGATAATTAAATAACACAAGCTAAAGGCCATGTAGTAAACTCATGGTTAGGTTAGATTCTAATTTAATTATAACAAAGTGTTTTCAATTTTACCCAAATAGAAATTTCTAAGTATAGCTAAGGTTTAACAGTTCAAATATACTTTATATAGACAGTCTTCAAAACCATCAGAATTCCATAGAATGTAACATTTAATGTTATTTCCTTATTACGGATCATTTGACTAGAGGCATGTCTGCTTCTGACATTATCCCCTTCACAGTTCAAAGATGATATTGCACATTGTTACCTCCTGGCAAGCTTGGTTATCATGGCAAGGTAGCCATGGGGCAGAAATTGTCTATTTCATCTGCAGAGAAAATATGGAATTAAATATTACCTGGGTATATATGAAGCACCTAACATAGCTTTGCAAACAATTGTAGAGACAGCCAACTACCTAGATAGTCTCCCATTCTTCAACAAGTTGGAGCATAAGTCTTCAGCCTTCTGGCCTGGGATCACCTGACAGATCTTTGTAGGTCAATGCACATCTTAGTGGGTTTTTAAGGGTTTGATGATTTTTAGAATTATGAAAGACTGCTTACCCTGTATTGGCAGAACTATCAGTCAACTATTCTTCATAGTTTATATATTTCAGACAGTATTTTGGCTTTTGATCTGTCAATGAAGATGTCAGTGACCAATGTCTGAGCACAGGGCAGAACACTTAGACTTGTGCAGGTAGGATGCAGGGAGAATTGAGAGGACTGGGAAAAGGAGAAAGAAATGCAGGAGTGACAAGAGATAAAGCCAACCACCCTTGTCAATTGTTCAATATGAGGCCATTACACACTTCCCCACTTCCCCAGTTGGGCCTGGGGTGGTAGAAGAATGTTTAGGAGTGTCCAGGCATTGAATTAGCCAAGGCAAATTTAAGGTTAACTGATGGATGTGTGTGTATGTGTGTGTTTGTGTGTGTGTGTGTGTGTGTGTGTGTGTGTGTGTTTCATTTGTGGATCTGAGGTAGCTCCTGGGAATGTACATGCCTGCTACTCCTGAGGAACTCTAAGTCGTACAGGCAAAAAAAAAAAAAAAAAAAAGTCATCATACCCTTAAAAACCTACTAAGTTGTGCACTGTGATTTAATTTATATATTAGTTTTAAGAAAATCAACTGTTTGATAAGTTTGTCTTCTACTCTGTAAGAAAGAAATATTTTCAGGTTTACTTTTAAGGATTTTTCTAGTCATTTGTTTCTGTGCAGAGGTCTTCTAAGCTTTATGTTAAATATATCCCTAATTGTGTTTCTTGTAAAAAATATTACAAAGCAATTTTTAAATATCATTTATGTTGCATGAATGTTTCTCTCAAGCATATAAGAAATTAACTTGAATTTTTATTAAGCTTATACACACTGAAATTGAAAAATTAATATACTTGTTATAGTAGCTCTGAATACACATATTCCACACATATAATTGTATAATCTCTGACATTTCAGTTTAGAGATATTTCTGTATCGCATTTCAAAAACAAATCTACTGCCTACATCTTTAGCCTCCTGAACACATATAGATTCCAATTTCAATTCTTATTCTAATTAGAGAATGGCAAATTACAATTTTCTTCACTTTAAATATGCCAATAAATTCTTTTATATGTCCATTTCTTTATGATAGGTATGGCAATATTCTTGCTTTTTTAACTTGCATATATTGTATTATTGTCCAATTATTTTTTTTACCATTGTCTTTCTCTTTGCTTCCCAGCAGTGTGAATTGGTACTATATAGAGAGTAGCCTATTGTAATCATCCTGGTTGAAGTTCATTGACACTGGAGAAATTTCTAGCTGTTATTTCTTATGTAATCTTCTATCTCTCTTATTTCTAATTTTTACTCTCAAATGTACATAAATGATCTAATGGCCTCTGTGTTTTTTTTCACTGCCTTTTCTGATTGGGTGTTACTTAATGTTTAGACTTCAAATTCAATAAATATTGATTCTGCACCCTCTGATTTGCTGTTTGTATGATCTAAATTTTTTACACTATTTTTTTACTAATTTATTCATTTACTTTACATCCCAATTGCCGCTGCCCCTCTTTTCTTCCATCCAAGATAAGCCAACCCAGTTAGGGAAAAGCTGTCCTAAGGTAGGTAACCAAGTCAGAGACAGCCCCTGTTCCAGTTGGGAGTTCCTATATGAAGACCTAGTTCTCTCCCATGCAATGTCTTTGTTTGGTATGTCAGTCTCTGTGAGTCCTTATGGCTCCAGGGTAGTTGATTCTGTAGATTTTCTTGTGGTGTATCAATCCCTCTGGCTGCTTCTACCCTTTGTCTCCCTCTTCTACAGTATTGCTGAGCTCCCCTAATGTTTGACTGTGGGTCTCTGCATCTGTTTCCATCAGCTTCTGGGTGAAGCCTTTCAGATGGCAGTTTTGTTAGGTTCCTGTCTACAAGTATGCCAGAATATCATTAATAGTTTCAGGAGTGGACTCCCTCTCATGGCATGTGTCTCCATTTGGAAGGAAAGTTTTGTGAGTGGATTAGTATTTCCATCTGTTCATTGGAAATCTTGCCTACTTACAGGAAGTGGCTGTTTCAGGTTCCATATGCCATATTTGTAGGAGTTTTTGCTGCATTCAACCTCATAGGTTCTCATTGTCCTAGGATTGTCCCAGAGATGCCTTCCTCTCCACCAGTCCTAGTTGTGTCTCCCTCTTTCCTCCCCACACTTAATTTATACTTTATTTATTTTTTCATTAATTTATTTATTTAATCACTGTACATAATGATCAGTGCCCCCAATCACAGTCCCCTTTCCTCTTCTTCCCAGTCTTACCCTTACAAACTCTTCTCCCATTACCCCTTCCCTTCTCCTCAGAGAAGGGGAAGCCACCTTGGGTATCAACTTCTCCTGACACATCAAGTCATAGGAAGACTAACAGCATCCTCTGTGCGAGAGGCACTGGAAAGCGTTTCAGCTGGGACAATGGAATCCAAAGGCAAGAAACAGGGGTAAAGACAACTGTCACTCCAATTGTTAGGAGACCTAGATGAAGGCTACGCTGCACATCTGCCACAAATGTTTAGGGGCGTGGGTCCATTCTCTTCATGCTCTGTATGCCCCAATGGGTGCAGATTAGTTGACTCTGTAGGTCTTGTGTTATCCTTGACCCCTCTGGCTCCCTAAGTCCTATACCACTCTTTCACAAGACTCCCCAAGCTCCACCTAAAGCTTGGCTGTAGGTCTCTGAATCTGTTTGCATCAGTTGCTAGATGAGGCCTTTCAGGAGACAGTTAAGAAATGCTCCTGTCTACAAGCATAACAAAATATCATTATATTGCCAGAAGTTGGCTCTCTTCCTTAAGATGGATCTCCAGTTGGGCCTCTACTCCACCTTTATCCCTGCATATCTACAGTAGAAATTCAATAGTTTATTTTGTAGACATCTTGATTTTTTATGTTTTCATAAATTAATTAATTCTGATGTCTATATTATTGATGACAACACACACATGCACACACACATCCCATTTTAATTATAAAACCCAGCTCACCTAAGTATTTTGATTAATGTTATTTATCATTTTTATTTCAAAACAATTATTACTTTGTGCATGTCATTGTGCATGTAAGTGCATCATGTGTGCTGATCAAAAATGTTTCATAGATCTGATTCTTTTTACTAATTACACTTGGGGTTTGGGATTTAATTAGTGTCAACAGAATTACTTGGAGAGTACCTCTACTTCATGGAACATTTCAATATCTAGTTTTTAAAAATACTTTTAGTCCACCCAAAATTGGAGGAGCTAGAGTAAGGACCCCAGGAGCTGAAGGGGTTTGTTGCCCCATAGGAGGAACAACAATATGAACCAACCAGTACCCTCAGAGCTCCCAGGGACTAAACCACCAACCAAAGAGTACACATGGAGGGACCCATGGCTCCAGCCACATGTGTAGCAGAAGATGGCCTTGTGTGCCATCAATGGGAAGATAGGCCCTTGGTCCTATGAAGGCTCAATGCTCCAGTGTAGGGGAATGCTAGGACAGGGAAGCAGGAGTGAGTGGGTTAGTGAGGGGGGTATGGGGGTGGCTTCAGAGGGACAACCAGGAAAGGGGATAACATTTTAAATGTAAATAAAGAAAATATCCAAACAAAACAAAACAAAACAAAAAATACTTTTGTATATATCATATATTTTCCATTTGTTAACATGATCCTTTAACTTTAATTTCATACTGGACATGATAATTGTGCTATAAAGATTGTAGTATCTACTTTACTTTTAGGAAACAATGCTAATCTATATTCTCTTGACCAAAACATTGATTTGTCACCATTAACTTGTGGAAAATTTGTTAGAGTTGATTTGGTTAACTATAGACTTTTCTACTGTAGTTTGATGATTCTATTATTTGCATGCAAACAGGAGATGGTTATGAATGGACTGATTTTGGAAACATAAAAATACATTGTCTTTTTTAGTTTGGACAGTTAAACTATTATCTAGAATTTGAAATTAATATACAACCTGATGTAAGTTTGAATTTTACACCTAGTGGACAGTCTGAAAATGTAAGGAAATTATAAGTAGATTTATAATCTTCTTTTTTCTGTTTTTATTAGATATTTTCTTTTTTTTCCCTCGTTCCGGTCAACCCTGCTCACTCTGGTCGGCCCCGCTCGCTCCGGTCGGTCCCCCTTGCTCAGTCCCTGCTCTCTCTGGTCCAAGGATTCATTTATTATTATTCACAGGTACACTATAGCTGACTTCAGACACACCAGAGGAGGGTGTCAGATCTCATTACGTTTGGTTGTAAGCCACCATGTGGTTGCTGGGACTCATCACCTTCAGAAGAGCAGTTGGGTGCTCTTACCCGCTGAGCCATCTCACCAGCCCAGATATTTTCTTTATTTACATTTCAAATGTTATGCCCTTTCCTAGTTTCCCCTCCAAAAAAATCCCCTATTCTCTACCCCCTCCTTCTGCTTCCCAACCCACCTACTCCTGCTTTCTGGCCCAGGCATTCCCCTATACTGGGGCATTGAACATTCATAGAACCAAGGGCCTCTCCTCCCATTGATGACCGATTAAGTCATCCTCAGCTATGTATGCAGCTAGAGGCATGAGTCTCTCTGTGTGTTTTCTTTGATTGGTGGTTTAGTCCCTGGGAACTCTGGGGTTACTGGTTAGTTCATATTGTTCTTTCTCCTAGGGGGCTGAAAACCCCTTCTGCTCCTTGAGTAATTTTTCTAGCTTCTTCATTGAGGACTCTGTGCTCCATCTAATGGATGACTATGAGCATCCAATTTATAATCTTCTTATTGACATCCCCTCCTGTCTGGGCTTCACATCCTCTATATGTAGCTTCAGAGGCAACATTGAACTCTAAATTCTGAAGTGTGAAGGCATTATAACTAATGAAAGTATTGTACAAATATCAAAGACTTAATTTTCAAAATTTAAAACAAAATAAAGAAAAAAAATTATCAAAAAATAGCCAAGCTATCCACAAGGTGTGTGTGTGTGTGTGTGTGTGTGTGTGTGTTTATTCATAGACATTTGTCCTGCCTCCCCTAAAATAAAGTATGTAGTAAATTTGCTTACTTATATTACAATGTGAATAAATCCTTAACTTCACACAAATCAATAAATCACATTAAATACAATTATGGCATTTTAAAAATAGAACTATAACACATTAGATTTTGAAAACACTATGTGTAGGGAGAATTCCATTTGTTTGTTTAAAACAAAACAGTTCTGTTATGTGAATAAGTTTTTGTTTTAATCCCAGGTGTGGCATGTGGGGCTGGTTCACTTTGTCCCCAGCCATTAACTATGATTGTTTCCTGCTCTAGGAGGATCACAATTTTTGCCAGCTAGAAACTGTTTAATTCTCAGGAATCTAGAGAAAGTATAAATTCCAGAGCCCTAAGAGAGATGGGGATGCTCTGAAGAAGAAGGCTGCTACTCCACCTTGTTGTACCTTGTTGCTGTTGCCTTCTGACAAGAATTTGGAAATATATTGACAATGAAGAATGGACTTGTTCCCCCTCCCTCCCAAAACCCAAACACGTTAATCAATAGGAAATCACATAAATAGATCTATGCCCTCTTTCATCTCTAACCTTCTTTCTCTCCTACCTAGTATAGGGGTATGGAAGCACTTAGGGTGGAATAAGAATTGGAAGGAAGATAAAGATATAATACCCCAATAAAATAGACAAATATACCTATAAATACCTGTACTACATATATTAGAATAAGGATCTAAATCTTGTAACTTCAATTTTTAACAATCTATCAAGAAAAATCATGGAGAAGTTGAAGGTAAAGTTCATTTGGAAAAATATATCAGAGCACAAATCCCTGGATTTGAGACCCTTAACTACATACTCTTGTGTGTAATGCTCATCTTCAATCCTAACACGTGTAAGTGTGTAAGTTAAAAGCAGGAGAATCAGAATTCATAAATCTCCTGGGAGACAAAGGTCGTTTGAGGCAAGCCTGAGATACAAAACAATGTAGGCACCTTGAAGACATGGGAGATTTCACTTATGTTAAAATAAAGGAATGAAATGTGCATGTAATTATTAATTAGAACAGAAGGCATGGTCTCTGATAATGATGAAGACAAAGAAACCTACACTCAGTCCACTCTGGAAGTGGGGTCGGAGGAATGGGACTGTCTGGCCATTATGAGTTATATAGCAAATACATGTCTCCTAAAAAAGACTGATAATGCAAAACAACACGACAAAAGAGTAACAGGAAATTATATAGGATGTGATTATGTCTAATGGAGAACCAAGCTGATGTCAACAGCCTTTGGAGGCCAAAAATGAGAAAATTTATCATCTATCATCTATCTATCTATCTATCTATCTATCTATCTATCTATCTATCTATCTATCTATCTTTATCATCAATCTAACTAAGGCACTGAAGTGATGGCTCAGTGGTTAAGATGGCTTAATTGTCTTACAGAATATTTAGGATAGTTTCCTAGCACAGATAGCATCCAACTCAGTTTATGATTGAGTTTTTAACTCCAGTTTCATTACATTAAATACAATGCCCTCTATTCTCCAAAGGTACCTGATGTACATAACTTCATTTAACTATATACATATATACATAAATTTAAAAATCTTGAAAAATACATTTATTATTAACTTTTTGGGTGTGTGTGTGTGTGTGTGCATGTATGTGTGCGCATGCATGCACACACACACTTGTGCATGTGTAAACTATTCCCAGTTTACATAGGGAATTATGGAAAGGATTAGATAATAGGAGGACATGCAATATATTGTAATGAACAAGAACCCTGAATTTTTTAAAGACTTTTTTGCAGTGCATTTCAAATAAATACATGAAACAGCACACATGTGGAGGTCAGAGGACAACTTAATAAAGTCTGATTTTCTTCTACTCTGTCAGAAAATAAGGCAAAAGCCTTAGTTTCATCAGCCAGTTATGACTGTGTTCTTATAACATTTGAAAGCTGATTTTAAGAACTACAAGTGTTTGTGCATACGTTCTAGTTTGAACACTAAAGGTAAGGTTAACTTACTGTGTCCAACTGATAGTCCCTGGTCAACAAGTAGGCCAATTTTGACTTAACTGTTTCAGAAAATCACCATCCAGACACTTATTCCAGGAAGTTGAAAATGCTGAGGGTGAGGGTAACCACAGAGAAAGGGCATGCATGGTGGGAGCATCCAGTTCCCTCTTCATTCAGCACAGGGCTACAAAACCTTACGACTTGGGTGCTCTGTGCCTTATTATTTCCCACTGAAACCCTTCTGAGGAAATGTAAGGGATAACCACCTCAGAGATTGCAATGTGTTTCAGTGTTTATGAGCCCACACATATATTCCATGTTATAAAGATATGTAGCTTCTTTGAAGGGAAGAATTGGACCACATGCTTCTCTAAGTGTTTTCAAAGTATGTTTTGAAAGCTGAATGAGATGGTTTCAAATGCTTATTTCTCTTTCCAGGCTAGATTGCTCTTCAGTAATGTCGAGTATATTGATTGCTTCTCATTCAGTGAAGGCACTTTCTGCAGTGTCTCACTGCTTCATCTTTGTGAGTTGCACGGTTTCTAGGTACCTCAGTAAGTTATGATTTTCTTTTGTATTGAGTGAGTTATAGCATCTGAGTGATGGAGATGATTGAAGAGCCTTATCCATCATTGAAGATCTTGCTTTGCTTCATTAGTTCTTATTTACTGCTGCTTCAGCATAGGCTTTGTCGAGCATTAGAGTGCTGAATACAAATTATACGTCTCCTTGATATTTAAATCAATAATTTAAACTACCGCACAATGATTGCTTTCAATTTCTACTCACTTAAGACAGATGATATAATTCAATATGTTCATTTGATAAGGTCTTGAAACTGAACTCATACATTTACATTAACTCTCTATATGATAAGTTAATTCTCTTGAGATTTTTATTTATTTATTAGAGTGCTATTTACCAAACACAGGACTTGCATATCCTAGGCAAGGTCTCTACAACTGTCCTAAAATTCCAACATGTTTTGAGTCCTATGTACCCATTTGATAAATTCTGTGACTAAGACAGCAATATTTCTCCTATCCCCATTCTTGTTCTTCAAATGTTCTTCTTTTTTTAAATATGTTTTGCTATCATTATCCTTAAATCTACTCACCACCTTAAGAATTCTGCTAAGTGTTAGAGTAAACAATAAGATATCTCAGGAGCTGGTCTTGACTTATATTTCCATGCTGTGACCAATGTAACTAATGATTTCCCAAAGTCAGAGTGATGTTGACAGGAAAATACATTTTAAGAAAGGGCAGTTAGTTCTCTTGATATTTTATTGTTCATCCAGAGTACCTAAAATGAATAAGAAATATTTATAATTAATTTAGATTACTTAGCCCATTCTATTCCATCATTAAAAATTTCTTATATATCAGTGTCTAATATAGTTATACTTAACCAAACCAAATTATGAATAATTGGCATATCAGTCTAATATATATATATATATATATATATATATATATATTTATCATTTTTTAATTCCTTGATATTTTTGACGTTTCTTTCAGTATTGGCACTGCTTTATGTTTTCATTTAATGTGTAATATTTTTATTACATGCCATGTATTAGTACTTTATCTTATCTAGCGTTTTTGTGATTTTAAATCTTACTGGTAAGCTTTCAGCTGAGTTGTGTTTAACCTAGTGGAGAATAGTTGGAGTTTCTGAATACTTGACTTTAGGCTTTTTTAGAAGGAACTATATGCTGAAAATGAAAGGTGAAAGCTGTGATACTCAGAAGGTAAAATATTATAAGTAAATATAGATAATAGTGAATTCCACTAACAGCTTTGAGGCACTGGCATATCATAAACAGCACTAAATCGATGGGATAAATTATATATATATATATATATATATATATATATATATATATATATATATATATATATATATATATCCTATACACTAGGATGTCAAAAAAGGATTTTCCAATGGTTTGTGTAATCTGGCCTCTCCTAATTTTACACTCATCTATTCAGTATCATTTACCATCCTGTCTATACCAAACTTCTTGCAAGTTTGAGCTAGAGGTAATTAAGAATACAGCTATGGGAAATCAACCTACAATTGACATTTTGGTCTGTGATTAAATGAATTTAGTTTTGTTAGGCTATAGCATCTGTAAAGAAATACTTTTATTTTGTCTTTGCTATGAATTATGTGCATATTTCCTTCCACCAGACACACATCTTCTCTCTATTGTAAAAATCAGATATCTCCACTGCAGGTGACTGAAGTTTCAGTTGATTCTAATGACTTGAGATTTAATCAAATGAAAAGTTCATAGCTTTTCTCATTAACACACATTACATGCTGAGTATTCAAGAATATATTTGTGAGACAATCTAGGCCTGAGTGCAGTTTCATCTATGGACAATTGTGTCATTTAAATGGAAGAAAAAAGTGAGAATTATTGTATTGGTAACATACCCAGGTGCTTTCACTACAAGACTGGTTCATTGGAGGCATATAATTGAAGTTTTGAGAAATTAGTCTAATCTGAGAAGTCATTTCTACTTATAGGAGAATCAGTTATCATCCTTGGGCCACTAAATCAACTAATCACTAAATTAAGCTTTCGCCTTGTTTATCTTGTTTATTACAAATCCATTCTTTTCTGTGAGGAGTCCCTGTCTGCTGTTAAATAATTCACAATATTATAGATAGGCAAAGCAATGTGGTGTGTGTGTGTGTGTGTGTGTGTGTGTGTGTGTGTGTGTGTGTTGGTGTGTGCCTGTGCCTTGCAGGATTATTTTGTGACCATCATGTTATAAAAGAGAAGCAAGGAGAGAAACAGAAAATACAGGTGGGGCATTTGCCTCAGGAAGACATATTATAAAACTATTTTCTAGGAACAGAATATAGTTAGCTGCTTTGTGTGTGTGTGTGTGTGTGTGTGTGTGTGTGTGTGTGTGTGTGTGTGTTGGTCGTCTTGAATTTGATGAACACAATGTTACCCGTGCTAAATTGCTCAAGACATATTTTTGGCTACAAAAATATGCCTACACTCTTTGCTCACTACACCTAGAGTTACTCTTTAGTGTTGAATTTTTGTGAAATACAGATTCAAAGGTTCTACATATAAATACTATTCCTGTGCTAACACATACTTATATTCCTGTTTTTCTTCTGCATAATTTTAGAAAAGAAACTCGTCTGTGTTTGCATTGGTAAAGTCATGTTCTTATTGACACTGCCTGACCCATGAAGGAAACAATTAATATAGCAAGATGAATGAAGCGTTATTCCTCTGTGTCTTCCAGGCCACTTGCCTATCATAAAATGCTGTGTAAAACAAAAACAAAGAAAAGAAAACCAAACAGACAACAAAAACTACAAAAAGGTAAAAAGAGTGAATTAAGGGGTAATATTTTGCAAATTGAATCTTGGGTATTCTAAGTTTCTGGGCCAGTATACAATTATCAGTGAGTACATGTCCTTTTGTGATTGGGTTACCTCACTCGAATTGATGCCCTCCAGATCCATCCATTTGCCCAAGAATTTCATAAATTCATTTTTTTAAATAGCAGAATAGTACTCCATTGTGTAAATGTACCACATTTTCTGTATCCATTCCTCTGTTGAGGGACATCTTGGTTCTTTCCAGCTCCTGACTATTATAAATAAGGCTTCTATGAACATATGGAGCATATGTCCTTATTACCAGTTGGAAAAAATTCTGGATATATGCCCAGGATAGGTATTGCGGGATCCTCTGGTAGTACTATGTCCAATTTTCTGAGGAACCACCAGACTGATTTCCAGAGTGGTTGAACAAGCTTGCAGTCCCACCAGCAGTGGAGGAGTGTTCCCCTTTCTCCACATCCACGCCAGCATCTGCTGTCACCTGATTTTTTTATCTTAGCCATTCTTACTGGTGTGAGGTGGAATCTCAGGGTTGTTTTGATTTGCATTTCCCTGATGATTAAGGATGTTGAACATTTTTTCAGGTGCTTTTCAGCCAGTCAGTATTCCTCAGTTGAGAATTCTTTGTTTAGCCCTGTGCCCCATTTTTAATGGGGTTATTTGATTTTCTGGAGTCGACCTTCTTGTGTTCTTTATATATATTGGATATCAGTCCCCTATCTGATTGAGGATTGGTAAAGATACTTTCTCAATCTGTTGGTGGCCTTTTTGTCTTATTGACAGTATCTTTTGCCTTACAGAAGCTTTGCAACTTTATGAGGTCCCATTTGTCAATTCTAGATCTTACAGCACAAGCCATTGTTGTTCTATTCAGGAATTTTTCCCCAGTGCCCATATCTTCGAGGCTTTTTCCCACTTTCTCCTCTATAAGTTTCAGTGTCTCTGGTTTTATGTGGAGGTCCTTCAACCACTTAGACTTGACCTTAGTACAAGGAGATAAGAATGGATCAATTCCCAGTCTTCTACATGATAGCTGCCAGTTGTGCCAGCACCATTTGTTGAAAATGCTGTCTTTTTTCCACTGGATGGTTTAAGCTCCCTTGTCAAAAATCAAGTGACCATAGGTGTGTGGGTTCATTTCTGGGTCTTCAATCCTATTTCATTGATCTACCTGTGTGTCTCTGTACCAGTACCATGCAATTTTTATTACAATTGCTCTGTAGTACAACTTGACGTCAGGCATGGTGATTCCACCAGAGGTTCTTTTGTAGTTGAAAAGAGTTTTTCTATCCTAGGTTTTTTGTTATTCCAGATGAATTTGCAAATAACCCTTTCTAACTCAGTGAAGAATTGAGTTGGAATTTTGATGGAGATTGCATTGAATCTGTAGATTGCTTTAGTCAAAATACCCATTTTTACTATGTTGATCCTGCCCATCCATGAGCATGGGAGATATTTCCAACTTCTGAGATCTTCGTGGATTTCTTTCTTCAGAGACTTGAAGTTCTTATCATACAGATCTTTTACTTCCTTAGTTAGAGTCACACCAAGATATTTTATATTATTTGGGATTATTGTGAAGGGTGTTGTTTCCCTAATTTCTTTCTCAGCCAATTTATCCTTTGTGTATCGAAAGGCCATTGATTTGTTTGAGTTAATTTGATAGCCAGCTACTTCACTGAAGATGTTTATCAGGTCTAGGGGTTCTCTGGGGGAATTTTTAGGGTCACTTTTATATACTATCATATCGTCTGCAAATTTGCAAAACACATAAAACTCAAGAAGAATGAAGACAAAAGTGTGGACACTTCACCCCTTCTTAGAATTAGGAGGAAAACACACATGGAAGGAGTTATAGAGATCAAGTATGGAGCTGAGGCAAAAATATGGACCAACCAATGACTGCTATAGCTGGGGATTCATCCCATAATCAACCACCAAACGCAGACACTATTGCATATTCCAGCAAGATTTTGCTGAAAGGACCCTGATATAGCTGTGTCATGTGAAGCTATGCCAGTGCCTGGCAAACAGAGAAGTGGATGCTCACAGTCAGCTATTGGATGGAACACAGGGTTCCCAATGGAGGAGCTAGAGAAAGTACCCAAGGAGCTGAAGGGGTCTGCAACCCTATAGGTGGAACAACAATATGAACTAACCCCCCAGAGCTCGTGTCTCTAGCTGCATATGTAGGAGAAGATGGCCTAGTTGGCCATCATTGGGAAGAGAGGCCGCTTGGTCTTATAAACTTCATATACCCCAGTACAGGGGAATGCCAGGGCCAAGAAGTGGGAGTGAGTGGGTAGGGGAGCAGGGTAGGGGTCTAGGAGGGTATAGGGGACTTTCAGGATAGCATTTGAAATGTAAATGAAGAAAATATCTAATAAAAATTGGGGAAAAAGGGTAATATTATATTGTTGGGTTTGGGTATGCAGTGGAGATAACCTTGGAATTGTCATGCTGTGTCTAAATCTTTTATAACTCCTGAGATTATCAAGCAATGTGCCCCCAAGATATCTTCTGGTCAGAGTTTTCACATGTTTGTAAAAATTAGGCAAGGAAGGAAGGAAGTAGGCAACATCCAGGTATTCTTTTTTCATTTTTAAAGGCAGCCAGGCAAAATATAAACTAAACTGCTCACAAAGAAATATGCCAAGTGCTAACCCAATGTTGGATGGGTAGAAGGACTTTATTTTTACAAGAACATGATTATAGTCATGACCTCCTAAAGGACATGATTAATATAGATAAGTGAATCATATCCAAGAATAGTATCTATTGCCACCTACTGTGGCTGTAGAAACAGATCAACTCATTTTACTACAAGAAGAACATACATGACCATTCAAATAAAGAAAAGCCTACAGTGAGGTTGAGGGTGAGAGATAAAGAGAGGGAGAGAGAGAGAGAGAGAGAGAGAGAGAGAGAGAGAGAGAGAGAGAGAATTTATGAATTTACTTTATATATCTCTGAAGTGCCCACAATCCTCTGGGCTCTGTACAATATGGAGAACTACCTTCATTGGAAAGTATTCTACTTCTCTGACCTTCTTTGAGGAATTTTAATCTTCCACACAAACCTTTACCTCAGGAGTGCCATATAGGCTCAGTTAGATTACATGATCAATTTCCTTTCTTGTGATAAGAGCTTGTACAGCTAGCACCTGGATTCCTGAAATACTTTCTCATGCTAATTAGGCATTTCAGCATCCTAAGCCCTAAGTCAAAGACCTTTGCCCATCCTGGACATTTCTACCTACTATCCTCCAAATATTATAAACCTTGAGTCACCTAAAGTTTGTAAAACTCACACAGCTGGTCACAGTGCATATTATTCACCATGCACACTCACAGAGCTTCAGAACCTGCATTTGTCCTCTCTGCTCCCATTGCATTTATAGACCTTATCAAACAATGACCCTGAGATTGGGGAGAAACTCAATTCCAAAATAACATTGACTTTTTCATCAAATACATATGAAGAGTGAACTCTTTTCTTCATTAATTTTCTTATGATAAGAGTAGAGTTGTTTTTTTTTTTTTTAATACCAACAAGGAAGTAAGAGATGCATCTATAAATATGGTCTTCTTTCAAGTCTAACTGCAATTCATTTTATTACATAAATATATCCATTAAATATCTCAAAGATGTAGTTTGCTTCTGTACAGTCTGAGTAATGTTCAATGTGAGGATATTATCTATAATATTTAAAGCTAAAATGAAATTCATTTAGGTTTTATATAAGTAATGAGAACCGTAAGACAAAATCTAGCTAGTTTTTTTATCCAGAAATTACCATAAGAGGCAACTGGTTTTCTCTACTTGCCAATGAGTTGAATAAATTTCAGTGAAAAGAAATTGTCAATAAGCTACAGCATTTGACATTAAAGGAAGTTAAGAATTACATTTTAGCTAGTATTTTTCAGGTCCAAATGACTTTTGTGGTAGAATTGTCCTTTCTCTGAGGGACAACAGAAGTATTCAGCAGCCAAGCCAAAATATAAGCAGTGAAGCCTGAGTAAAATGGTCAGCATCTTAGGATGTGTAAAAGCTTTAGACAACACAGAAGAGAAATGTGTTAGAGATAAGTACAGATTTTTAGAGCAATCTTGCATTTAAATCAAACCGATACCAAGTGGCTCATCTCAGAAGCAATCCTTTCTTTTGCCCTAAGGAGGGTACAGCAGGAAAGATTCAAATCTGTTTGCCCTGGTGTTTAGCTGGGAAATCTGGATGGGAATGGATGCTTCAGGTCCACAATAGTTCCTAAAATGGGACCATTATTTTGGCGTTGTCTAGGGACCTCATGATAACAGAAAGCCAGATAACTTAATTCTGTGTTATAGGGCCTTGTTTTAATGAGGTTTCTTGGGGTTCTTAAAACACTTCTGGCTGTAAGAATTAATATTCAAATTCCTGGAAATAGAAGGTTATAGTCTTCAATTCTCCACCTTTGACCTGGCTGTGCATTTTCTTTCATTGTATGACTAAGAAATGTTATAGAGCCTACTTGTTTAAAGCAGAGATGCAAACTTGCTCTCAATAAGTATAAGACAGTCTTTAGTTTATGAAAACCTAGATCATGAGAGGTAATGCCAGAAGAACTATATGATGATGTGAATACTGGAAAATATGTTTGAAACTCGTAAAGGGAAATACTTTTTCATGTTTGGGGCAAAAAGAGGACTTTGTATAGAGACAAAACTGTAGGCAGAATGAACTGGGGATGATGTTCATGTCCCAGCTTTCTAAAAGGGGGTGGGAATAGATTAGGTAGAACATTAAGGAATAAAAATTACATAGACTTTAACTATTTTTTTTATTAGCCACCAAGGCAACCTCTGTCTGTGAAGATATTGTTTAAACAGATATACCTGTGAAATATACCAATGACACTTCATAAATTACCAATAATATTCAGAATGTATTTAATAATACAAAATAATAATAATAATGTATAAGACATGCAAATACTCTGTGATAGTGAAAAGATAAATAGAACAGTGTAAGTATTAACAGTGGAAAAATCAACAAATATTTTAGTATCTAGTTACTTATGGTTTAGCCACAGTTAGTAAAGATATGCACTATGGTGTAAGTTATAAGACTATGAAAAAAATCGTAATTTTCTCACCAGAGATATGTAATCTTCTCACCAGAGATTATCTATCTATCTATCTATCTATCTATCTATCTATCTATCTATCCTATCTACCATCTATGTATAGGTTCTGCTTTGCCAACTCAATGATTCTGATGCAATCTCACTAGTGTCTTTATTTAAGCTCAAGCTTGGGATCACCACAGTTTCTGATACAGCAGGGTGGGAGGGTGAAGGCCAAGCCCTGAGCAAGACAAGGTTTTATAGGAGATGACAGGCATGCAAGGTGGTTTATACCCTGGCAAACACCTAATTGAATGACTATTGTAACATATAGGCCAACAGGTGGGTGCTCTGAAGCAAAACCAGTACATCTAGAATTATCAAACTAATCCTGATTGGCTCTTTCTAGAGAGTAGCTAAGTAAATTTGAGGTATAGGCCAGGAACAGGCCAAGTGGTTCTTCCTGGTACTTAGGTGTAGCTGCAGGTCAAGTTCTTAGGCTTTTGGGGGGGGGGGGGCGGGCTTCCTGAAGCTCATAGGCTTTGTTAATGGAGGTAATGGTAGTGACATCTTATTACCATAAGCTGAATAGTCACAAGTCCTTCTTTCATGAACTGGACCAATTTGTTTAGAATGCAGGGGGCAAAGGTGAGAAACAGAAACAAAATGAGCAGGGGACCCAGTTGGGTGGATATCAGGGTGGTCAGCCATGGGGAGCTATTGAACCAGGATTCAAACCAGCCTTGTGATTGTTTTTCTTTTTTTCTTTTTCTTTTTCTTTTTCTTTTTCTTTTTCTTTTCCGGTTTTTTTCTCTTTTTTACTCTAGTCCAGGCCTTTTCTAACTCTGGCTATCAATTCTCTCACTACTCTAGAATGGTCAACATAAAAAGAGTATGCTTTCTTGAGGGATGCACATAGCTGTCCTTGTGGCATAAACAGGAAATCTTGCCCTCTCCTATTTTGAAGTACCACCTCTGTCAGGAAACAGAGAATCTTAGAGGTGAGAAACATCTTTTTATAATATCTCTATATACATATCTATGGCCTGCCTTAGATGGTTATAATGTTTGTTTTATAACACCAAGGAAGCTATCATGCATGTCATACCAGTCATGCCCATCCCATGAGAACCACAAAGGTTACAGCAGAGATCAGTCTTTCTAGACTCTTGTGGGGCTAAGCCCAAAGTTCTATCTAGGAAGTCTAAGACTTTTTCCTCTATGATATAAGTGAACATAGGTAGTAACTGGACAAGTACACAGAATTCCTTTTCCTATTGTAGTATAGCTTTGTGGACACATGCAGTAAGCCCTGCAGTGCTTGTGCACCAGGCATTGGTGGGTAGTAATAGGTATTTATCACTGTCTGGATTCATCTACCAGGTCTGGTTACAAAGGTGACTAAAAGCCTCAGGGACTATCCTTATACAAGTGCTCTGACCTATGGGCTGTAAGGTCAGCACTCATTGGGTTTCTCGGTTTCACTGAAGTTCCCAATTAGAGCTACATAATCAAAGTTGTGCTCTTATCTCATAGCATAGCTACCATGACTCTGTTAACTCGTTCCTTGATGCACTAGTGACCTAAAAGGACTGGACCATCATGTTCCAGGGCTGTCATCACTCAGTCTTCGTGGTGTTCTTGTAGCTTGAGTTTGGGCCTTATTAGGGGAAGATGGGAGTGAGCCATGGGGTTGGATTGGCATCTGAGCAGGAAAAGGTAGTATAAGTGGGGTTTAGCCAGAAGAATGTTGAGGCTGGGTGCAATGGGAGATGTCTGAACATAGAGTGGGATGGTAAACAAGACTTCAGAATCTTTACCAGTAATTTAAAGTCTTAGTGCCCAAGTGTTACTGGTAGTCCAGGCAGCCTTCCTACCATAATCTGTGAATCTGAGAACACAAGGATTGCATTTCTCCCCAAAACCCCAGGGCATTGAACCTAGTCATGGTGATGAGGTCCTTATTAGGGAGCTTTCAGTTTGTCTATCCATTGGATACACATCTTCAGGCTGCAAAGAAGGCCTCAGGACTGCCACATTTATTGGTTGTGGCTCTGGGAATGTCCCAGGCAGTCATAAAAGGCTTGGTACTGGGTCTGCCATAGCACAAAATATGAGTTGCCACCACAATCCAGTGAGGGCTGTCCTCAAGTTGTTTTAGAGAGTGGGTTTTCATTCTTTGCCTGTCAGATCTCAGAGTTCAACATGGAGATCATGGGGCCAGGTAACCATGGTACGAACAGAGAAGTGGAGTTTGGCAGTGTTCCCTGTGGCTGTATTGATGATGGTCTAGATAAGGTTAGGGGGCTGGTGGGGCTGGGTTTTGTAGTTCCTATAGTAAAGAGGCACATAGGAATCACTGTAACGTGAGTTTTAGAGGAATTGAAGGATGTTTGTTAGCCTTCCTTTCCTTTGTCTCCACTGGTCTGGGTCATTCTCAACTACAACCAGGTCTGCAATTTGAGCAAGTGTATGGTGGATCCATGTTGCAATCCCATCAACCTTCAACCATGTGGGGGTGGTCAAAATGATAACATAGGGGCTGTTCCGATGAGTATCTAGTGTCCCTTGGCTCTGTCTCTTTACTAGGATCCAGTCTCTATGCTGGAATCAGTGAAGTTCCAGAGGTTGACCTGTTTCATAGAGGACATGAAATTTAGGCCAGATATGTTTGTGGACCTATTGGACACCCTCAAGGTTGTCCAGTAGTTGATAGTCATCTGACTTGATGATAACTTTTGTCTAGAGGTTAAGAATAATGGGAAGTGGAGAACCCAACATGATCAAAGGAGATGAGTTCTGTCTGATATGGGGAATCCATACCCTGTAAAGGGTGAAGAGAAGCAGAGTCCCCCAGTCACTGCCAGTCTCTATGTTCAATTCAGTTAATGTCTCTTTTAGAGTCCTGTTCATCTTTTCTACCTGTCCTGAGCTCTGGGGTCTATATGTTCAATGGAGTTTCTAATTTATCCCTAGAATATATGTTAATCACTGACTTACCTGGGACACAAAGACGAGTCTATTATCTAATCCTGTAAGTTGAGGGAAACCATAACTTGAAAGAATTTCTTCTAACAGTTTCTTCGCCACTGTTTGAGCAATCTCATGTTTGGTGGGAAAGGCCTCAGTGCACCATGAAAAGATATCTATAAATACCAGTAAATAGCTCTATCTAGATTCTCCTGGATTTTTCTCTGTGAAATTTGTCTACTGATAGGCTCCGGGCTTTGTGTCCCTGAACCTAACACCAAGGGTTCTTCTTATTAGTCAGTGTTAGTGTATTGGTCAGGAAACCTCACAGCCCTAGGACTACTGATCAGAAGAGCCTCAATACCTGACTTCTGTGGATCCAGGGGAACTTACACTTGCCTTACAGTTCTTAACAGTCCCAGCTATCTTCAAGTTGGCATAGATAATGCTAATCTTTTATTAGCATCCCTTATCAAGTCTTGTACTCTCTGGATTTCCATGGGGGAAATGCAGTGGGTCTTCTGAAGTATGCTTAGTTCCATTTCTTCTGGCACAGTGAGTTTACAATTTGCTCTTTTGCATCATCTTTTATAACGCTGGGACATTGGCAAATTTCTGGCCCAGGTTTTGTCATTATTTGAACACTTAGGATAGTCAGAAAGCATAAGGTCCCCTGGATCCATGGAAGTCAGGTATTGAGACTCTTCTGATCAATAGTCCTAGGGCTGTGAGGTTTCCTCACCAATACACCAAGATGCTGTGCTTATCCAAGGAACATTTGTGAACATTTGTGACTATTTAGGAGAAACTCTAGGAGAGGAAAAGCACTCAAGACTATTTTGGTGGAGAAAAATGTACTAATAGGGATGAAAGGAACATGCACAAAATTTAATAGTTGTCAAATAAATATTTTTTTAAAATTGATTAATAAAATGATTGGATAAATGGTTAAGAATATGTACTGCTTTTGCAGAGGACCTGAGTTCAGTTCCCAGAGCATATAGTTAGTGGTTCACAACTACCTGCAATCCAGTTTAAGAGTGTTTCATCTCCAGGGTAACCAGATGCTTGTGTGAACACTTGCACATATTTGTATAAACACACTCCTCTCTCTCTCTCTCTCTCTCTCTCTCTCTCTCTCTCTCTCTCTCTTTCTGTGTGTGTCTCTCTCTGTCTCTCTCTGTCTCTCTCTCTCTCTTACACACAGACACACACACAGACACATACACACACAGACACATACACATACACATACACATACACATACACACTTAGAAATAACAAAACATATCTGTGAATTCTTGATTAATGTAATTATTTGCCCAAACTGGTGATCTGTGTCTTGTTTTATTTTCACTTAGAGATGGGAATGAGAGATATTTTTCACTTCCTTTTTTTATTATGACAAATATAGTGGAGGAAATCTAACTAGTGGAAAACTGGTAGCAAAGATTCCAATGAAAGATATAATATTTGCTGACAAGTTTAAGTCACTAAAGAAATCAGAGTGTGAAATGGGAGTTCAATTTTATTCCAACAGACAGATGAATACTGCTTCGAAGCATAGGTTTTGTGATGTGAAAAATGATTAGATGACAATTCTTAGTATGCAGACAATGGTAATAAATCATTTGCATACTGAGAAACAATATATCAAATGTTGCCAGTTTAAATATCTCATGAAAAATTGAATTAAGATCAGCAGCTCAACTCAAATTTAAAACATAAGGTGAGATAGAAAATCAGTCTAGCCAAAGTCTGGGTTTTATTGGTATTCAATGAGAAGGAAAAACCACGTGCCTTGGATGGATAGCCAGCATGCAAATCTAACAATTCTCATCTCAGTCCTCAAAAATGCAAGTTGGCTAAGGATGGGAGAAATGTATATAATCTGTAAGCACACTTACATTTATCCAATAACACAACTGAGGCTTTCTTGTATCGCAACATGTGTTTGAATGTCTGTCTCATTGCTTCATATATGAACATTACATACATACTTATGCTCTCTTCTTTCTGTTACCAAATAATTGATTGACATAATAAGATAAGAGATAATTACTTAATTTTGTTTAGGGTGAGACAAGTCAGTCTATGGTCACTCCCTCCTGTATGCTTAAGCAAAGCATCGTGTGGTATGGTCTCTGAAAGAGTGTTTTAGGATAATACACCCCAGACCAATCCTGGGCGGTAGACAATCTTCAGCAAGAATAAAACAACCTCTAAAGTTTCAAAAAACTCCACCATTCTTTTCACCAGCTGAAAGAAAAATATTCAGAACATAGACTTAGCTAATGCTTTATGACCAATTATGACTTTTGATCTCAACACAGAAAGAATCATGAGTAGTTCCAAATCTTTTTAATCCATGTACAAGAGTTTTCATACCTTAACATCACCAGTGCTTACAAAAGCCCAAGTTAAAAGTATCTTTATGACTCAAGACAAACTATTTGCATGTACAAACTATTCCAAAATCAAAAAGAAAGACTTCTAAGTTACAATGACACAAAAATAAGCATTCCCTGGACATAGAACATTAGGAAAGGGCCAGAGAAAAGCTAGACCAAATTCAGCTATAAGCACATTAATTCCTGTAGTGAGAATTTTTTTTTTTTACAATCCCAGTTTTGTTATGTGAATATGTTCTATTTTAATCCCAGGTGTGGAATATAGGGCTGCTTCAGACTGTCCATAGAAGCTAAATATGATTTGTCACTGGGATTTGTCTCCTGTTCTCTCAGAGGGATGATTCTGCCAGATGAAGAAAGTTTACATTTGGAACTCTGGTTGATCTTCTGAGAGTATATAAATGCCGCTGCCTAGAAAGATGTCGTGGCTGCTGCTCCCCGCATTGCTACTGGTCCTCGCTATTGACCTCTTCTGCTGCTGGGTCCCATTGTTGCATTTGCTGGGTTGTTGGCTTGCTGCTGTTGCTGTTTGCTGGATTTCTGATTTGTTGTTTGCTGGTGTGCTGGTGGCTGATTGGAGTTATCCCGATAATGAAGATGGGCCTTTCCCCCTAAGACTTGCTGCTCCTAATCAGCAAGAAGTTGGCTAAAGAGATTTATGCCCCTTTCCCTCTCTGACATTCTTTCTTGACCACCTAGTTTTGGGGGGGTGGGGGTTGAAAGGGATTAGGACTGAGAAGGGTAGGAGATATAAGAACCCAAAAAAGTAGCCAAAAAGTTTGGTTACAAACTCTTGTACCATATGTTTACCTGGAGTTCAGGGATATGATCTCATCTCCAAAGTCATTGAACAGTCATGTCTAGTGGCCTTGTTTGTAAACATGACCCATTTTTTTTTTAGATCCAATTATCTCTTTGTCCAGTGTCCCATGTTACTAAGATTTACAAATCACTTGGATCTCCATTGGAGTTTAGTCATTACCACAGCTTTTTGCAGCAGCATCTGTGGGGGCTCTACTGATCTTGAGCCTCCACACAGTGTCTGGTCTTTAGAATTTGAAATCTTTGTGGAAACTTCCATGATCTTGTCACATTTGAATTCTGCTTTTAAAGTGATTTCATATGATAACTGTCACCAGGTTGAGTAGTTAGTGATCATGTCCTGTTCGATTATGAGTACAGAGGCCTCTGATTCTCTTTTTTTTTTTTTTAAATTTATTTATTTATTATTAGAGAGTTTCTTCATTTACATTTCAAGTGTTATCCAAAAGTCCCCTACATCCTCCCCCCCCCCGCCCTGCTCCCTACCCTCCCTCTTCCT
>LR751631.1:133461-146852 GCA_902729485.2 Mus minutoides
CATCAACCAACCAGACCCCCCCTCCCCCGCCAGAGCTTCCAGGCACTAAATCACCAACCCACAAGTACCCACGGAAGGAGCCATGTACCAGAGGATGGACTTGTCAAACCTCAATGTGAGGAGAGGCCCTTGGTCCTGGGGAAGCAAGAGTGGGTGGGAGGGTGGAGGAAAACCCTCATAGAAGCAGGGGGAGGGGGACAGGATAGAGGGCTTTTGGAGGGCAAACCAGGAAAGGGGATAATACTTGAAATGTAAATAAAGAAAATATCTAATAAAAAAGACGAAAGATCAGTATCACAAGCTATGTATATATGTGGATATTTAGGGAACTATAAAGTGCCTGTTTAATCCTTTGCCTTTTTAGTTTTATTTTTGTTCACTTCTTTTTTTATTATATATTTTCTACATATACATTTCAAATGTTATCCCCAAAGTCCCCTATACCCTTGCCCTACCCTTATCCTCAACTCAACCACTCCTGCTTCCAGGCCCTGGCATTGCCCTGTATTGGGGCATATGATTTTCTCAAGACCAAGGGCCTCTCCTCCCATTGATGACCAACTAGGTCATCCTCTGCTACATATCCAGCTAGAGACACAGTTCTATAGGGTGCTGGTTAGTTCATATTGTTGATCCTCCTATAGGTTTGCAGACCCTTTTAGCTCCTTGGTTAGTTTCTCTAGCTCCCTCTTTAGTGGACCTGAGTTCCATCCAATAGATGATTGTGAGCATCCACTTCTATATTTGCCAAGCACTGGCATAGCCTCACAAGAGAGAGCTATGTCAGGGTCCTGTCAGCAAAATCTTGCTGGCATATGCAATAGTGTCTGGGTTTGGTGGTTGTATGGATTCCTAGATGGGGCAGTCTCTGTATGGTCCTTTCTACTGTCTCAGCTCCAATCTTTGTCTCTGTAACTCATTCCATGGGTATTTTGTTCCCCATTGTAAGAAGGAACAAAGTATCCACCTTTTGGTCTTCCTTCTTCTTGAGTTTCTTGTGTTTTGTAAATTGTATCTTGGGTATTCTAAGTTTCTGGGCTAATATCCACTTATCGGTGAGTGCATATCATATGTGCTCTTTTCTGATTGGGTTACCTTGCTCAGGATAATATCCTCCAGATCCATCCATTTGTCTAAGAATTTCATAAATTCATTGTTATTAATAACTGAGTAGTACTCCATTGTGTAAATGTACCACATTTTCTGTATGCATTCCTCTGTTGAGGGACATGTGGGTTCTTTCCAGCTTCTGGCTATTATAATAAGGCTGCTATGAACATAGTGGAGCATGTGTCCTTATTTCAAGTTGAAGCATCTTCTGGGTATATGCCCAGGAATGGTATTGCTGGGTCTTCAGGTAGTACTATGTCCAATTTTATGAGGAACTGCTATACTGATTTCCAGAGTGGTTGTACCAGCTTGCAATCCCACCAGCAATGGAGGAGTGTTCCTCTTTCTCCACATCCTCACCAGCATCTGTTGTCACCTGAATTTTTGATCTTAGCCATTCTGAATGGTGTGAGGTAGAATCTCAGGGTTGTTTTGATTTGCATTTTCCTGATGATTAAGAAATTTGAACATTTTTTTTTTTCAGGTGCCTCTCAGCCCTTCAGTATTCATCAGTTGAGAATTCTTTGTTTAGCTCTGTACCCAATTTTTTAATAGGGTTATTTGATTATCTGGAGTCCATCTTCTTGAGTTCCATATATATATTTGATATTACACCCCTATCTGATTTAGGATTGGTAAAGTTTATTTCCCAATCTGTTAGTGGCCTTTTTGTCTTATTGACAGTGTCTTTTGCTGTACAGGTGCTTTGCAATTTTATTAGGTCCCATTTGTTGATTCCTGCTCTTATAGCATAAGCCATTGCTGTTCTGTTCAGAAAAATTTCCCCTGTGCCCTTATCCTCGAGGCTTTTCCCCACTTTCTCCCTTATGCATTTCAGAGTGTTTGGTTTTATGTGGAATTCCTTGATCCACTTAGACTTGAGCTTTGTACAAGGAGATAAGAATGGATCAATTTGCTTTCTTCTACATGGTAACTGCTAATTGACTCAGTACCATTTGTTCAAGATGCTGTCTTTTTTTCCCCTGGATGGTTTTAGCTCCTTTGGCAAAGATCAAGTGACTATAGGCATGTGGTACATTTCTGGGTCTTTAATTCTATTCCATTGATCTACATGTCTGGTTCTTGACCCTTTTCCCCTACCACTTTTAATATTCTTTCTTTATATAATGTATTTGGTGTTTTAATT
Source organism: Mus minutoides (assembly GCA_902729485.2). Taxonomy (NCBI): domain Eukaryota; kingdom Metazoa; phylum Chordata; class Mammalia; order Rodentia; family Muridae; genus Mus; species Mus minutoides. The sequence goes on from LR751631.1 coordinate 135,719, forward strand.
ATTATGTGATGAGAGGAATTTCTTTTCTGGTCCAGTCTGTTTGGAGTTCTGTAGGCTTCTTGTATGTTTATGGTCATCTCTTTCTTTAGGTTAGGGAAGTTTTCTTCTATAATTTTGTTGAAGATATTTACTGGTCTTTTAAGTTAAATATCTTCATTCTCATCTATATGTATTATCGTTAGGTTTGGTCTTTTCATTGTGTCCTGGATTTCCTGGATGTTTTGAGTTATGATCTTTTTGCATTTTGCATTTTCTTTTATTGTTGTGTCCATGTTTTCTACCGAATCTTCTGCACCTGAGATTCTCTCTTTCATTTCTTGTATTCTGTTGCTGATGCTCGAATCTATGGTTTCTAAATTCTTCCTAAGTTTTCTATCTCCAAGTTGTGTTTTCTTTATTGGTTCCTCTTCCATTTTTATATCCTGGATAGTTTTGTTCAATTCTTTCATCTGTTTGGTAGTGTTTTCTTATAACTCTCTAAGGGATTTTTGTGTTTCCTCTTTAAGAGCTTCTAGCTGTTTACATGTGTTTTCCTGTATTTCCTTCTTAAAGTCCTCCATCATCATCATGAGAAGTGATTTAAGATCCATGTCTTGTTTTTCTGGTGTGATGGTGTATCCAGGACTTGCTACAGCTGGAGAATTTGGCTCTGATGATGCCAGGTATCCTTGGTTTCTGTTGCTTCTGTTCTTAAGCTTGCCTCCTGCCATCTGATTATCTCAAGTGCTTGCTGCCCTCAATATATCTGATTGAAGCCTATCCTTCCTATAATCCCAATTGATTCGGGACTCCTCAGAGTCCAGCTTTCTCTGTTATCCTTTGATGGTAGGCTCTTTTGAGCCTGAGATTCTAGGTGTGTCAGAGTTCTTGGTAGTCAAGCTTCTTCTGAGACCCTGAAATCCTGGTGTGACCAAGCTCCTGCTTTCCTGGGATCCCGTTATCCTAAGATCCTGGGCGTGTTACAGTGTCTGGAAGTGGTGTCTCCTCTGAGGACTTGGAGCTGTCTGGTCTGTTGGGAACCATTGTAAACCAGTACTGATCAGAAGGAACCTGAGCCTCTGGTCAGACAGCTCCAGTGTGTGTCCTTGCTCCTGTTGTCACAGGCCTGTCACAATTGGTATGGAACAGATGTTGTGTTCCACTGATACTAAGATCACCTGGAGCGTCCTCTGGGGACAGTGGAGGTGTCCACCAATTCATGCCCAAAGTGACCTGGAGCTGGTGCTTACTGGAAGGGACTTGTGCCCCTGGTCAGGCAGGTTTTCTGTCCCCTGCTGCTGGCTCAGGCTCCTCATGATTGGATTGGAACCCATGTCAAAGATCACATGGAGAGTCCCCTGGGGACAATGAGGGGTGTCTGCTGACGCGTGCTAAAGGTGACCAAGTGCTGGCGCCAACCGGAGGTCCTTTGCCTTTTTATACTAGACTTTTTATATTATCAAGAAAAAGTACAGTTTGCCACATGCTTACATATATTTTAGAATAAGTTGTAAAATAATATAACTAATGTTCATCAGTGATAATCTCCATATACAGACACTAATCTTAAAATATTCACCTTTCAATAAATGTAGTACATCACTATTGAGATATGAAAAAAAGATGGTTAGAACTACCATGTAGAACATTGTAATTAATGTCTTAGAAGAGTTAACTGAACAACCACATTCTTATTGTAATTATAAACATATTCATAAAAACAATTCCATTATGAGTGATGACAAACTTATCGTAGTTTCAGTAATTCAGGTTTATTTTAAATATCTTTTTTTCCAAATAAGCAAGCAAACTTTACTCTGTCAGTCATGGAATGTCTTAAGCAATATAAACAACAAATTTCCATTGTAGGCAATTTTACAAGACCATAGCAGATCTTCATTTTAAGGAAAATAACTTGCTAGACATTGTTATTTTTGTTTTTATAGATCTTATCAGAATGAAATACACTGGGTTCATTTTTATCCAACATACAGTGTATGGTATTAATCCCCTTGCATCAACATTTATACATAAACAAACACACAAATATATACACAGTGCTTTAGGGAAAGAAGAAATTTACAGTGAAAAAAACCTCATGCATAGCTGAGATGCTGAATCTATATTCTGTGTACTCAGAGCAGTCCCAGATTATTCATATATACATAAAAATGTCACTCATGGTAGGCTTTACTTTGCTAGGTAAGATGTAATTAGAAATGTTCTAATTCCTACTTAAAGTTCCTAACATTTGTTTTTTGTTTTAATTTCTAAGCATTAAAGTATTTTTATTTTTCCCAAGAATGATTTGTGAGTTTATGAAGGATAGGACTTCTATTATGTGTTGGACCATCAGTAAAACATGGAGAATCTACTGGTGTGGATACCCTCATAAAAGTAAATTTCCCTATTCTAATAACAACCAACAGTCAACAGAATATAAGTAAGAGATTTTGGCTGGCTTGTTCCTATGGAAGTCCTATGAAGATAACCATAGATACTGTGAGACCATGATTGAGCTAGCCATTCTCTGTCCAGAGGATGTCATTCCAGAGTATTCTGCACCACCTTCTGCCTCTTACATTTTTCTACCATCATTTTTGCAATTTTCCCTGAGTCTCATTAGTGGTGAGATTAATGTAAATGTTCTGTTGGGGGCTGAGGACTGACATAATATGCTCTTACTATTAACATTTCAGTGTCTTCATTCAGTCTATACACAGTGCTTTCTAGTCTTTTAGTCAGTAATTGTTATGTTCTCATCTGTATTTAATTTATCTATTTATTTTCTTCATTTTAGTATCATAAGTAGAACAAAACAATAGAATTCACATGTATGGTCTATGATTTTCACTATTAAACAGTCTAATTGTCATCACTTGACTTCTAATTACAGATCATAATATTTTATTCTGAATACACCTGCTGACATTATTTATATCTATAGCACACTTGAAAACTACCTTTACATGTTAGTGTACATTGAAAAGATTATCTTTCTCTATTTTTATAGTCATTTACCTTTGTTAATCATCAAAGACAAGGTAGCTATATTCTCACACTGCACTTTTAGCTCTTTCTCCAGTACTATAAATTAGTTGCCATGGTCTAATACTCAGGCTCAAGACCAGGTAATGAGACTTCTCCAACCTTGTCTTTCCTTTTATATTTTACTTTTCCTTTTAAATGGTAAGAAATTTCCGGTGTCTTTGTCATAACGTGCATATATTACAGTCATCTGAGAAAAGCACTTCAAAAGAAAAACAACATATCTTTATCTTAATCGTCAGACTACAGAGTAGAAAAATCATTATTTTTAATTTTTCTTCATAAAAAAACAGGGTTATACATTATTTTAATAATATAAACTTAATATCTACAGGGATCCATTTGCTGATTATCACCTAAAAAGTAGGACAAAAAGGGTGTGTGACATATCTAACTTTTTTTTTCTTTCTTTCTTTATTTGTAACAGGCTTATTTTCCAGACAAGACATTAGAGTCATAAAATATATGAAAGTTTGATACATCTTGAAGCTACCCTTATCAATAATAAAAGATAGGTTTTGACATTCATCTATGTCAGTGATTCTCAATCTTCTTAATGCTACCAGCCCTCCACCCCTGTACCATTACTTCTTCAAAACTGTAATGAATCCTAATGTAAATATCTGATATGTAGGATATGTGATTTGTGACTCTCCCCCCAATGGTGTCACACTTTTGGTTGAGTTGCCTATTATTTTCAGTCAAAAGTCTCCTAATGGATAAATCTCTATAAATGTGCACCCAAGGGAATCATAATTTGACAAGTTGAGAATTGCTGGTCTAAGTGAAAAGTGACTTCCTTTTGAATGGACTTTGCAAATGCCAACACTCTCAGTATTCACCTGCTTCATTCACTGACTGCTTTACTGTCTGTTAGATTATATCTATTCCTATAAAGCCCAAACCTTCAGATTATTTTTCCTATAATTTTATAATACTGGATAATTGTTTCAGATAAATAATAAAATCAGGCAACTTATGACTGTATTAGAAAAAGCTTTTCTCCAGAAGGAACAAACCAGTGCTTGTTTTCATCTGGTATGTGTGACCGTGGTCCCATGGGTATTGTAATCTTCGCCCACTCCACCTCCTCTGCTCTCTCTCTCTCTCTCTCTCTCTCTCTCTCTCTCTCTCCACTGTGCATCTCAATGTTTTCTGTTGTGTCCATATCTCTTACGAAGAAACCATCCTTTGAGAGTGAGGAGGTAATCAGCTCAACATTTAGACCGGGTGGGTGATGGTAACTGTAGAAATGTTGATGCTTGATTTAATTCCTTGCTGTCGAACTGGGTCTGGAAATGCCATCTACCACCAGAATTGCTTTTTGAAATAACAGATTTCCTTATCTGTTAAGTCACTTTTTGGTTGAGTAGCCTATTTTCAGTCAAAAGCCTCATAATAGATAAATCTCTATAAATGTGTACCCAAGAGAAACATAATTTCATTATTTTCTCTTCATTTCTCTTCTGGAGAAACACTTAGTCTGTACTAAATTGAGACATCCACTTTTAGCACCTTATCAAAGGTCATAGCCAGAAACCAACACTACCTAAACACTCTGAATTCCTTTGTTAGAAAACTTTTCAATTGAACTCACCTGAAATCTCACATTTGTGATTTGTAATTAAAGTGATAAACTATGATGCAAATTCGGCTGCACTTGAGGACTGTGCATCTCAGTCCAGCTATGTTCTGCTCGATTGTGCTTCAGTGATCAAGATGAGCCAGCCACAACCCTGAACTAGTGAGAAAATGACTCCTGCTATTGAAATACTCTTTACCTCTGAGAAATTACCCGCACCAGGTCCATACATCCCTTAACACATAATCACATTTATTTCTTAAGGTGCAGCGTCTCTGAAAGGTTATTGTGCATCAGAGAGATGAGAAACCCACAGTATTCACAGAATATTCAGAATACTGTTTATGATACTTCATAAGGTCCAAGTTTATAAATCACACACTCTAATTAGTATGTTTGTTCCTGTGTGATTGTTGGAAAGTTAACAAGCATGGCAACGACCCTCACTTTCAATTAGTTCCATTTATCCATACAAACAGTGTATACAATTCTTTGGTATCGTGATGTCATCTTCAAACTTCATGCTCAAGAACTGTGAAATTAAGTCAACGAAAAAATAAAAATAAAATTCAAAGCATCATGACGTTTTATGTATGATAAGTTTCAGATTTTTGTTCTGATCAGAGTTCATAACTATTCTGGAGAGTATACAACCCACAGGCTGAAGGAGAGCATGCCTGGTAGGGAATACCTATCATCAAAATAGCATAGAATGATTGCTATATCTTTAATCATATATAATAAGATAGATATTATGATCTATCAACACGGAAGTTAAGGACATCATGGACTTTTTAATTCACTAATTCTCAACCTTCTTAATGCTGCTCCCTTTAATATACTTCCTCAAGCTGCGGTGAACCCAACCACAAAATTGTTTTCATTACTACTTCATAATTGCAATTTTTCTATTGTTATGAACTGCAGTGTAAATATCTGTGTTTTCCTATGGTCTGAGGCAACTCTTATTAAAGGGTCATTCACCCGCCACAGGGATCATGACTCGAGGTGAGAACTGCTACTTTAATCCAAGTAAAACCATAGCTGATATATGTTTGTATTAAAGTTCACAATATCTGAATTTTTCTTCTCTTGTTAGTCATCAAAAAGGTTTCTGACTTTGTGAGTCTTCTTGTGTCCTTGATCCCTCCTCTGGCTGATTCAATCCTTCTCCTACCTTTCCAGAAGACTCCCTGAGCTCCACTTGATGCTGGGCTATGGTCTCTGCATATGTTTCTATTAGTTGCTTGATGAAGCCACTCAGGAGAGAGTTATGCTAGATCTCAAAACTAGATCTCAAGAAATCAGTCATTGCTATTTGATATGCAATCCAAACTGCACAATCACACTGTGGGTAACTAGTTCTCTCTGAGGGAAAGAACAACCACACTTTAACCTGACAGGATGCAGTGCACAGAATCTCAGTGCATGTTCCTCAATATTTGCAGTAACAGAAACATTCCTGGTGACTTGTCTGCTTCTTTCAATTAAGGGTCTAATAAAAACAATGAAAAGAAATATATGAGATTATTACTCATGAAGAGACAAGTAAAGATAGGAAAAGGTAGAGATAATCTCTTAAAGAGATTTTTGAAAAGTAGGACAACAGAGGGGCAATGTGAAGACTTGTGAATATATGAAAGCGTCTCACTGAATGCCTAAAATTTTCAACAATAATTCTTATAGTTCCTCAAAAATATAGGCAATTTATATTTTCTATTTCAAATTTCATTAGTAAAAAGTCACTTCAGTAGTATCAAAGATACTGGCTCTATATCATCACTGAATTAATTTTAAAACAGTGAAGTTCTTTTTAAAGAATTTACCCAGAATTTATTGAGCAAGCATAGAATTTTTATTTTGTCTGAGGCACTCTTATAATGCTAATGTTGTAAGAGGATAAAACTGTCTTCTCAGTAGGCTTAGAATATGGATGAAACTACTACCATCCAGGGGGTGGGAGCGGGTGGGTAGGGTAGCAGGGCCGGGAGGGGGGAGGATATAGGGAACTTTCTGGATAACACTTGAAATGTAAATGAAGAAAATATCTAATAAAAGTTGAAAAAAAAAAATTCTGCCAGTGTGAGACAAAAACAATAACATAATAACTTCATGCTAATATTAACAAGTTCCATTTTGTTCTGCATGTTTGTAAAGAAAGGCTCTATTTGATTGCCAATCTTTGTTCTACAAATAAAATAACATAATTTAATAAAATTTAAAAAAAAAAAAAAAAGAATATGGATGAAACTACTACCATCAGATGGATCAGAATGATCTTTGAGGTATGATAAATATAGACTTGTTGTAAAGCAAGTTGATCATTAATAATTAAGAAATGGATTCCTATTAAAATGAAATAAATTATGTGACTAACAAATTCTTTGCTCAGACCAATAGGTAGGTAATATTTATTATAGAAGGAAATATCTAGAAATAAATTTTGAGCACTGTAGGAGAATAACATCAGAGATTCAGGAGGATATGCCTAAAACTTAGAGGGTGTCTCTAGATTGGTACTGACATTTGTCCAAGACCTTGCTTCTGGAATTACCTACTATTCTGCAAATGCTTGAAAACATACACTGGTTATCCTCTACCTTTCCAAAAATGTAAAGTGTTCGTAGTATTTTGGGATAGAAATATTCTTATAGACTTGACAGCCATAGTAGAAATTTGGATAATTAACTTTGAGAAAGATATTTCTTCATCCATGAAGTCATGCTTTTTCTGCTTTCAAATGCATTTCAGTGGATATTTATGCAGAAATATGCATAGCTGACTCTGTTAGGCTTTTTATCTGAAATGTGTCTGTGGGACAAGAAGTGTGTCTATCACCTCAGTGCTTGTTAGCAGTGCATATCAACAGGGTCTGACTCAAACCACCCTAATCACAAACTGCATTTAACAGGATTCCTAGCTATCTCATATATCTAATGTGTAACAAAAAAACCTCTCCCACAGGCTTTATAGTCAGCTAGTCTAAGAAGGGAAGCAAAATATGTATGCAAATAAACCAGTGCTCCTGTGACAATTGATAATATGTGTGACAGAGACAGCTTATTTAGACTGGCATGGGCTTGAAGTCAGAATGCAGCTTAAAAGTCCTGGTAAGTATTTTCCATAGGAAATTGGATATATAAACTTTCTTGTATTTGACTCAATTTTGTCACCTGTAAAGAACTATGACCACTTTTCAAAGCTGATTAAGATTTAAGTGTGACCCATATATGTAAAAGGATTTATCTTTATTAATGTATAAAGTGTATTAATCTGAAAGCTGTATTTCTTTTTCACATTTTTTTTTAAATTCATGTTACATCCCAGTCAGAACCTTCTCTGACCTCTCATACTAGTTCTATCCTTCCTAGTCCCTTCTCCCATTACCCCTCAAAGCAAAGTCCCCTTTGGGTACCACCCTACTCTGGGACACCTATTCCCAGCAGGACTAAGCACGTACTCTCACACTGAGGCCCAACAAGTAAATTGTGTAGGAAAAGGGCTCCAATGGCAGGCAACAGAGTTAGAGACTCTAACTCTGTTATAGTAGATAGGAAATCCACATGAGGATCAAGCTGTACATATCCTATAAATGATGGTACATAGGTCTAGCCCAAGCATGCTCTTTGGTTGGTAGTTCAGCCTCTCTGAGATCTCTTGGGCCAAGGTTATTTGACTTCCTGGATCTTCTTGTGGCATCCTTGATCTCTCCTCTGGCTGGCTCAATTATGTCCCCAAGTCTTTCACAAGACTCCGAGCTCCATATCAGGCTACAGGTCTCTGTATATGTTTCTATCAGCTGCCAGATGAAGCCACTCAGGAGAGAGTTATGCTAGGTTCCTAACTGAAGGCATAGTAGAAAATCATTATTAATTTCAGGGGTTAGATATCTCTGTTGAGCTAGGTCTTAAGATGGGACAGTCATTTGTTGTTTCCTCATTCTAGGCTCCATTTTTATCTCTGGACCTCTTATAAGCAGGACAGATTTTGGGTTGAAGGTTTTGTGGGTGGCTTTTTGTCCCCCTCCTTCCACTGAAATTCCTTCCTGGTTAAAGGAGGTAGTTATATCATTTTCTATATTTCCCATTAGTAGGAATTTCAGGTAGGGCTACGTCATAGACTCCTTGTAGCCTCCATCGTCCCAGACTCCAGCTAGTCCCAAAAATGTCCTCCATCTCTTTCCATACTCCCTCCTAGACCAATTCTACCCCTATGCCTCCCCTCACACTGGATCTCCATCCTTCTATCACTTCCTACACCGTTTTCCACCCAATTCCCTCTCCTGAGTCACTTCTGATGAATATTTGTTTTCCCTTCTGAGTGAGATTCACACCTCCTCCCTTGAGCCCTCCATACTACCCAGTTTCCTTGGGTCTGTGTGGTAGCGTGGTTACCCTGCCCTTTATGACTAATGTGCAATTACAAGAGACTACAAACCATACTTGACTTTCTAGTTTGTGTTACATCATCAATAGGAAAGAACAGCAGTCTACAAAACGGGAAAGATGTTCACCAGCCCTCCACCCGACAGAGGACTAATATCTAAAACAATCTAAAGAACTCATGGATAGCTGCCTATGTCGCAGAGGATGGCCTTGTCGAGCATCATTGGAAGAAGAGACCCTTAGTCCTGCGAAGGTTTGTTGTCCATGTGTAGGAAAATGCGAGGGTGGGGAGGCAGGAGTGGGACAGTTGGTGAACACTCTTATAGGAGCAGGGGTAGAGGGAGTAGGATAGGGGATTTCTGGTGGGGGGGGATAATATTTAGAATGTAAATAAAGAACAGAACATCAATCATGTAATTAGATGTGATTTTCAAGTTAGCCTGATTATCAATTTAGACGGACCTTTATGAAAATTCATTAAGAGCAGAACAAAGAAAAGTTGTCCACATTTTGATTACTGATTTTGTTAATCATAACTTTAAAACCAAATTCTTTCTAAATAAACAATATGTTTCTGCAGGGTGTTTATCTCACAATTACATTGAAACAGATTGTTGTTTTTATTGTAGAGAGCATGGTGAGGCATTTCAAAAGACATGTCATTCAAACATAAATATTTGAAGTGACTTGGCAAAGTTTCCACTTTGGAGAACTCTTTTCATTTTCCAATATAAAAATCTTCTGAGCCGGGCATGGTGGTACACGCCTTTAATCCCAGCACTCGGGAGGCAGAGGCAGGCGGATTTCTGAGTTCGAGGCCAGCCTGGTCTACAAAGTGAGTTCCAGGACAACCAGGGATACACAGAGAAACCCTGTCTCGAAAACAGAACAAAACAAAACAAAAATCTTCTCAGTAAAGCATAGGCTTCTGTATATTATGCACGGGAGAGCTGAAGAAGTTGTACCTAAGTCCAATCATTTTGTTAAAATTTTGGTCAGCGTTACTGATAATATGCTGTGCTGACTTATTTTATGCCTTCAAGTACAACTTGCTCGCACAGAATGGAGCAAAATAGTATTACCTAAACTGAAGATAGTGAGTAGTTGCTTCAATATGAATTCTTTCACAAAAGTGCCCTGCTCAGTGCCCACTGTAGAACTGTCAGACAGAGAGTAACAGCTCACCCAGAGAGAGATACAAACTTACTTATTGTCCTAAGCCCCGTCTTCCTCTCCCGAATCCCAGCTTAATTAAATTAAATTGAAATAAACAAACAAACAAACAAACTTCAGAGAACATTAGATTATTGCAGAGAGCAGGCAGAGGTATACAAGCAGTCTAAGGGACTCCTCACCAAAACATACATAAATCCTTCACTGATTCCTGATACACACACAATCATCTAGATCAGTTTCTGCTTTATATTGATTGCTCTCGTTTCCTCTTTCTTTTGCTTTTTTTGCTTTTAGGGAATTACTTACAAGAGGAGATGTTCCTGGTTTACCAACAGAATGCACTTTTTGCTTCAGGAAGATGTTGCTGAAATATGAAAAGCTTTTAGTTTTTGAAGTTCTAAAATTAATTACATAAATATAACCTCAACAAATCCCACATCATTCATATATATATATACATACATTTGCATTTTTTACTAAAGTGGCATATAAACTTTGTCACACCTTTTCTTATTACTTAATCATAAACTACTTTGAACAGTTACAAAGTCAATTTATTTATATGGATGCTTTGGTTGCATGTATACCCATATAAAAGATGTTTGCAGTGTCCACAGAGGACAGAGGAAAGTGTCAGATCATCTGGGACTAGAGTTACATAAGGCTGTCAGACACCACGTGGGTGCTGGGGATCAATCCTCTAGAAGAACAGACAGTACTCTTTTTTTTTTTTTTTTTTAATTTTTTTCTCTTTATTAGATATTTTCTTCATTTACATTTCAAATGTTATCCAGAAATTTTCCCTTACCCTCCCGCATCCCCGCCCTGCTCCCCTACCCACCCCCTCCCTCATAATGGCCCTGGCGTTCCCCTGTACTGGGGCATATAAAGTCTGTATGACCAAGGGGCCTCTCCTCCCAATGATGGCCAACTAGGCCATCTTCTTCCATATATGGAGCTAGAG